>JBBDGP010002761.1:247500-703477 GCA_037952835.1 Lithobates septentrionalis
CGATAAAAGTGATCTCACGGCGAATCCGCCGCAGGGACCACTTTTATCAGAAAGCTGACCGCCGCACGAAAACGGGAATACCGGGGTTATGGCAGCTAGCTTCTGCCATAACAACGATATCCCTCTTCAAAGTTTGGACGTACATCGGCGTGCGGCGTTCCGGAAGTGGTTAAGCGTGGTGGGCTTGGAGAAAGCGGCTCCGGTGTCCTCTCCTGGAGCAGCTTCCGCCGTGCGTCTCTCCTCTCTGCTCCTCCTGGTGCTCGGCGTCCAGTAGGACCGCCTGACGTTTTGGCCAATTGGGAAGAAGGGCTTCAGACCCGCCTCCTGATTGGCAGGGAGGAGATTTAGTGTGAAAGTAGCGATTATTCATTCGCTAGTGTCACACAACTGGGTGGGCTTCAGGCACCCCGAGCCCACCCTATTTTGAAGCCTATTAGAGCCTCTGGCTCTAATCAAGTGCTTCAAACCCCCCTCCTACATTGCAATCCATAGTCAGGCGCCTTGATATGTAGATCAGGGGGCCAGACGCATGGATGGGGGGGGGAGTGACGGCGCCCGTGCGCCCTCTATAGATGGGCCCCAACTGGGCCAACCACTGACAATCAGGAGCTGGTAGGTGCAGCCCCCAATGACGTCAGCATCGTGCAGCCAATCACAGTGAAGCAAGATCAGGAGCCTCCTCTAGCAGCACATGGCCCATTTTAAACACTGGCTCCACTTGACGTAAAGGGGTTCATGCAGGGGCGGACTGACCGTTGAGCCACTCGGGCACTGCCCGAGGGCCCTGGGCCACTAGGGGGCCCCATCAAGGTTGCCAGCCTCAGTAAAACCAGGGACAGTATGTATAAATCTGTGTTTTTTTTACATCTGTCTGTGTATACTGTGTGTACATGTATGTGTATACTGTGTGATTGTATACTGTGTGTGTATACTATGTGGCCCCATAATCTCTGATTGCCTGGGGGCCCCATAATCTCCTATTGCCCGGGGGCCCCATGAGTTATCAGTCCGCTCCTGGGTTCATGTCATAAATGTCTGACACAGATCGGCCCCTGCCGCAGCCTCTCACCCTGACTGGTGACTGGATAGAAAGTTACAATGTTGCAGCCTGATCACTGAGGGAGAGGAGACTGAGGAAATGCTTCCTCCTGCCTGCAGCAGACTGGTGACATTATTTCAGCCTATGTGAAGTCACTGGATGGCTGTTTAATGATAAAAGGCTGAAAAGAATGATACTGGAATTTATTGTAAAGTTACTAACAGGTCCAATTAATGGATGATTATACATCGATCTGTGACTCCACCTATAAATGAAATATCATTTTCTGGCTAGCGGTGTTTTCTCATCTATCCGCCCTTCCCTGCATCCTTCCTAGCTCTGTCTGTGTGGTCTGGGGCCCGGGAGGGATCGGTACATTCAAGGTGACCCCCATACTTTATATAGAGAGTGATCAGTGGTCAGGAGTGAAGAGGACCTGTCTCTGTGGCAGTGCGGAGACTCATTGTCCTGCGGGGGGTATAGAGACGTGTGTTGTGTGCTGTGTGTAGCAGCTGTTGTATATTCTGGGTCTGGCAGGACATGTGGCTCAGATGACGGCAGAGGGTGACGGCTGATGTTGTGTCTCTGGTCACACCTGTCACCTGTCCCCTATGACATCCGCTGATAGACAAACTAATCCGCAACAGAGAGCCGTCATGTGCGCCTTCCCTGATGACCGTCCGTATTTATACTGTAATATGTGCAGATCACCTACTAACTATAAACATCATCACTTCCACTATAAGATTTCTCTTTATTCCCTGATCATTTATGTTCTGATCATTTTATTCCTGATCATTTATATCCTCATCATTTATATCCTCATCATTTATTCCCTGATCATTTATGTTCTGATCATTTATATCCTCATCATTTATATACTCATCTTTTTTTCCCTGATCATTTATGTTCTTATCATTTCATTCATGATCATTTGTATTCACATCATTTATATCCTGATCATTTATTTCCTGATCATTTATATCCTCATCATTTATATCCTCATCATTTATGTTCTGATCAATTACAGTATCTCACAAAAGTCAGTACACCCCTCACATTTTTGTAAATCTTTTCTTCTATCTTTTCATGTGACAACACTGAAGAAATGACACTTTGCTACAATGTAAAGTAGTGAGTGTACAGCTTGTATAACAGTGTAAATTTGCTGTCCCCTCAAAATAACTCAACACACAGCCATTAATGTCTAAACCGCTGGCAACAAAAGTGAGTACACCCCTAAGTGAAAATGTCCAAATTGAGCCCAATTAGCTATTTTCCCTCCCCGGTGTCATGTGACTCGTTAGTGTTACAAGGTCTCAGGTGTGAATGGGGAACAGGTGTGTTAAACTTGGTGTTATCGCTCTCATGCCGCGTACACACGGTCGTACTTTTCGTCTACAAAAGTCCAACAGACGCTGATGGACTAAAGCTGGCTGGTAATCCGATCGTGTGTGGGCTTCTCCGGACTTTCAACCGACTTTTTTAGCCTCAAATACGACGTACTTTAGATTTGAAACATGCTTCAAAACTTTTACTTCGTACCTACGACGGACCCCGAAATCCGCTCGTCTGTGTGCTAGTCCGACGGACAAAAAGCCACGCTAGGGCACCTATTGGCTACTGGCTATGAACTTCCTTATTTTAGTCCGGTGTACGTCATCACGTACGAATCCGACCGACTTTTGTGTGGTCGTGTGTAGGCAAGTCCGGTCGTTAGAAAGTAGGCCGCAAGTCCGCGGCAAGTCCACCGAAAGTCTGCCGGAAGTCTGTCCGACAGGCTGTCCGACTTTTGTAGACGAAAAGTACGACCGTGTGTACGCGGCATTACTCTCGCTCTCTCATACTGGTCACTGGAAGTTCAACATGGCACCTCATGGCAAAGAACTCTCTGAGGATCTGAAAAAAAAATTTTTGCTCTACATAAAGATGGCCTAGGCTATAAGAAGATTGCCAAGACCCTGAAACTGAGCTGCAGCACGGTGGCCAAGACCATACAGCGGTGTAACAGGACAGGTTCCACTCAGAACAGGCCTCGCCATGGTCCACCAAAGAAGCTGAGTGCACGTGCTCAGCGTCATATCCAGAGGTTGTCTTTGGGAAATAGATGTATGAGTGCTGCCAGCATTGCTGCAGAGGTTGAAGGGGTGGGGGGGTCAGCTTGTCAGTGCTCAGACCATACCCTGCACTCTGCATCAAATTGGTCTGCATGGCTGTCATCCCAGAAGGAAGCCTCTTCTAAAGATGATGTACAAGAAATCATGCAAACAGTTTGCTGAAGACAAGCAGACTAAGGACATGGATTACTGGAACCATGTCCTGTGGTCTGATGAGACCAAGATAAACTTATTTGGTTCAGATGGTGTGAAGCGTGTGTGGGGGCAACCAGGTGAGGAGCACAAAGACAAGTGTGTCTTGTCTACAGTCAAGCATGGTGGTGGGAGTGTCATGGTCTGGGGCTGCATGAGTGCTGCCGGCACTGGGGAGCTACAGATCATTGAGGGAACCATGAATGCCAACATGTACTGTGACATACTGAAGCAGAGTATGATCCCCTCCCTTCAGAGACTGGGCCGCAAGGCAGTATTCCAACATGATAACCACCCCAAACACACCTCCAAGATGACCACTGCCTTACTAAAGAAGCTGAGGGTAAAGGTGATGGACTGGCCAAGCATGTCTCCAGACCTAAAATCTATTGATCATCTGTGGGGCTAAAACATTCTCGTCACTAAATTAATACTATTTTAGTCAACTAAAATACGACTAAAACAACTGAGATGACAGATGACTAAAACTAAAATGCCATTTTAATCAAAAGACCAAGACTAAAATTTAATTGAAATTTGATGACAAAATGAACACTGGTTTAGACCCCTGATATTTCACCAAAGCCCCCCAATGGGGGTCCTAAAAAATATGTAAAAAAAAAATTATAAAAAATAAAATTGTAAAAAAAAAAATTAAAAATTAAAAAGGTTAAAAAATTATAAAAAAATAAAATAAAATAAATAAACAACTGACATCAGTGGCGGAACTACAAGGATCACACTTGTGACTGGGCGCTGGCGTTCCACCACTATGGGGTGACCCCAAGACGGCAGGAAGATGGCCTGCTGTGGGACCAGAATAAAGACGTCCACACTCGAGTGTGGACGCCTCTCTTCCTCTCTTGATGCACCTGTGTGATGTTGGGAGGAGGCCGTGTGGTGTGCCGAGTGTATTTAACATCCTCACTCTGTGCCAGCCAAGTCCTCATGGCAGCACCTCTCTGTGCACACTACTTGGAATTCACTTTTCTACATCAGTAACAGGTAATTACATTGTTATTCTTTTTCTGTTCATGCTCACAGAGGTTCCCTCTTATTTTTGTCACCCATACCTGTTTCATGGTTTTCTTTTTTTCTTTTTTTATCTCTGATCTGCTCTTTCCTCCTCATACACTATTTCCCTTTACACTCACTTGTTTAACTGCACCTTGGTGTTGGGCTCTTCTAGCAACTTCCCTCAATATAGAGAATTTACACTATACCCAATATATATATTTTTAGATATGAAGCCCACTCACACCACTATCTGGATCTTTGTCCTTGGTTTTCTTGGGAATCATGTTTTGTGCACCCGGTCCCTCTTCTGCGAGTCCCTTCCATAGCTCCCGGTACAGACAATTTGGACAGCCTCTGATTCCTCGTCCGCCATTTTCCAGACTTATTACGATGTAAGTACTCATAGGGATGAGTAACCCTCTCCCTTTCTTCTTTTTGTACATATCCTCCCCGTTGAGGGGTCCAACATTGGATCATACTGGTCTACTCATGTTTTGTTTTTTATAGATTTACGTGCACCTTCCCCTGAAGAGTGGTATTATCCATGAAACGCGTCGAGATAATTTAGATGCACTTATTCTCATGCAGACGCCTCTTCTCAATACTTATCTTGAGTTCTCTATCTACCATGTAATTTTAAGTGTTTTTACAACATCCAGGATTCGTTCCATACCACACGGTGGTTGGCTGGTTGCTACTAGTGTTTGTTTCTATATATGGTCTGTGGTGTGTGGTTGACAATCTTGTTCATTCAGTGTGTCATGTCATTTTGCCGTGTTCCTTGTTTCACCGATGGAAATGTGTGTTTGATATCTACTCATCTTCTAGCCATGTGTACTCACCTCCATTTAAAGTCCCAAAACCCCCCCCTTTCTTTTCGCAGATTTAGGGATGGAGACATGTGAACCATATGTCTCATTTAAAGTCCCAAACTCCCCCTTTTTAGTTCAATCATCATAAATAGGGATGAGCCGAACACCCCCCGGTTCGGTTCGCACCAGAACCCGCGAACGGACCGAAAGTTCGCACGAACGTTAGAACCCCATTGACATCTATGGGACTCGAACGTTCAAAATCA
Source organism: Lithobates septentrionalis (assembly GCA_037952835.1). NCBI lineage: Eukaryota > Metazoa > Chordata > Amphibia > Anura > Ranidae > Lithobates > Lithobates septentrionalis. Next base: position 252,944 of record JBBDGP010002761.1, read on the forward strand.
AAAGTGCTCATTTTAAAGGCTAATTTGCATGGTATTGTCCTAAAAAGGGTTTGGGGACCCGGGTCCTACCCCAGGGGACATGCATCAATGCAAAAAAACTTTTAAAAACGGCCGTTTTTTTGGGAGCAGTGATTTTAATGATGCTTAAAGTAAAAAAAAAAAAAGTGAAATATTCCTTTAAATATCGTACCTGGGGGGTGTCTATAGTATGCCTGTAAAGTGACGCGTGTTTCCCGTGTTTAGAACAGTCCCTGCACCAAATGTCATTTTTAAAGGAAAAAATCTCATTTAAAACTGCTTGCGGGTTTAATGTAATGTCGGGTCATGGCAATATGGATGAAAATCAGTGAGACAAACAGCATGGGTACCCCCCAGTCCATTACCAGGCCCTTTGGGTCTTGTATGGATATTAAGGGGAACCCCGCACCCAAATTAAAATAAGGAAAGGTGTGGGGCCACCAGGTCCTATATACTCTGAACAGCAGTATACAGGCGGTGCAAACAAGACAGGGACTGTAGGTTTGTTGTTAAGTAGAATCTCTTTGTAATTTTGAACGGGTACATTTTTAACGTGTTTAGCTCCAGCCAAAAAATCTTTTTTAAGCTTTTTGGAAAACATAGGGAAGGGTTATCACCCCTGTGACATTTGTTTTGCTGTCTTTCCTCCTCTTCAGAAGATTTCACCTCACTTTTTTGTCCCAATGAAAAATGTTTTTTGAAAATTTGGGTTTTTTTGTGGAACAAGGATTGGAAAGCATCAGTGGAAAGGAGAAATTGTTTTCCCATATTAACTCTTACAGGAGAGAATTTCCCTTCCTAGGGGTAGATTTCATCTCACTTCCTGTTGTCTCCTTCCGTTTGCAAGTAGGAGTCGTTTGTAAGTTAGATGTTTGAAAGTAGGGTCCTGCCCTATATACTCAGCAGAAATTTGGGCCTTAGGTGTTGCTGTGGCCACAACACTGTAAGCCCTCACAGGGCCCTGCTGTGAAATATTAGATCAAGAATTGTAATTACATGCCCCTGTTGAACAGGAGCTGAAAAATTAGGCCTTAGGCACTGGTGCTGGTGCCACAACACTGCAACCCCTCACAGACACTCTAGTTAGAACGCAGGAACGAGCCCTGCTGCAAAGTATTGCTTCAAAAATTGTAATTACACGCCCCTGTTAGACAGGGGCAGAAAAATTGGGCCTTAGGCACTGGTGCTGGTGCCACAACACTGCAACCCCTCACAGACACTCTAGTTGGAATGCAGGAACGAGCCCTGCTGCAAAGTATTGCATCAAAAATTGTAATTACACGCCCCTGTTAAACAGGGGCTGAAAAATTGTGCCTTAGGCACTGGTGGTGGCGCCCAGAACCAAAAATGTTCTTACAAGCTATCAGCGTGATGATTGAGGAGGAAGAGGATAATTACTCAGGGATAGTCACTCAGCATCAGCATAGGCAGTCTTTGAAGGGATCTGAGATTTCAAAAAAAATTATTCGGTTACATCAGCATCAGGTGCTTGGTAGCTGGTGGTGATCCAAGACTGATTCATTTTTATGAAGGTCAGCCGATCGACCGAGTCGGTGGACAGATGCACCCTGTGATCGGTTACCACGCCTCCAGCAGCACTGAATGTGCGTTCCGAAAGAACGCTGGATGCAGGACAGGCCAGTAGCTCAATTGCATACTGTGCAAGCTCTGGCCAGTGATCCATCCTCAAGACCCAGTAACCCAGAGGATTTTCGGTGGGAAAGGTGTCCAAGTCTGATCTTGCCCCTAGGTATTCCTGCACCATGTAAAACAGACGCTGGCGATGGTTGCTGGAACCGATCATACCTTGGGGCTGCGGACCAAAAAATTGTCTGAACGCATCGGTCAGACGGCCACCTTCTCCACCGCTCCTTCTTTGACTGACCGAAGCCTCAGCAACACGTTGTCCAGAAACAGGAGTTTGTAACCTCCCAGTCTCTGGGAACGCGTTGCACAGACCTTTCTGCAAGGCCTCCCGAAGATGTTTCATCCTCTGCTCCCTCTGCGATGGCAAGATAAGGTCCGCAACCTTACCCTTGTAACGTGGATCAAGGACGGTTGCCAGCCAGTATTGGTCCTTCTCCTTGATACCACGAATACGAGGATCCTTACGCAGGCTTTGCAGGATCAGGGAGGCCATGCAGCGTAGGTTTGCTGAGGCATTCGGTCCGGAGTCCTCTGGGTCACTAAGGACGACAACGTCCGCAGCCACCTCCTCCCAGCCACGTACAAGTCCATGTGTTCCTTGGGACTGATCCCTTAAAGACTGCTGCTGATGCTGAGTGCCAGGCTCCACCTCCATACTGACACAATCTTCCTCCTCCTCCTCCTCCTCCTTGTCCTCTTCCTGTGTGATCGGCGGGCACGCAGGAACACTGTCTGGATAAAGGGGGCCTTGAGAGCTAAGGAAGTCCTCCTCTTCCTGCCTCTGTTCTGCCTCAAGTGCCCTGTCCATTATTCCACGCAGCGTGTGCTCCAACAGGTGGACAAGGGGGACAGTGTCACTGATGCATGCACTGTCAGTGCTCACCATCCTCGTGGCCTCCTCGAATGGTGACAGGACAGTGCATGCATCCCTGATCATGGCCCACTGGCGTGGGGAAAAAAAACCAAGCTCCCCTGACCCTGTCCTGGTGCCATAGTCGCACAGGTACTCATTGATGGCCCTCTGCTGCGTGTGCAGCCGCTGCAGCATGGCCAACGTTGAGTTCCACCTGGTGGGCATGTCACAGATTAGGCGGTTCTTGGGCAGGTTAAACTCCTTTTGGAGGTCCGTCAGCCGAGCACTGGCATTATATGACCGGCGGAAATGCACACAGACTTTCCTGGCCTGCCTCAGGACATCCTGTAAGCCCGGGTACCTGCCCAAGAACCGCTGCACCACCAAGTTAAGGACGTGAGCCAAACAGGGCACATGGGTCATTTGTCCCTGTCGGAGGGCAGAGAGGAGGTTGGTGCCATTGTCGCAAACCACCATTCCTGCCTTAAGTTGGCGTGGCGTCAACCACCTCTGAACCTGCCCCTGCAGAGCTGACAGAACCTCTGCCCCAGTGTGGCTCCTGTCCCCCAAGCACACCAGCTCAAGCACCGCATGGCATCTTTTGGCCTGCGTACTTGCGTAGCCCCTTGAACGCCTACGGAGCACCGCTGGTTCCGAGGAAGAGGCCATGGAGGAAGAAGAAGAGGAGGGGGTGGAGGAGAGAGGTGTGTCACAATCAGCATTTTGGAGGCGTGGTGGCGGAACAACCTCCAACACTACTGCACCTTGTCCTGCATCCTTCCCAGCTGCCAGCAGAGTCACCCAATGCACCGTGAAACTTAGGTAACGTCCCTGTCCATGCCTGCTGGACCATGAGTCAGCGGTAATATGCACCTTACCGCTGACCGCCCTGTCCAGCGAGGCATGGACATTGCCTTCCACATGCCGGTAGAGAGCCGGAATCGCCTTCCGTGAGAAAAAGTGGCGTTTGGGTACCTGCCACTGAGGAACCGCACATTCCACAAACTCACGGAAGGGGGCAGAGTCTACCAACTGAAAAGGCAGCAGTTGAAGTGCTAGCAATTTTGCCAAGCTAGCATTCAACCGCTGGGCATGTGGATGGCTGGGAGCAAACTTCTTTCGGCGGTGCAGCAGTTGGGGCAGGGAAATTTGCCTGGTACAATCTGACGTCGGTGTACCAAAAGCAGATTGCCCACAAGTACTTGGCTGTGACACACCTAATTCTACACCTTCATTCCTCTCACTGCAGGTCTCAGAGAGGACTGGAGGTCTAGTGGGGTTGGAAATCTCAGCTGATGAGGAGCAAGGAGAGATCCTCTTTGTTCTTTGGTGTGGGTCTTTTAGATACGCTTGCCAACGAACTGCATGGCAGGTCAACATATGTCTGGTCAAGCATGTGGTACCCAAGCGGGAGATGTTTTGGCCACGCGAGATACGCTTGAGACATATGTTGCAAATAGCAGCGGTGCGATCTGATGCACTCGTCTCAAAAAAGGCCCACACCAAAGAACTTTTTGAATAACGCGCAGAGACTGCAGCGCCCTGCACATGTGGAGCTTTGGGGTGTGATGCAGTCAATGTGCTGCCCTTAGGCTGGCCCCTGGAGGGCATCCTGCCTCGTTGGTGATGTGCCGCCTCCTCCTCCTCCTCCTCCTCCTCCTCCTCTCTCCTATCAGGCACCCACGTTGAGTCAGTGACCTCATCATCCCCTCCCTCCTCATCACTGGAGCAAACCTGGCAGTATGCTGCAGCAGGGGGAGCATGACTGCCAGATTGCTGTCCTTCTTGGGCACCCCCTCTGTCCGTGCTCATGTTACTGCCTTCATCGAGCTCAGTATCATCATCAGAGCCTTCCAAACGCTGGGCATCCTCCTGGAGCATGTACCCAACACTGTGGTCAAACAGTTCGAGGGAATCCTCAGGAGGACATGGTGGAGCTAGGGAAGGAGTCACTGATGACATTGAGCTGAGGGAAGAGGCCGCTGCTTTGCCAGACAAAGCACCCTGGGCATGGGTGAGAGAGGATGAGGAGGATGAAGACGGCTTGGTCATCCACTCGACCAAGTCTTCCGCATGTTGCGGCTCAACACGGCCAGCTGCCGAAAAAAAGGCCAAGCGTGTCCCATGGCCACGTGCTGATGAGGATGCACCGTCTCCACGACCAGCACTAGACACAGAGCCTGCTTGCCCTCTCTTATTGGCTTGTGACTGTCTGCCTCTCCTTCTTGGCCTTCCAGACATACTAATGGCCTGTAGCTGCACTAAGCTGGGATAGAACACCTGTAATTTTCTTCAGGTAGCTTTATATACTGTAACCAGACAAGCCTGCCTGTCAGTAGGAAGATAACAGGAACGGATCTAGCTGAACACTGTGAGCAGGACGCACTGTACTAAATGTAAATAGTCTAGCTGCCTGACCGTGGTACTAATAGGATCAAATAGAACACCTGTAATTTTCTTCAGGTAGCTTTATATACTGTAACCAGACAAGCCTGCCTGTCAGTAGGAAGATAACAGGAACGGATCTAGCTGAACACTGTGAGCAGGACGCACTGTACTAAATGTAAATAGTCTAGCTGCCTGACCGTGGTACTAATAGGATCAAATAGAACACCTGTAATTTTCTTCAGGTAGCTTTATATACTGTAACCAGACAAGCCTGCCTGTCAGTAGGAAGATAACAGGAACGGATCTAGCTGAACACTGTGAGCAGGACGCACTGCACTAAATGTAAATAGTCTAGAAGATAACAGGAACGGATCTAGCTAAACTGAATACAGTGTATATATATATATGCAACACCTGGGATGCATATATATACACAATACACTGTAAGTGCAGCTAACTGACTGACTGTTCTGCCTAATCTATCTAACTCAAATCAAATGACACTGTCTCTCTCTCTCTCTATCTCTCAGCACACCGGAACACACACTACACAGGGCCGCCGTGCAGGCGGCCTTATATAGTGTGGGGCGTGTACTAAATCCCCTGAGCCATAATCGGCCAAAGCCACCCTGGCTTTGGCCAATTACAGCTCTCTCTACTGACGGCGCTGTGATTGGCCAAGCATGCGGGTCATAGTGCATGCTTGGCCAATCATCAGCCAGCAATGCACTGCGATGCCGCAGTGAATTATGGGCCGTGACGCGCCACACGAATTTGGCGCGAACGGCCCATATCGTTCGCAATTCGACGGACGGTCGAACAGCCGATGTTCGACTCGAACACGAAGCTCATCCCTAATCATAAAGGATCTGTGCAGTGGGATATACTGGCAAAGTGAAATATTTGGTGTCCCTCAGGCTCCGTTCGCACATTTAGCGCAGTTCATTGTATGTGAGACGGCATGCGATCTAATGTGCATTTCCAGCCAACCCAATCCCTAAAATCTCATATACAGTGCCTTGAAAAAGTATTCATACCCCTTGAAATTTTCCCACATTTTGTCATGTTACAACCAAAAACGTAAATGTATTTTATTGGGATTTCATGTAATAGACCAACACAAAGTGGCACATAATTGTGAAGTGGAAGGAAAATGATAAATGGTTTTCAAGATTTTTTACAAAAATATATGTGAAAAGTGTGGGGGGACATTTGTATGGCGCCCCCCCGGAGTCAATACTTTGTAGAACCTCCTTTCTCTGCAATTACAGCTGCAAGTCTTTTTGGGGATGTCTCTACCAACTTTGTCCATCTAGAGAGGACATTTTTGCCCATTCTTCTTTGCAAAATATCTCAAGCTCTGTCAGATTGGATGCATCTGTGAACAGCAATTTTCAAGTCTTGCCACAGATTCTCAATTGGATTTAGGTCTGGACTTTGACTGGGCCATTCTAACACATGAATATGCTTTGATCTAAACCATTCCATTGTAGCTCTGGCTGTATGTTTAGGGTCGTTGTCCTGCTGGAAGGTGAACCTCCGCCCCAGTCTCAAGTCTTTTGCAGACCTATAAGCCTTGTACACACGATCGGATTGTTGACCAACAAAACCGTGGAATTTTGTCCGAAGGGCGTTGGCCCAAACTTGTCTTGCATACACACGGCCACATAATTGTTGGCCAACAATTACGAATGTAGTGACGTACTACGTTGTTTTTCAGCTCTTTAGCGCCACCCGTTAGGCTCCTTCTACTAATTTCATGTTAGAAGTTTGGTGAGTGTTGATTTGCGCTTTTCTTTTCGCGCTTTTCATTTTGCGCTTTTCAGTTCGTTTCTGAACGGCCGTTCGTCAACCAGATATGTTGCAGAATCGGAGGAAATAGCACGTTCTTTATTATTGGCCTTGGAGTTTTTGCTTTGACATTATTTTTTTGGTTGACTAATGATTTGATTTGTTATATTTTCTATATTTTTGGATGCATAGAATGCACTTTTTGGTTAAGTTCTATTGGCAGATATCATGTCTAATTTTATTTGTTTTCTTTTTTTTTAATGCACAATAAAAAAAATTGTGTTGGCTATGTGTTTTACTTCAAATGACAGTTTAGGAGTAGACAGTTACATTTTAAAAAAATACAATGTAAAATTAACAAGGGACACCAACATAGTTGTATCTTTGATCTTAAAAACTACGGGATAATGGTGTTGTGGTAACTTAAAATAATAAAAAAAATCCAAGAATCCACCAACCTTAATATGTATTAATTACTTAATTAAACACCGGCCAATTCGTCCTTAGGACGGGATACCTACCCAATTTAAGCGAGGGGCTATATGGAAAATGTTGCTGGGCAGGACAAGAGTTGTCCCAAGAACGCAAAATAAGGGAAGGGTCAACTACAGCTTTAGGTGAAAATAAATAGACTTTATTGATGCAAAAGATGCATAACCAATGATTAAGGAATATGTAAGGCAACACTATCCTATTCAGAACTGTACTTCTCACTATACCCATTCATAGTAATAAAAACATTCTGCAGTTAGCAATAACGTTACATTTAAAAAAAATACAATGTAAATTAACAAGGGACACCAACATAGTTGTACCTTTGATCTTAAAAACTACCAGATAATGGTGTTTTGGTAACTTGCCCAAATAAAAAAAAAGAAGCGTAATAATATTATTATTGATACCACTAGAAAAAAAAAGCCTTTGAAAATCCGTTTGCAATAACTCCATCAGTATCACTAGCAAAGCAGCTTCATTATTATCCCATTAAAGAAGAAGAGAATTGTGCGCTGCATTTCCAGATTTCATAATTTGCCGCGTCACGAATGTTAATTCTCCATTACGAACGCTAGTTTACAAGACCGACCGCTTCCGGCTCGTCCTTTGCTTCCGAGCATGCGTGTTTGTACTTTGGACTTTTGTCCGATGGACTTGTGTACACACGATCGGAAAATCCGACAACACATATTTGTCCGCGGAAAATTTTAAAACCTGCCATCCAACATTTGTCCGCGGAAAATCCGACAACAATCGTTTGATGGAGCGTAGAAACGGTCGGATTTTTCACCAACAGCCTGTCATCACACATTCTATTCTAAGATTGTCCTGTATTTGGCTCCATCCATCTTCCCATCAACTCTGACCAGCTTCCCTGTCCCTGCTGAAGAAAAACATCCCCACAACATGATGCTGCCACCACCATGTTTCACGGTGGGGATGGTGTGTTCAGGGTGATGTGCAGTGTTAGTTTTCCGCCACACATAGCGTTTTGCTTTTAGGCAAAAAAGTTCAATTTTGGCCTCCTCTGACCAGAGCACCTTCTTCCACATGTTTGCTGTGTCCCCCACATGGCTTCTCACAAACTGCTAACAGGACTTCTTATGATTTTCTTTCAACAATGTCTTTCTTCTTGTCACTCTTCCATAAAGGGCAGATTTGTGGAGAACACGACTAATAGTTGCCCTGTGGACAGATTCTCCCACCTGAGCTGTGGATCTCTGCAGCTCCTCCAGCGTTACCATGGACCTCTTGGCTGCTTCTCTGATGAATGTTCTCCTTGCCCGGCCGGTCAGTTTAGGTGGACGGTCATGGTAGGTTTTCGGATGATGGATTGAACAGAGCTCCATGAGACGTTCAAAGCTTGGAATATTTTTATATAACCTAACCCTGCTTTAAACTTCTCCACAACTGTATCCCTGACCTGTCTGGTGTGTTCCTTGGCCTTCATGATGCTGTTTGTTCACTAAGGTTCTCCTACAAACCTCTGAGGGCTTCACAGAATAGCTGTATTTATACTGAGAATTACACACAGGTGGATTCTATTTACTAATTAGGTGGCTTCTGAAGGCAATTGGTTCCACTAGATTTTAGTTAGGGGTATCAGACACTCCACACTTTTCAGACACTTTTATTTGTAAAAAATTTTGGAAACCATTTATTATTTTCCTTCCACTTCACAACTATGTGCCATTTTGTGTTGATTTATCACATAAAATCTCACTAAAATGCATTTACGTTTTTGGTTGTAACATGACAAAATGTGGAAAATTTCAAGGGGTTGAATACTTTTTCAAGCCACTGTAAGCTTTAATGAGTTCCTCTTGTTTAAAAAATCTGCAGCTTTCATTAAAATAATCCCTGGTGATCCTGCCACGAAGGCCCTTGTTCATTACTTCCTGTGATTGGGTCACTCTGTCCTTATCCCCTAATTTTGCTCCTGCGTTGTCACCCTGTCACATGGGCTTCCCACGGAGACTTTCCGATGGCTGTTTCAGCATGCACTACACAAGCATGGCCCATTGTGGTCACCATCAAGAAACCCACCTCGAAAAATGCCATGCAGCCATGGCCGGAGTGCATGTAGACAGTGGCTGCAAAGAGGCTGCAGGAGATCAGCAGCATCCTATGCACAGCAGAACTCAGACACTAGATGGAGCAGAGGAGCTTAGAAGAAATACACACGTCTTTGTAACAGGAGATACAATGTAACAATTCTAGAGAACACTAGAGAGGATTAACAAATACATGTAAACGATGGTTACATTTATGTGCCTATTCCCTCTAGCGTTCTCTAGAATTGTTACATTGTATCTCTTGTTACAAAGATATATGTTCCTTGGCAGGGCCAGGACTTAGGGTGAACAGTTTGGCAACTTTGCCCTGGGAGCTGATGACCTTGTCTTGGCACTGCTCCTTGGTGCCATCTAGTGGCCCTAATGCAGCATATTATTTCTGCCCATAATAATACATACGTCTTTGTAAAAAAAGATACAATGTAGAAATCTAGAGAACGCTAGAGGGAATTAGCAAATAAATATACACAATGGATACATCTATCTTCTAATTCCCACTAGCGTTCTCTGAAATTGTTACTTATGTATCACTTGTTACAAAGATGTATGCTCCTTTACGCCATCTAGTGGCCATAATGCAGTATGTTATTTCTGCCCATACATAATAATATCTTCTTTGTAACAAGAGGCACGATGTAACAATTCTATAGAACACTAGAGAGAATTAATAAATAAATGTAAACAATGGTTACATTTATTTACCTATTCCCACTAGTGTTCTCTAGAATTGTTACATTGTATCTCTTATTACAAAGACCTATGCTCCTTGGTGCCATCTAGTGGCCCTAATGCAGTATATTATTATTAGTATACACGATTTATATAGCGCCAACAGTTTACGCAGCACTTTACAATGCAAAGGGGGACAGCACAATTGCAGTACAGTTCAATATAGAAGGTACAGGAGGGCCCGGCTCGTAGAGCTTACGTTCTAAAGGGAGGGGGAGGTGGTACAAAAGGTAATAGATGCAGGGAATTATTTGATGGGGGTGGCTCGGGGACAGTTCTTAGGGGGAGGTAAGGTAGGCTTCCCTGAATAAGTGAGTTTTCCGGGATCTCCGAAAGGTGGACAGGGTAGGGGCTGATCGAACATACTGGGGCAGGGAGTTCCAGAGGATGGGAGAGGCTCTGGAGAAGTCCTGAAGGTGAGCATGGGAGGAGGTAACAAGGGAGCTAGAGAGCAGGAGGTCCTGGGAGGAGCGGAGGGGGCGATGAGGGTGATATCTGCAGATGAGGTTGGTGATGTAGATGGGGCCGATGTTGTGGATGACCTTGTATGTTGTGGTTAGCATTTTGAATTTTATCCGGTGGGGGAGGGGAAGCCAGTGAAGGGATCGGCAGAGAGGGGCAGCAGTCACGGATCGATTAGTGAGGTGTATTAGTCTAGCAGCAGCATTCATAATAGACTGAAGGGGGGAGGAGCCTGTGTAAGGGTAGGCCGTTAAGAAGAGAGTTGCAGTAGTCGAGGCGGGAAATGATCAAGGAGTGAATAAGTTGCTTTGTGGTGTCATTAGTCAGGAAGGGTGGAATTCTGGAGATGTTGCGGAGGTTAAGGCGGCAGGATTTAGCCAGTGATTGGATGTGGGGGGTGAAGGAGAGGTCAGAGTCAAGGATTACACCCAGCACCCTGGCATGTGTGGAGGGACCAATGGTTGTGCTGTCGATCTTAATGGTAAAGTCATGAGGGGGGGACAGGACCGGGAAGGAGGAAATATTACAAGCTCCATTTTAGAAAGATTAAGTTTGAGAAAGTGGTGTGACATCCATACCGAGATGTCATTCAGTAAGTCTGAGATCCGTGAGGAGATAGTGGGGGTGAATTGAGGAGTGGAGAGATAGATCTGGGTGTCATCGGCATAGAGGTGGTATTGGAAGCCATGGGAGGTTGTCAACTGGCCCAGGGAAGAGGTAAAGAGTGAGAATAGGAGGGGCCCAAGGATGGAGCCTTGGGGTACCCCAACAGAAAGAGGAAGAGGAGCGGAGAAGATGGAGTTGTAAGTGACACTGAAAGTGCGCTGAGATAGGTAGGAGGAGAACCAGGATAAAGCAGAATCACGGAGGCCAAGGGAATGTAGTTTGCTGAGGAGAAGCAGGTGGTCAACTGTGTTAAAGGCAGCAGAGAGGTCTAAGAGTATGAGTATGGAGTAGTGGCCATTGGTTTTAGCAGTTAGTAGGTCATTGAGTTTTAGTAGGGCAGTTTCGGTGGAATGTTGTGGACGGAAGCCGGACTGTAGGGGGTCGAGAAGGTTGTTGTCCGTGAGGTAGCGACTCATTCGGTCATGAACAAGGCATTCGATGAGCTTGGAGGCAAATGGGAGCAGGGAGAGGGGTCTTAAGTTAGTCAAGCAGGTGGGGTCTAGTAAGGGTTTTTTAAGTATGGGGGTAACAAGTGCATGTTTGAGTGGGGAAGGAAAGGTGCTGGAGGAGAGGGAGTGGTTGAAGATGTGGGTTAGGGAATTTAGGATAGAGCTGGAAGGTGGTTGCAGTAATTGTGAGGGGACAGGGTCCAGGGGACAGGTATATTATTTCTGCCCATAATAATACACACGTCTTTGTAACAAAAGATGTACAAATTCTAGAGATCGCTAGAGGGAATTAGCAAATAAATATACACAATGGTTATATTTATTTGCTAATTCCCACTAGCGTTCTCTGAAATTGTTACTATTGTATCTCTTGTTACAAAGATGCATGCTCCTCGGCACCATCTAGTGGCCATAATGCAGTATATTTCTGCCCATAAATAATAATAACGTCTTTGTAATGAGACTTCTGGAGAAAGAGGGAATTGGTAAATAAATATACATACTGGTTACATTTATTTTTTGTTTCCCACTAGCGTTCTGTAGAGTTGTTACTTTGTTTGATTTACTAAAACTGGAGAGTGAAAAATCTGGCGCAGCTCTGCATAGAAACAAATCAGTTTTCCTTTTTTTTTTGTAAAAGCTTTATTGAACAAGGTGAAGTTAGAAGCTGATTGACTACCATGCACAGCTGCACCAGATTTTGCACCCTCCAGTTTTAGTAAATCAAACCCAGTACACAATGGTTATATTTATTTGCTAATTCCCACTAGCGTTCTCTGAAATTGTTACTATTGTATCTCTTGTTACAAAGATCCTCGGCACCATTAAGTGGTCATAATGTGGTAAATTATTTCTGCCCATGATTAAGTTCTGCTGTGCATAAGAAAACAGAAAGCTAATATAAGCATGGACTTTAGGATCTTATAGTAGCTATATTTAACCTCTTGTCTACCAGGGCTATTTAACAAAATTTTCATATACACGTTAAAACCTGCATTTTCCAAACATTATATATTTTCTAAAAGTGTAGGCCCTGGAGAATAAAATAATGACTGTTGCAATTTTTTATGTGGCATGATATTTGTGAAGCCATTTGTCAAATGCACATTTTTAGGAACAAATTTTACTCAAATTAATTTTAGTGCACACAGACTCAATATAATACCCAATTGCTTGTTAAAATATAAAATGTCGCCTCAAGTAAATAGATGCCAAACACGTCAAGATATAAAATTGTGCGTACCTATACCTAAAATCGTTCTTAGGTGATGTTTTAAACGTCTTTACAGGTTATTAGTTAAGAGTTACTCATGAATTATGGTTCTATAATTATTGCTCTCACTTTGATGTTCATGGTGATACCTTACATGTGTGGTGCAATCACTGTTTACATATGCATGCCCAGATCTACGTGTGCATTTGCATTTGCATGCGAGTATGGGGGAAAGGGGGTGGTTTTACTTTTTTTTAAAATTATTTTTATTTATTTTATATTTTTTTTTACACTTTTTTTCATTTAACTTTATTGCTAACACAAGGAGTGAACAAGCCCCTTATGATAGCTTTGGGCAGGTGACAGGTACTCTTTATGAAGACATCAGAGGTCCATCAGATGCTTTGAAAGGCAGAGAGGACATCAGGGGTCTAATAGACCCCTGATGTTTCAATAAAAAGTACCTGTCACTTGTCCAAAGCTTTTTTATATTCTACTTTTTTGCTATCACAAGGGGTGAAAAAAACCCTTGTGATAGCTTTGGGCAGGTGACAGATACTCTTTACGGAGATATCAGGGGTCCATTAGACCTCTGATTTATGATTAGATGTTTTGAAGGGCAGAGAGGACATTAGGGGTCTAATAAACCCCTGATGTTTCAATAAAGAGTACCTGTCACTTGCCTAAGCTTTTTTTTTCATTTAATTTTTTTGCTATTACAAGGGGTGAAAAAGCCCCTTGTGATAGCTTTGGGCAGGTGACATGTAGTCTTTATTGAGACATCAGGGGCCTATTAGACTCCTGTGTTTGATCAGATGCTTCCTTGGCTGTACCAGCTAAGGCAGCACAGCACTGAAACCGGAAGTGATTAAATCCTGATTGCTTCTGGTTTCCTTAGTCACAGAGGAGATCGGGGATAGACTGTTCCTCCATCTCCTTTATGTGTAGCCAACCCAACCGCTTTCAGCGCTCCTTAGTACCCCGGTAGAACAGCGGCGGCGGGCCCCCTTCTGAGAGCTGTAAAAAAGATCAGATGGTTATAAAGCTTGTTGATCACTTTTACTAGAAAGTCAATTGCCAGATGGAAAAAAACAATACCAGTTTCAGCCATGATCCTGCTTGAAACCAAGGTCATATACTGTATGTATATACAGTCGTGCTCAAAAGTTTGCACACCCCGGCAGAAGTTTTAAAATATTTTGGCATTAATATTGAAAATATGACTGTTCATGCCAAAAAACTTTGTCTTCTATTTAAGGATAGCAATCATATGAAACCATTTATTATGATAGTTTTATGGATCCTTTTTTAAATCATAATGATAACAAAAATCACCCAAATGGCCCAGATCAAAAGTCAACATACCCTGAAATGTTTCGCCTTGGTACAGACACAGAAGGTGGCTCACACACAGGTTAAAATGGCAATTAAAGGTTAATTTCCCACATTTGTGGCTTTTTAAATCACAATTAGTGTCTGTGTATAAATAGTCAATGAGTTTGTTAGCTCTCACATGGATGCACTAAGCAGGCTAGACACTGAGCCATGAGGAGGTAGGAAAAAAAACAGTCAAAAGACCTGCGTAACAAGGCAATGAAACTTTACAAAGATGGAAAAGGATATAAAAAGATATCCAAAGCCTTGAATATGCCAGTCAGTACTGTTTAATCACTTATTAAGAAGTGGAAAATTAGGGGCTCTTTTGATACCAAGCCAAGGTCAGGTAGACCAAGTAAGATTGCAGCCACAACTGGTGGAAGAATTGCTCAGGATACAAAGAAAACCCCCCACAGGTAACTTCAGGAGAAATACAGGCTGCTCTCCAAAAAGACGGTGGGGTTGTTTTTAACCACTTCAGCCCCGGAAGGATTTGCTCCCTTCCTGACAGGCCATTTTTTGCGATACGGCACTATGTCTTTTAACTGTCAATTGCGCGGTCGTGCGACGCTGTACCCAAAATGTATGTCCTTTTTTTCCCCACAAATGGATCTTCCTTTTGGTGGCATTTGATGACCTCTGCGGTTTTTATTTTTTGCGCTATAAACAAAAAAAGAGCGTTAATTTTGAAAAAAAAACAATATTTTGTACTTTTGCTATAACAAATACCCCCCCCCCCCCCCCCGTAAATGTTATAGCGTCTACAAAATAGGGGATAGATTTATGGCTTTTTTTATTATTATTATTTATTTTTACTAGTGGCGGTGATCTGTGATTTTTATCGGGACTGAGACATTGTGGCGGACAAATCGGACACTTTTTTGGGACCATTGACATTTATACAGCGAGCAGTGCTATAAATAGCCACTGATTACTGTATAAATGTCACTGGCAGAGAAGGGGTTAATACTAGGGGGGCGATCAAGGGGTTAAATGTGTTCCCTAGGTGTGTTCTAACTGTGGGGGGGAATGTGGCTGACTAGAGGAGGAGAGAGATCGTTGTTCCTACTTGGTAGGAACACATGATCTGTCTCCTCTCTCCTGACAGAACCGGGATTTGTGTGTTTACACACACAGATCCCAGGTTCTTGCTCTGTCACGAGCGATCGCAGGTGCCTGTCGGTCATCGACTGCTACAGCATCTTAAAGAGCCGAAGTACAGTTACATCAGCTTGCGTAGGGGAACCAACATGCCGCAGTCGGGAAGGGGTTTAGGAGCACAATTCAATGATACTTGAACAAAAAAGAGCTGCATGGTTGAGCTGCCAGAAGGAAGTCTTTAATGCGCCAGTGCCACAAATTGTAACCAGGCTTTTTTGTGGAACTTGTACAGTAAAGGCTTCTTTCTGGCAACTTGACCATGCAGCTCTTTTTTGTTCATCGTATCATCGTATTGTGCTCCTTAAAAACAACCCCACTGCCTTTTTGGAAAGCAGCCTGTATTTCTCCTGAGGCTACCTGTGGGGGTTTTTCTTTGTATCCTGAGCAATTCTTCCGCCAATTGTGGCTGCAATCTTTCTTGGTCTACCTGACCTTGGCTTGGTATCAAAAGAGCCCCTAATTTTCCACTTCCCAATAAGTGATTAAACAGTACTGACTGGCATATTCAAGGCTTTTGATATCTATTTATATCCTTTTCTATCTTTGTAAAGTTTTATTGCCTTGTTACGCAGGTCTTTTGACTGTTCTTTACTACCTCCCCATGGCTCAGTGTCTAACCTGCTTAGTGCATCCATGTGAGAGCTAACAAACTCATTGACTATTTATACACAGACACTAATTGTGATTTAAAAAGCCACAAATGTGGGAAATTAACCTTTAATTGCCATTTTAACCTGTGTGTGCCACCTTCTGTGTCTGTACCAAGGCCAAACATTCTAGGGTATGTAAATTTTTATCAGGGCCATTTGGGTGATTTCTGTTTATCATTATGATTCAAAAAGGATCCAAAAAACTATGTGATAAGAAATGGCTTCATGTGATTGCTATCCTTAAATAAAAGACAGTTTTTTGGCATGAAATATTTTTAATATTTCATGCCAAAATTTCACAATTTCTGCCAGGGTATGCAAACTTTTGAGCACAACTTAATAGTCTTTGTGCAGAAAGTGGTAATTACATATTTTTACAAGTTCTATAACTGGCCCATTTCTGAAGGATAAATGGGGGTTATTCAGCGTATTCCAATGTACACCTGGTCTGCGGAATCTATAACATTTTCCAGCTGACGACACCGAGCCCCAACCCCCTCACAGCGAGCGCTGCGGATATGGGGGGGGAGAGGAATCTTGATTTCGATGGAATATGATTTACATTGGAAACGAGCGGCAGAAGCGAGCTGAACTGTTCGTGGCTGTTTATTCGTCGGAGGACTAGGCGCTCGCATGCTGCGAGAAGCGTGCTCTGGAGCGCAGGTGCCACGCGTATACGTGCCGCGATCGTCTCTGCGGCGAGGAGAATCGCTGTCTGTTCTGCCGACCCCCCCCCCCCGGGCCCATAAACGAATGCAGATGTGTGAGTGACCGCAGCGTCCAAGAGGCTGCTGACGACTCGTGTGAGAGCGAGGGGGTCATTAAGAGGAAATTATTCCGTGTTCCGAGTGTGGAGAGGGTCGTACGTGAACGTAAAGGAGGTGTAAGAGCCAATATTTATGAGGGAGCCTTAGAACCGTCAACAATGGAGTCAGGCAGCTGGCAGCATATCCGGCCAGAGGCCACACAAGAACTCACCAAGGCTCTGAGGGATTAGGAGGTGTGACCTGTCTACTGGAAGTAGAGGCCATGTGACTTGAGATGAGGGGGGGGGGGGGATTATTGCGAAGGGGGGGGGGCTTGCAGAGGACAAAATACTCACTGGAGGAATGTGTATGAGAGGAACCTCAAAACCTCAGATAGAGAAAACAGAGAAATGAAACATCTCCATTAGATGTATCTGTATTCATCGAATTCTTCCTCTCCTGAAATACTCTGCACCGCCCTTCGTTCTTTCACTTTCCTATCAGGTGAATGCGACGTGAATGTTCACCTCCCCAGAGCAGAACAGTCTCACTATTCCACATATACACTGGGAAAAATAATTATTCGATCCCCTGCAGATTTTGTAGGTTTGCCCACTTACAAAGAAATGAAGGGTCTATAATGTTTATCATAGGTGTATGTTAGAGGATTAGAGACAGAATATCAACCAAAAATCCAGAGAAAACACATGATACAAATGTTATAAATTGAGTTGTATTTTACTGAGTAAAATAAGTATTTGATCCCCAAGAAAAACATGACTTAGTACTTGGTGGAGAAACCCTTGTTGGCGATCACAGAGGTCAGACGTTTCTTGTAGTTAGTGACCAGGTTTGCACACATCTCAGGAGGGATTTTGGTCCACTCTTCTTTACAGATCTTCTCTAAATCCTTAAGGTTTGTTGGCTGTCGCTTGGCAACTCAAAGTTTTAGCTCCCTCCATACATTTTCTATAGGATTAAGGTCTGGAGACTGGCTAGGCCACTCCATGACCTTAGTGTGCTTCTTCTTGAGCCACTCCTTTGTTGTCTTGGCGGTATGTTTTGGGTCATTGTCATGCTGGAAGACCCATTTCTGACCCATCTTCAGTGTTCTGGCTGATGGATGGAGGTTCTCAACCAAGATTTTACAATACGTGACCCCGTCCATTGGAGCTTCAATGCAGCAAAGTCGGCATGTACCTTTAGCAAAAAAAGCCCCAAAGCATCATGTTTCCACCTCCGTGCTTGACTGTAGGGACTGTTCTTAGGGTCATAGTCAGGATTTTTCTTCCTCGAGTTAATGCCAAAGAGCTCAATTTTGGTCTCATCTGACCACAGCACTTTCTCCCAATCCTTCTCTGAATCATTTAGATGTTCATTGCTAAACTTCAGATGGACCTGTACATGTGTCTTCTTGAGGAGGGGGACTTTGCGGGCGCTGCAGGATTTCAGTCCATGGTGGCGTATTGTGTTACCAATGGTTTGTTTGGTGACTGTGGTCCCAAATGCCTTGAGATCATTCACAAGCTCCTCCCGTGTAGTTCTGGGCTGATCCCTCACCTTTCTCATGATCATCCTCACCCCATGAGGCGAAATCCTGCATGGAGCTCCAGACCGAGGGCGATTGATGGTTATTTTGTATTTCTTCCATTTGCGAATAATCGCTCCAATAGTTCTCTCACCAAACTTCTTGCCGATGGTCTTGTAGCCCATTCCAGCCTTGTGCGGGTCTACAATCTTGGCCCTGACGTCCTTTGACAGCTCTTTGGTCTTCCCCATGATGGTGAGGTTTGAATGGAAGAAAGAGATTCTGTGGACAGGTGTCTTTTATACACATAATGAGATGTCGTTAGGAGCACCTTCTTACATTGACAGGACTAATCTGTGTACCACATGAGCACCTACTGTAGCCAGTCTGTGGGAGCCAGAATTATTGTTGGTTGGTTGGTGGGGGATCAAATACTTATTTTACTCACTGAACTGCAACTGAATTTATAACATCTGTATCGTGTTTTTTCTGGATTTTTGGTTGATATACTGCCTCTATCATTTAAAATACACCTATGATAAAAAATTATAGACCCTTCATTTCTTTGTAAGTGGGCAAACTTACAAAATCTGCAGGGGATCAAATATTTATTTTCCCCACTGTATATACCCTGTTTCCCCGAAAATAAGACCTAGCGTGATTGTCGGTGATGGCTGCAATATAAGCCCTACCCCCCAAATAAGCCCTACCCTCTTTCCCCGAAAATAAGCCCTACCCTGAAATAAGACCTACAAGGACTTTAACTAGGACTTATTTGAGGGGTACGGCTTATATTGCACCCATCACCGTCAATCACGCTAGGTCTTATTTTCGGGGAAACAGGGTACATAGCAGTTTGCAAGTGGTTTACTGAGGTTATGGTTGAAGCTATCAGGCATAACCCAGTTTTTCTTTTTTTCAGCTGGAAGCAGTCAGAGCGGCTTAATAACCGCGGGATCACTTTCAGAAGCAGCGAGAGGGGATGCCCCTCCTCCCTCCAGCCGCTCGCCTGTGTTTCTCTGGCTTACCGTTTTTTACCGTCGCATCTATAAAACAATCGTGCGGTGCGGCCGGCTGGTCACAGAGGCGAACAGAGACCAGATCGTCTCTAATCGCCTCTATAGCCGTGGAGGACTGGAGCGATGCCATGACGTCACTTCCAGTCTAGGGTGGAAATAAACAATTTTGTTTTTTTAAAGCAAAAGATTAAAAAAATATATTTTTTTGAGATCTTTTCTTTTAAAGGTAAAGGAGAGATTTGAGGTCTTTTTGACCCAGATCTCTCCATAAAGAGGACCTGTCATCCTTATTTCAATAAGGGATGATTATATTCTTTGTAATAGGGATGAAAGTGATAAAAAAAAATTAAAGGGACAGTGTAAAATAAATAAACAAATAAAAAACAAAAAACATTTGAGCTCCCCCCATCCCCAGTATTAGGGTCTTACATTCCTCCTTTACATATGTGTGTGCGTCTAATGTATACGTTCGCTTCCGAGCATGCAGAAGCGAACGTATACATTAGACGCACACACATATGTAAAGGAGGAATGTAAGACCCTAATACTATGTACTCTATGACACCACCTCCCCCCAGTATTCCCAGTCTATGAGCTGTTGTCTCCCAGTATGAGGAGGAATCAGATTTTCAGACAGGTGATGAAATATTCTGGAAATAACATTTTCTTTGTATAAAGCGGAGGGCAGGCAGATTTATAGATATTTATGATAGGGGTTGAGTCAGCCGGGCTGAGGTTCCCGTACTGGAAGTGACTGCGGGTCTCTCTCACCGTCTCGTCTATTCCTCATGGAAAATAATCATATGGAAAAGACGTGTAAATGGCAGCATTGCTACAGAACTTCCCGGGGTGGTCTGCATCTGCTGTGTGAATGTAGAGACCTACAGCCAGGCCAGGGGCCCTGAGCGAGGGGCCCCCATGGAATGGTCACTGTCCCAGTAAGCTGGGATGTTTGTAAAGCAACATATTCATTAAGTGTAACTCCGGGCAAAATAAAAAATAAATATGTGATGGAGCCTGTCACGGCACTGTTTCAGAAGGTGGTGTAGCAGCAGTTGGCAGGCAATCAAGAGGTGATCCTTCTGCCTAATGAATGTCGGTGCTTTTTTTTCTTCTTTTTTTTAATCTCAGGGGGGTTGTAGTGAAACTGCAGCCTAGCGTTTGGCTCGTGGTCGCAGGGCACTCCCATTGAACTCAATAGGAAAGTTTGACAGGCAATGCCACCTATCCAAGGGGGCACCTTCAC
Source organism: Lithobates septentrionalis (assembly GCA_037952835.1). NCBI lineage: Eukaryota > Metazoa > Chordata > Amphibia > Anura > Ranidae > Lithobates > Lithobates septentrionalis. The sequence continues at coordinate 273,457 of JBBDGP010002761.1, forward strand.
ACACAAGAGAAGTAGTACTGTGCAGAGTCCATACATACAGAATAAGAACAGATACCGAGAATTACACCCGACATACAGGACAAGAGAAGTAGTACTGTGCAGAGTCCATACATACAGAATAACAACAGGTACCAGAGAATTACACCCGGCATACAGGACAAGAGAAGTAGTACTGTGCAGAGTCCATACATACAGAATAAGAACAGATACTGAGAATTACACCCGACATACAGGACAAGAGAAGTAGTACTGTGCAGAGGGTGTGGCTGCTTGTGGAGCAGCTGAAGTCTGTGTGGTGCTGAGCTCCTCTGATGTCTGGTACAAGCCCAGGGTTGGGCTCCCCTGGGCGGGGATCTCTCTCAGGAGAGTCCCAGGCTTTCCGGCCTACACAAGGACTGTCAGGTGAAGCTGTGGTTGGTGGTGAAGCCGGAGGACGGAGCTCTGGGAATGGGAAGCAATCTGCAGAGACTGTAAGTAGACGTGGAAATGGTTGTATGAAAAGTACCGATAATACTGATAAGAGGAAGTCTGGTGATGTTATTCAGCAAAAGAGTTCTCAATCCAGCCAGCCATTGCAGGCCCAGCAAGCCCAGCACAGTGCAGCTCAGTCTGTTCAGAGACATGTTATTATAGCTCAGCACAGTCCAAACTCTGGAAGTGCAACTCAAAGAACCCCTCAGAGTGGGGCTCATTCAGTCCAGCAACATGCTAATATCACCCAGTACAGTCCAAGTTCTGGAAATGTGATCCAATCCAGCCAGCCATTGCAGGCCCAGCAAGCCCAGCACAGTGCAGCTCAGTCTGTTCAGAGACATGTTATTGCTCAGCACAATCCAAACTCTGGAAGTGCAACTCAATCCAGCCAGTCATTACAAACCCCGCAGAGTGGGGCTCATTCAGTCCAGCAACTTACTAATACCACCCAGAACAGTCCAGTTTCTGGAAGCGTGATCCAATCCAGCCATCCATTACAACCACAGCAAGCTCAGCAGAGTGCAGCTCATAGAGCTCAGAGTGGAGCAGAGACATCGGTTTCTCCCAGTACTCCTCGCAAATACACCAGAACTTCCTTAGAACAAAAAACCATTAAAGAGAACTTACAACAGTGTGTAATGGTGGGCAGCAGCCAGGGACGTTCATCGCGCTCTAAGCTGCAGCAGAATAAAGAGGAGGGTGGTAATAATTTTCCACAATCTGCCCCAGTGAAACCATCTACACCCAGGAGAGACCCTCAGACCAGCACTGGTAATGGGAAGGTGGATCAGGATTTCAAGCGTCCTGCAGCCGCAAAGCAGAAAGTGTTAAAGTCTGAACCTGCGCTGCACCTGGCTGACAAGATTCCTTTCCTTGTAAAAAGAATGGAGTCCCTGAGAAAAGCCAAGACTAAAATCCAGAAGCAGATTGACTCTGTTTATCGTCTTAAAGCTGCCAACCCCAAGAAGGAATTTTTATATGACAGCAAACTGAACTCCCTGGGCATTGAACTGGCCGGTGTGTCAAAGGACATTGATGCTGTTCTGGAAGAACTGGGACCAGTGGCGGAGGTGTACTACAATCGTGATCGATTTGAGGCGGGATTGAGTGGAAGGATTGAGTCTTCTACAGAGTCAGACTCTGGGGAACCAGTCCAACGCACGCAGCCACCACATGTGTCTCCTGAAGGGAAGACTGTGCAGCCTCTGGAGGACAGTGAGGTTGGAGCAGATCCTCCTGCTGGACTTCCAGCTCTGGAGGGTGGTGGGAACATCAGTATAACCCAGCAGACATTCACAGTACAGGAGACTCAGAGGAGTGACATGGTGGACTCCCAGCACATGGATTGTGAGAACAGTGCTGCTGCCACTAGTACTCCTGGTGGGAGCCATGCTGGGGGGACTGGTGTTCATGGTGGGAGCCATGCTGGGGTGACTGGTGTTCATGGGGGGAGTAACACTGGGGTAACTAGTAATGATGATATGAGGTGCAGTGATGATGTCACTAATATTGATGTGGTGAATGTTTCTGATGTTATCAATGCTGGTATATCTGAATGGGGTCATCAGCAGTCTGAGGGCTCTGAGAATGTAGCGATGGAGGAGTCAGTTCAGAATAACTCTCAGGATTTCCCCCCTTTGGTGGATCCACCACCTGCTCCGCAAGGGAATGCTGGTCCATCTGGTCATGTCCCTCCTCGGAATGCCTGGAGCCGTGGGGCCCCTTCTTTTTCCACCAGTAACAATTATACTGGTCAGGCCTTTAAGAGAAGGAATGTGGTCCGATTGAAGCATAGGGGTTCCAGAGAGGAGCTCCCTGATCGGAGGTTTGTAGTAAGGGAGTTGCTGTGTCATCAGATGGGGTTTGCTCCTGCAGACATACTGGCAGTCATCAATCTCCCTGACAGACAGGGTTATGATGTCAGCTTTAAGCTCATGTCTGACTTAGACAGGTTCTGGGCCAGTTTCAGTGGTTTGCGGGACAAAGAGGGTTGGAGGAATTTCATCTTTATTCCCATCTCCAAACCTGACACAGCAAATGTTACCATCATGTTCTGGAATGAGTCTGTGCCCCCCCAGGATGTTGTCATCTGGCTTAGAAGACATTGTGAAATGGTTTCTGAGTTGACAAAAACTAAAGACAGTGATGGGATCTGGACGGGTGGTTGGAGGGTTCTTGTTAAGTTGAGGCAAAGTAACAATGTTACCCATCACCTGCCAAACTCTTTTTTCATTGGGCGGGAGAGAGGAGTTTGCTTCTATGCAGGTCAGCCCAGGTTATGTTATAAATGTGGTAAATCTGGCCATGTGGCGAATGTTTGTACGATCCTGAAGTGTAATCTTTGTGGGGAGGTTGGCCACATCAGTTCTACCTGTGAGAAGGTTAAGTGCAATCTATGTGGTGGGCTTGGCCATTTCCATAGGGATTGCCCGGAGGCCTTCCATAATAAGGATGGGGAATCTGCAGACAATGAATTGTTGGCTGCAGCAGAACAACTAGAGGAGGAAGCTTTAATGAATGGGGCTGTATTGACTAGGGAGGAGGTGGTCCCGGAGGTCCAGGAGATTACTCCCGGGCGGATGGACAGTGTTCAGCAGGCTGAGGAGCAGCCGGCCCCACATTCCTCTTCTGTTCCAGTTCCTGTCTCTGTGAAGATCAGTGGTCAGAAGAGGAGGAATAAAAAAGATAAGTCTACCCGTAAACCCGAAAGTGACTGGATATTAGTGCAGAAGTCATCTAAAAAAGTGAAAGGGGCACCAGAAGTGGGTACGGCACTTTCCACCAATAGGTATGAAGCGTTGTCAGATTCGGATGTGGGCTCCTATTCTCTGGAGGCCCAGGAACTGGAGCAGGAATTAAAAAGAGTGGAAAAGGAGTATGCGACTGGCTCAGAGGATGACCCGCCCACTAAAAGGCGTCCGCCCCCTGATCCTGGATCCGCAGAATCTGATATGGAAACTGGTAGTGGGCAGAGTGACTCCGATTCTGACTTATAATGGGGGTCTTATTTTTTCTCCTCTTTGCTGTGATGGCTAGTTTTTCTCTAAACATTGTCTCCAGCAATGTGAACAGCATTAAAAACAGGAGGACAAGGCATGCCGTTTTTGAACACCTCAGGTACCTGGATGCTGATGTCTATTTTTTACAAGAGACACACCTAACATCTGTTGGACTTATGCGGGAGGCAGAGAGGGAGTGGCACACAGGACCCTCATTTTGGTCTTTGGCTGTGGAGTCTTATGCAGGTGTTGCCATCCTTTTCAATACTAAGGATGTGACAGTGCATAGACTCACTGAGGTGTCAATGGGAAGATGTCTTATATTGGAGGTAACAATTCACGGCAGGAGACTTCGATTAATTAACATATATGGGCCTCAAACAATAGCAGGAAGAATTGGGTTATTTAATGATGTGAAATCCTATCTTTTTACATCAGTCCCTGTGGTTATGGTAGGAGACTTTAATGTCACTAGGACATCAAGTGACCGTTCTTCTGGTAGGGTGGTGGGTAGTGACTCCAAAGTTCTTAATCGTATTATTTTGCAAACCGGTTTAAGTGATATTTTTGCACAAAATGGCAGGAAGCCAGGCTTCACCTTCTTTCGCGGTAATATCAAAAGCAGACTAGATATGGCACTGGTAAGTCCTACAGAATTGGTGACCAATATGAGTGAGAAGCTGGTACCTTACTCAGATCATGTGGCCCTTTACTTTTGTCTGGGAACCTGTAAGCATCCTGATATGGGCAGGGGGCTATGGAGGCTAAACTCTAATCTCTTAGAAGATGTATCTGTCCAGCAACAAGTACAGAACCTCTTGCAACACCATGCTGAGAGACTAGACTTCTATGACTGTACGGCGGATTGGTGGGAGGATGTTAAAAAGGACATCTCTTCTCTCTTGAGGAAGTTGTCTGCTAAAATGGGGAAAAGTAGATATAGCCATTATCTCAGGCTGAGGAAAGAACTGGAGTCGCTTTATTCTGGCGGGTTGGAGGCAGGGAGGAAGATTGATCAAGTAAAATCTGAGCTAAGTCAATATCAATATAGCAGATACAACTCCCTGGTATTTGAACGGGATTATGGATCCCCAGGGACACCTGATCCCTTTGAAAATTGTAGGGACAAGGTGACTAGGAAGTTAATGATGGGCCTGAAGGATTCCCAGGGGATTTTGCAGGAGTCTCAGGAGGGTATTCTGGGAGTGGTAAGATCATACTATGCTGACTTATTTCGGGAGAAGGGTTTGGATAAGAAGAAGATGGCACAGTTCTTGGAGGCAGTTCCAGGTCCTGTTGTTGATAATTTGGATTTTTCTCCTTTGACAGCAGACATAACGGTGGAGGAAGTTAGAGAGGCTATTGATACATTACGTCAAAAGAAGGCACCAGGACCTGATGGCATTACAGCTGAATTTTATAAGAAATTTAAAGAGCTCCTGGCTCCGATTCTGGTGGATGTGTTTAAAAGTTGTTTGGAGAAATGCCTGATGCCTCCATCCATGAGAGTATCATCCTTAGTTCTGCTGTTCAAGGGTAGAGAACCTAATGACATCAAGAACTGGAGGCCTATAGCCCTTTTAAATGTAGACCGGAAGATTCTGGCAAAAATATTATTTTCTAGGTTGAAGTGTTTTTCTCCAGCACTATTGACAGACTGTCAGTATGGCACGGTAAAAGGGCGGAATATTTATGGTGCTCTCATTTCCTTGAGGGAAGCTTTTGAGAGGTGTAAGGTTCTTAGGCATGGGAAGTATATGGTGAGTTTAGACCAAGCTAAAGCTTTTGACAGGGTTGACCATGGGTATCTGTGGGCGACTTTGTTAAAGTATGGTATCCCAAGGTTATTTGTTGATTGGCTGAGAACTTTATACTGGAAAGCTGAGAGTTTTCCACTTATCAATGGGTGGCAGGGCGGTACTTTTAGGGTTGAGGCTGGGGTGAGGCAGGGTTGCCCCTTGAGTCCCCTCTTATATGTTTTTGCCATTGATCCTTTTTTGAGATCACTGCAGGAGTGTGATTTTCGGGGGGGAACCTGTGCCCCATGCCTCGGCCCTATCTGTATTCGCTTATGCGGATGATGTCACTGTAGTGGTGTCCACCTCCCATGAGGCCCAGTTGCTAGCAGCTTCCATTGGAACTTACTCTGAGGCCTCTGGGTCTCTTGTCAACTTTGAGAAGAGGGAAGCTTTCTGGACACTGCAGGGTGATCCAGATTTTGATCTGCCCCAGTTTGCAAAAGCTTCAAGTTGTCTTAAGATCTTAGGGGTTAAGTTTGGAAGGGAAGATAATGCCAGGCTAAATTGGGAGGAGAAATTGGATGCTGGAAATGCAAGGGTTCAGCGATGGAAGAATTGCAAGTTGACCTACAGAGAAAGGGTCAAAATGTTGAAGACGTACTTAATTCCTATCTTTCTATACGTCTCTATGGTTTTTCCGTTGCCAGAATCTTTCTCTGCAAGGCTCTTCAGTCTGTTTTTTCAGCTCTTCTGGGGTAATAGACTGAATCCAATAAAAAGAGGGGTTACTTACCTGCTGAACAAAGAGGGTGGGTTGAATATGATAAATCCTAGGGTGTTTTTTGATTCTCTGTTTCTTAAAGTTAATTTTGGGTGTTTGGACTCCGATGTTGGCCCTCCGTGGGTAAACAGTGTTAGGGCCTGGATATTGCCTCGTGCAGAGTCCTGGATGCGGGGCGGTTCTCTCAAGAGGAAGAGATGTACTCAGGGTTATCTCCCACCATATCTGGACTCAGCTCTGAAGTCTATGAGGAGGTGGGGGATTGAGAAATCCTACCTTGAAAAAAGTCCAAGGAAATTGTTATACCAGAGGATCTGTAGGACCTTTTTCTGTTCTCCACTTGTACTCAAAGACTGCACTACAGCTGTTATGGAGGAAAGCTTAAAGTTGTTGAATAGTCCCAGATTACCCTCAAAGTTTCATGACATTGCCTGGCTGTCTCTCCATGGGAAGATGTATGTGAGGGGGAACATGAAAGGTCTGGCCGCATCTGAAAGGATCTGCCCTTTGGGCTGTAATCAGGAGGAGTCCATGGAGCATTTCTTGGTGGATTGTTGGGGAAGCCATGAAGTCTGGAAGGAAGTAGCTGCTGGAGTTGGGATCCAAAGGTTGGAAAACCTAAGTTGCTCAGACAGGCTTTATGGTGTTCCCCCAACAATACACGGTGTAGATAGAGGGACAATGTATATCATCATTACCGTAGTCAAGTACTATCAATGGCATGCAAGGACTAAAGTTGCCATGCATAATGAACAGTTTATCTCTAGTAAAATTGCAGGTTTAGTGTTATCCGAGTTACGATGGATTAAGGGTTTGGAAATTAGGAAATGCTGGAGAAGTATAGACTTATGGAAAGGAGTCTTATTGTGACATTTATTCCTATTCATGCCCTTTTTTTTAACTGCTAAGTTTTTGACCTAAACAACATGTCAGTAATTGTTGTATTTATGTTATTTTAAGTCAATTAGTCTGTTATTATGTATCTTGTTTGTTTTTACAAATAAAAATCTCCATACATACAGAATAAGAACCATAGGTGTGCGCAGCCTCTTGCATTAGGGTGTGCACCTCAAAGCTCAAATACATATGCATGTGTATATGTACTGATGGTGTCAGTAGGGCAGTGGACAGTGTCATTATTTTTATTTTATTTTTAAATAAATTATTGTATTTTGTAACATTTTTTTGGGGGATGAAATATCAGTGATCTAAACAGGGGGGAATATGCACCACACAAGGCGATTAGGGTGTGCCCAGGCACACCTGGCACACCCTGTGCGCACACCTTTGATAAGAACAGATACCGAGAATTACACCCGACATACAGGACAAGAGAAGTAGTACTGTGCAGAGTCCATACATACAGAATAAGAACAGATACTGAGAATTAGACCCGACATACAGGACACGAGAAGTGCTACTAAGCATCAATTTATCCAGTGGCGGTCCGTCCATACAGGGTGCAGGGGCGCCGTCCCCCAATCCATGCGCCGGCCCCTAATCTACATGCAGGGCACCGGCCGCATGGCTTTCAATGTTTTTTTTTTTTTCAAGCACATGATTAGAGCCTGAGCCTCTAACTGGCTTCAAAAAAGGGTGGTCTCGGGGCGCAGAGCACTGGTTTGCTGCCCCCCCCCCAAAAAAAAAATTGAGCACCAGCCACCACTGCATCCACAGATACTGAGAATTACACCCGGCATACAGGACAAGAGAAGTAGTACTGTGCAGAGTCCATACATACAGAATAAGAACAGATACCGAGAATTACACCCGGCATACAGGATAGAAGTGGTACTGTGCAGAGTCCATACATAAAGATACAGAGAATTACACCCAGCATACAGGACAAGAGAATTGCTACTAAGCATCATTCATCCATTCATCCATCCAGTGGCGGTCCGTCCATACAGGGTGCAGGGGCGCCGCCCCCCTAATCCATGCACCCGGCCCCTAATCTACATGCAGGGCACCGGGCGCATGGCTTTCAATAGGTTTTTTTTGCCTGAGGCTCTAATTGGCTTCAAAAAAGAGTGGGCTTGGGGCGTAGAGCACTGGTTTGCCCCCCCCCCCCCCCCCAAAAAAAAAAATTGAGCACAAGCCACCACTGCATCCATCCATCATAAAAACAGATACGAGAATTACTCCCAGCATACATAACAAGAAAGATAATACTGTGCATCCATCAGATTCAGAATATTTTATTACTCCCAAAGGGAAGTGTTCCCATCCGCCCATATTTCTGTATGTCCATCCCTCCATTCATTCGTCAGTCCATCCATTGGTCCATCCACTTGTTTGCCCGTCCATCCATCCATGCATAACACATCTAACCATCTGTCTAGAAGGTTAGTGATCATATAAAGACATTTATTATCACATAGTTGTTTGGCTCCATTTGAAATCATAATGATAACAGAAGTCACCCAAATGTCCCTGATGGAAAGTTTCCCTCCCCTGGAATGTTTGGCCTTGGTACAGACACAGAAGGTGACACACACAGGTTACAATGGCAATTAAAAGGAATAATGGAATTAGTGTCTGTGTACAAATAGTCAATGAATTTGTTAGCTCTCATGTGGATGCACTGAGCAGGCTAGATACTGAGCCGAGCCATGGGGAGCCGAAAAGAACTGTCAAAAGACCTGCATAACAAGGTTATGGAACTTTCTAAAGATGGAAAAGGATATTCAAGTCAGTACTGTTTAATCACTTATTAAGAAGTGGAAAATTTGTGGATCTGTTGATACCAAGCCACGGTCAGGTAGACCAAGAAAGATTGCAGCCACAACTGCCAGAAGAATTGTTCAGGATACAAAGAAAAAACCCCACTGGTAACCTTAGGTGAAATCCAGGCCAGGTAACGGCCTGATTGTTTCAAGGAGCACAATGCGACAATACTTGAACAAACAAGATCTGCATGGTCAAGTTGCTAGAAAGAAGCCGTTACTGCGCCAATGTCACAAAAAAGCCTGGCTACAATATGCCCGACAACACCTTGGCACGCCTCACATCTTCTGGCACACTGTCATCTGGTGTGACAAAACCAAAATGTAACTTTGTGGTCACAACCGTAAGCGCTGTGTTTGGAGAGGGGTCAACAAGACCTATAGCATCAAATATACCATCCCCATTATGAAGCATGGTGGTGGCTCACTGATGTTTTGGGGGTTTAGCTCTAAAGGCATGGGGAATCTTGTGAAAATTGATGGCGAGATCAATGCAGCGTGTTATCAAAAATACCGGCAGACAATTTGCATTCTTCTGCACGAAAGCTGCGCATGGGATGCTGTTGGGTTTTCCGGCACAACAATGACCCTAAGGACAAGGCCAAGCTGATCCTCCAGTGGTTACAGCAGAAAAAAGGTGAAGGTTCTGGAGTGGCCATCACCGTCTCCTGACCTTAATATCATCGAGCCGCTCTGGGAAGATCTCACATTCATGGAAGACGACCAAAGACTTTACATGACCTGGAAGGATTCTGCCAAGACGAACGGGCAGCTATACCACCTGCAAAAATTCAGGGCCTCATAGACAACTATTAGAATAAATACATGGTATTAAGAACTAAGGGGATGCAGACTTTTGAACAGGGGGCATTTCATTGGTTTACTTGCTGCCATGTCTTGTTTTATGATTGCACCATTCTGTTATCACCTACAGTTACAGAATATTAATCCCATTAGAGATAAAAGAAATGTGTTTTGCTGCTCACTCATGTTTTCTTTAAAAGTGGTCCATAGTGTATATTATCAATTCTCCAGGGTGGGGGGAGGCATACATTTGAGCACGACTGTAATAATAAAATTCTCTGACTTGTTTTCTTGGGTCATTGAGGACAGACGGACATTGTGGTGAATCATCTTGTAGTACGTGTGGTGGTTGATGATGTCACACATTGCTGGTGATGGAGAAAGCTTTTCTGTGAAAGTCATTGACGTCTTGGAATATTTTTGCACTTTCTCCGCTGAACTCAGTAACTGGCTCCGCGGGTCTGGGTCATTGTGATGTCGCCAAACTTCCTGACTGGCTACACACAGTGTGTCGACGTGACGGACGAGCGCATGTGTTATCTATTGGCTGAATCACAATGTTATGATTACAGATGGATTCATTGCTATTGTGAGTGGGGAAATATCTTCCAGCCCAATGTCTAAGAGGGTAAAAATAGACTTTCTCCCAAGTTTATTATTGAATCATCTTTCCTGAACTGACCCTTCTATTCCATGGAAGATGATTTCTCCTCCAGATGTAGAACAGGAGGAAGAATGAGGTTTGAAGCATCAATGGAAATAATGAATTGCAGATTCTGAGCTCCAGACGTGGCATGTGCTTGAGATAGGATGCAAAATTCAGGCAGGTTGGTAGCCATTCCCCCCCAAACCTAGATTTTTCTCGGCCCAGGACGGACACGTGTAATTTAGATTGGAGGGTACACCGAATTCTAAAGCCCTTCCATTATTCTGGTGTTGGGCACAGATTGGACATAGCAGAGTGGTAGGCCCTTATTATCGCCCATTGTGTTTGAAGTGAGGTTTGGCCTTCAAGGACCTGGCAAGATGCTTAGAGCTTGATTAAGGTGGAGGCTCACTTTTCTTGTAAAAAAAAAAAAAAAAGGCTCACTTATCAATCCTTGGCAAAGTCCTTGTTGTGTCAAAAGAGCTCCCATGGATTGAGAATGTATGGGCGTAGGGCTAAAGCCACCCTTGGGTGCATAGACATCTTAGAGAGTGGAGTCATTAGCATGGCAAGGTTGGGCTCAGCCCTGGCTATATATTACAGGTACTTATATATCCTAGCTTTTAACCACTTCAATACCAGACACTTTCATCCCTTTCCTGCCCAGGCCAATTTTCAGCTTTCAGCGCTGTCACAGTTTGAATGACAATTGCGCGGTCATGCAACACTGTACCCATATGACATTTTTTTTCACACAAATAGAGCTTTCCTTTAGTGGTATTTAATCACTACTGGGGTTGTTTATTTTTTTATTAAATAAACGAAAAAAGACTGAAAATTTTGAAAAACCCCCCAAGTTTTACTTTATGTCTGTTATATACCGTATTTATCGGCGTATAACACACATTGTTTCCCCTGAAAATAATGGGAAAATCGCGGGTGCTTGTTATACACCCCCAGCGTACCTCGGAGGGGGGCGAGTGCCGCTGGAATTCATTGGGCCGTCATCTCCTCTCCACTCGGCTCTCACGTCACACACACAGTCCCGCCTCCGCCACTGGCATTGGACCAGTGTTCTGTCTATCACAGGAGCTGGTCCAATGCTGATGGCGGAGGCGGGACTGTGTGTGTGACTGCCGAATGAGAGCCGAGTAAACAGATGACGGCTCGGTGATTTCCTTCGAGAGATGAGAGATGGTGAGCTGCATTGATGGGAGAGATGGGTGCAGATCAGGCTGCATATGGGCACAGCTCAGGCTGCACTGAAGCTGCAGATGGTCACAGATTAGGCTGCATTGAGGCTGCAGATGGGGACTAATCAAGCTGCATTGATGACCATTATTTTGCTTCAAAGTGGTTTATTTAAAAAAAGTTTTTTTTCCTGAAACTTCCCTCTTAAATTGGGGTGCGTGTAATACGCCGGGGCGTGTTATACGGCGATAAAGATGGTAATTTTGCTAATAAAAAAATCTTTCTTCATAAATTTAGGCCAAAATTTATTCTGCTACATTTCGTTGGTGAAGATAACCCAAATCAGTGTACATTATTTAGACTGTAGGAAAGTTATGAGTCCATATTCAAGGCTTTGGATATCTTTTTATATCCTTTTCCATCTTTGTAAAGTTTCATTACCTTGTTACGCAGGTCTTTTGACTGTTCTTTTCTACCTCCTCATGGCTCAGTGTCTAGCCTGCTTAGGGCATCCATGTGAGAGCTAACAAACACAGACACTAATTGTGATTTAAAAAAGCCACAAATGTGGGAAATTAACCTTTTAATTGCCATTTTAACCAGTGTGTGAGCCACCTTCTGTGCCTGTACCAAGGCCAAACATTCCAGGGTATGTAAACTTTTGATCATGGCCTTTTGGGTGATTTCTGTTATCATTGTGATTTAAAAAGGACCCAAAAAACTATGTGATAATAAATGGCTTCAGGTGATCGCTATCCTTAAATAAAAGACAGTTTTTTTGCATGATCAGTCATATTTTCAATATTATTGCCAAAATTTCACAATTTCTGGCAGGGTATGCAAACTTTTGAGCAAAACTGTATATATAAAAATCCATCAATCCTGATGTACCGACAAGCCTGTCTTATTTCTTCCCGAAAATGCCAGGACAGTACAAATACCCCCCAAATAACCCCTTTTTGGCAAGTAGACAATACAAGGTATTTAGTAAGAGGCATGGTGATGTTTTTGAAGTTGTAATTTTTTTGGAAAATTAGGAAATTTAAAAAAAATGTTTCACATGTTTTTTAAACGTGCTGTCCCCAGTGCAGTAAAGCATCCTTATATAACAGCTAATCACATGGTACAGATGGGCTGTGATTGGAAGCCATCCATTGTTTATTTTTAATCAGAAAAAAGTTTTCTTTGAATTTCCGCACAGCCATATACAAGTCATATATAACCGTAACATACCGGTGTTCATACCAAAAATCAAATGTCCTTTTACAAGATCATCAAGGATGTACAATATCTGAGTATCCTTTTACATACATATATATATAGTGAGGCAGTGCGGAAAAGAACTAAAAACAGTAAAATGGGTAAGCATCAATGCAACCAAAACATAATGTCAAATGTACATTACAACATAGATTCTATTAACTATACTCCGGAGACATTGCTCATTTAGTTATAGTGTGCAGCCCAACCACTTCAGCATTCTCAGCCCTGCAACAATCTATATTTAACTACCGGTAATTGATGGGGTGCCAAGCCTGGCACTTCTAGCCAATCTTGCCAGATCTTGTCGAATTTACGGGGTACATTTCTGTGTTGGTACGTCAATTTCTCGCATATTAATAGTTTATTCACTTGATCAATCCATTGTTGCCTGGTGGGGACCCTGGAGGTGATCCAGTACCGAGCTATCAGTCTCCTAGCTATATAAAGTAGCCGGAGTATCGCTGTATGGGTCGAAGGGGTCAAGGACTCATCATCCAGGGCACCCAGCAGGCATACCACTGGATCCTTTGGAACTGCAAAGCTAAACACCTGTGTGATCAGCTCCAAAATTTCCGTCCAGTATCGAAAGAGATTTGGGCACCTCCAAGACATGTGCAGGAGGTCCCCCTGATCTCTCAGGCACTTGGGACAGAGTGGTGTGTCACACAACCCCCATTTATGCAATTTAGCAGGTGTTCTGTATGCTCTATGTAGCAAATAGAGGTAAGAGAGTTTCTGTGAGGCTGATATGGATACCTTCGGAGCAGAGGCGAGACACAGACTCCATGTTTCTTCATCTAATGGCCCTAAATCTTCCTCCCATTTGCTTTTCCATGGTAGACCAGTAGGATCCTGAAGAGCAGCTAGGATAATACTGTACCCTCTAGAAATCATACCGCTCGTTTCTTTTTCCATCAAGATCTCTTGCAAAATGACATGTTCAACTAGCTGGAGAGAGGTATGTCTAGATTGCAGCTGCAAAGCATGCCTTAATTGCAAGTATCTAAAGAAATTAGTACGCGGGATGTCAAACTGTCAAGACTTGAGAACCTGACCTCTGTAAAGTTGTGATAGGAACTGAATCCCTCTTGACTCCCAAGATCCAAAGCCCTTCAGTTTAAGTAGTTCCCTATAATTGACGTTCCTCCAAATAGGAGTACACGACAGGAAGCCTCTTATACCTAATAATCGTTTGAGATATGTCCATAATCTTTTTAACAAGATTATGGTTGGGAGTCTCCTGACTAGGTGAGTGTAACCGGCCTCTAGAGTGGTTAATGCAGTGGTAGTACTTGACGGTGTGCTAAGAAGTCTACATATGGGATCCGAGTCATCTGTTAGTCCCCATCCCCCCAGCTGCTGTAGCTGGGATGCAAGGAAGTAGACTCTAGCATGTGGGACCGCCAAGCCACCCTCTTCCTTATTATATTGTAAAGTGGACAGACTGAGCCTAGGTGCTTTTTTATGCCACAGTAGTTCTCTGAACTGGGCATCTATCTTATCCAACCACCGCCGGGGTATCCATACCGGTGAGTTATGACATATGTACAATAGCTGCGGAGACCACACCATTTTTATGAGGTTCGTCCTTCCAACTACTGATAATAGTAATTTGCACCAGGTATTACATTTTTCTCTAAATTTTGTGAGTAGAGGGATAAGATTGAGAGTAATATATTGGGTGATATCTGGGGACACTTGTACACCCAAATAGCGAAAAGAGGACACTATCTGCACCATTGAAGCACATTCAGGCAACGGGGCAGATAGCGGGTCCAGGGGCATCAACACTGACTTATTCCAATTGATGGAAAATCCCGACAGTGTGCCAAAAACTTTAATTAGATGCATAGCTGACTTTAAAGAGTCCTGGGTATCGCCTAGATATAATAATGTATCATCAGCATATAGTGATACAACTTCTGCTCCTGTGGCGCGACGGAATCCTATAACCTCGTTGTCACCTCTCAGTCTAGCCGCCAAGGGTTCCAGTGCCATGGCAAACAGCAGGGGTGACAAAGGGCACCCCTGCCGTGTGCCTCTGAACAGAGGAAATGGTTTTGAAAGTTCCCCGTTGACCCTAATTCTGGCTGATGGCTGAGCGTATAGCAGTTTGACCCATCTAGTGAAGGTGCAACCTAATCCCATGCGTTCCAGTACCTTCCACAGGTAAGGCCACTCAACACTGTCGAAGGCCTTAGCTGCACCTAGTGAAAAAATGGCCTGATTACCGGGATTCTCAACTGGGATTTGAATATTTAAAAAGAGGCGCCTAATGTTTTGGGCTGTGGATCTGGTGGGTATGAATCCAGACTGATCCCTATGCACTAACTTTTGAACTATTTGAGAGAGTCTTGTCGCTAATACTCTGGCTAACAGTTTGACATCGGTCGTTAGTAATGAGATGGGCCTATAAGAGTCAGGGGACGTGGCATCTTTACCAGGTTTTAATAACACTATTATAATTGCCTCGTTCATAGAACTAGGCAGTACACCCTTCTCTAGTGCATCATTATATACTTTTAGTAACGTAGGCAGTAATGTGTCCGCATACCTTTTGTACACCTCAGATGGCAGGCCATCAGCTCCCGGAGCCTTATTATTATGTGTTTGCGCCAAGGCTAATGCCAATTCCTCTGCTGATATCGGAGCATCCAGGAGGGCCGCATCCGAGGCGGACAACCGGGGCAACTCACACCCATTAAGGAAATTCACTATGTCACTCTCCTCAGGGCACACTTTGGACGTGTACAGATCAGCATAAAATGACCGAAAAACCTGTAATATTTCCATGGTATTCGTATGGACTACTCCCTGCGTATCACACAAGGAGGAGACCATAGAAGGGGAACTCTGCGCCCTCGATAATAATGCCAGCATGTGCCCAATAGACTCCCCCTCCTCAAAGTGTGACTGCTGCAGGAAAAATCTCTTGTTTTCAGCCAGCTGTAGTGCCAGCTGGCTGGACATGTGCACTCAGCCACTCATGCCTGTGCACTCAGCCACGCTTTTTTTGTATCCTCCGTGGGATTAGAGATATATGCATCTTCTGATTCCCTAAGTACCTTACATACTTCTGTTTCCCAAGCCTTTGTATTAGATTTTATACTGTTAATTGTGGTTATGAACTGGCCACGTAGGAATGCTTTCATGGCCTCCCAGACCATATTTACTTGGGTTAAGCCCATGTTGTCCTTTAAGAAATGTACTAGGCGCTCTCTAATAGGATCAGGGGTGGGAAATAGAGCTAGCCAAAAGGGATTGAGCTTCCAGAGTCTAGATGGAACGGTCACTGGGACCGCTATTTTTACCCAAAAGGAGGAATGATCAGAGATGTGTCTATCTCCATAGCCAGACTCAACGACCAATGGGAGTAAAGCAGCGTTACCCAGTCCCATGTCTATTCTGGAAAGGCTCCCATGGGCCGTGGAGCAGCAAGAGTACCGCCTGACGTGAGCATTGCTCCTGCGCCAAAGATCAGTCAAGCCCAACTCCGATATCAACCCCGCAAAGGGTGTCAATCCCTTGTTACGGACATTTATAGCTGAGGGTGTAGGCAGTTTATACAATTTATGGTGCAGATAATTATTAAAGTCGCCCACTGCTATTAAAGGAACATTAGGGTTTTGTGCCATAAATTTAGCCAGGTGTCTAAGGGTCTCTGCGGAATATGGGGGTGGTATGTATATATTAGCTACAATACACACCAGGTTTGATATTGTACATAGTAAGAGAAAAAACTTTCCCTCGGGTCCACAACCCTCTGAGAGCAATGGAACTGAACGTCCCGACGAATCAGGACGCTCACCCCCCTCGCATATGCTGAGTAGGTGGAGTGGATTTGGGTATGATATATTCTGGAACCAAAATTAGGGTCTCCTGTAGACACACAATATCCGTTTGTGCGGACTTAAAATGTCTAAGTGCCGCCATTCTCTTTACAGGATTACCAAGACCTCTAATATTCCATGACAGAATCTTAATACTTGCCGTCATTTGTAAATAGCAACTGTATGTATAACACCGCATTGACTGTCATTGTGGAATCGTAATACACCTGATTGACCCATATGTAACAAAGCATAATAAAAAGTAGGTCTAGAATCTATGGTACCTATGCGATCTCTACACACACTGATGGAATACATTTTAGCACAAACTGTACTTGCAAAGCTGACGGGCTGAATACACACTAATAGGGCGTACACACGGTCGGACTTTGTTCGGACATTCCGACAACAAAATCCTAGAATTTTTCCCGATGGATGTTGGCTCAAACTTGTTTTGTCTACACACGGTCGCACAAAGTTGTCGGAAAATCCGATCGTTCTAAACGCGGTGACGTATAACACGTACGTCGGGACTATAAACGGGGCAGTGGCCAATAGCTTCCATCTCTTTATTTATTCTGAGCATGCGTGGCACTTTGTCCGTCAGATTTGTGTACACACGATCGGAATTTCCGACAACGGATTTTGTTGTCGGAAAATTTTATCTCCTGCTCTCCAACTTTGTGTGTCGGAAAATCCGATGGAAAATGTCCGATGGAGCCCACACACGGTCGGAATTTCCGACAACACGCTCCGATCGGACATTTTCCATCGGAAAATCCGACCGTGTGTACGGGGCATTATAGTGCCGGAGATTTCTATTGAGAAAAAAATGGAAAAGAAAAAACTGAGAAAAAAAGGGGGGGGGGGGGGGGGGAAAGGGGGGGGGGGGGAGTATGAGAAAAAACAACCATTCCAAAAAACATAGAACATCAATGTCAGTGTTCGTAGAATGAACCTTGTTCTCAGCCATTAGGGCTAACCTAGAAACTGTTCCCGGATAGACTATCCTGGGGGGGAAGGCAGTGGAGACACCCAGGAAAAACAACTTCCAGTTGGCAAACGGTGTCTCACAAATGCCAGCTATCAGCAACTTAAAAGTTTTCAAGGAAAAATAAACTTCTCTCTCCGCCGGACTTGAAAGAATATGTCCCTGTCCCATATAAGGTAGTGAAACTTTAATGATGATCTGGACGCTGTCGTCTGTCCTCTTTAATAGCTCTCTCCTCATGATCCAACCATTGTGCAGCCGCTGTAGGTTGTTCGAAGAAATGGGTCGTGCCAAGAGCCTTCACTCGGACACGGGCAGGATACAGCATATCATATTGCACATTGAGTTCTCTGAGCCTCCTTTTTACATCATTGAATGTTGCACGTTTTTTTGTAGCTCCGCAGAGAAGTCGGAAAACAAGGAGATCTTGCTATTATCAGTCTTCATTTTGTCAAGCCATCCATTGTTTACAATTGTCATGTGATCTGCTGTGATTGGTCACAGCGATCACATGGTACCATCAGTGCCCTGGTACAGTGATCTGTAATCGGATGTATCCGTTGGACACAGCCAATGACAGATTGTGCCATGGCACATTCTAAGGATGTCATATGACATCCACCCGGAACAATGAATGTCCTGCTAGGCCCTCATTTGTCTATAGGTCGGGTGGGGGGGGGGGGGGGGTAGGGTTGCCACTTTTTCTTCATGCCAAACACGAACACATTAGCGGCGCACAGCAATTTTTTTTTTTTCAGCATACACTATAGGATTGTAACAGACCCGGGATACCTTTGGGCGCTCCAAAAAGAATAGTAATGCGGCGTGCATAGTGCCCCATCGCCCTCCTATCAGGCCCTGTTCTGAGCCACATTCCTGTCTGAATAATGTGTCCAGGTTTCAGACAATCTGAAACCCGGACACATGATTCAAAACCCGAACTGTCCGGGTGAATCCCGGACAGGTGGCAACCCTAGGGGGGGGGGGGGGGAATCGGTTAAAAATGGACAGCATGGATCCTATTTGAAGTAATCCAAACCCCCTGCATCTCCTGAGACATTTGAGGAGCTCTCACCCCTATGCACCTCCTTGGCATTGTCTGGGATAGTACTGATTTTAGGGCTTTCCCGGGACAGGGAGGAGGCCAGAGCCAGTGTGGTGCCAGGATACCCAGAAAGCTGTGGACATATGTGAACCTTTTCTCATACTGCAAGTGACTATTGCGCCATTGCTGTTTACATACACATGCATGCCCTAGGTCTGCGTCTGACTCTGCGTGTATGTGCCTGACAGGGGTGCTTTTCATTTTTTTAATTTTTAATTTTATCTAAAATTTTTAAACAGTCTTTATTATTTTAATTTTTATTGCTATCACAAGGGGGCTAACAAGCCCTTATGTCATAGCATGGACAAGTGACAGGTTCTCTTTGTGGAGACGTTAGGGGACATTAGCCCCCTAATGTCTCTTTTGCCCTACTCCTCAGCTAATCAAGCACAGATTGTGGGAGGGAGAGGGAAGAATTGTTAGAGGGAAGAATTGTTGGGTGCCCTTCCTCACCTCCATACAAAAGTGATAGGGCAGCTGTAGAGCTGCCCAGATCACTTTTACTGAACAGCCGATCACCGGCAATGAGCGTGATTTAACCCCTTTGAATCCAGGATGTTTATAAACAGTAATAAGAACTAAACTGCTCACAAAATAGGTGCAAACAGGGTGACATCACTGGTGGATGCCAATAGGGACAGCGCCTTATAGCGTCCGGGGTGACGAAATGAGTTGGGTGGAGTATTCGCACGTTGATGTCATTACAGGCACACAACAGGAGGAGCAGATGGGGAACACCACATATTATTGTGTGAGCAAAGGAAAAAGGTAAATACTTGCCTCACATTCAAAATGAGTATAGGCACCACATCCATACAATATACAACATGCAATAAAGGGAAAATTGGGATTTTAAAAGGTGCAAACAGGGTGACACAATATTTTGTTATATAAAATTTTCACATTTTATTTTGAAAAATTAATAAAAACATGGTTGTAAAAAGAGTTTACATGCAATGTACTGGAACAATCTTTAAATAGTGCAACCGAAGGATTGATTTCTCAACATGTTTCACTACACATCGTGGCTTCTTCAGGAGAGTAGTATGTATCAGGCACCAAGAGAACAATACAGTAAGTTACAAAATACACAAAGAAGACAAAAACAAAGCACTATCAATACAAGGCTTCGGTTGCACTATTTAAAGATTGTTCCAGTATATGGCATGTAAACTCTTTTTACAACCATGTTTTTATTAATTTTTCAAAATAAAATGTGAAAATTTTATATAACAAAATATTTTGTCACCCTGTTTGCACCTTTTAAAATCCCAATTTTCCCTTTATTGCATGTTGTATATTGTAGGGATGTGGTGCCTATACTCATTTTGAATGTGAAGCAAGTATTTACCTTTTTCCTTTGCTCACACAATAATTTGTGGTGTTCCCCATCTGCTCCTCCTGTTGTGTGCCTGTAATGACATCAACGTGCGAATACTCCACCCAACTCATTTCGTCACCCCGGACGTTATAAGGAGCTGTCCCTATTGGCATCCACCAGTGATGACATGTACCAATGCCAAAATTAAGAACATAAAAAATATTAACAAAAAACAGTATGTCCCCCTACACAGAACTGACATCTCTCTGTAACAGCTCCAGCACCAGGGATGAGATCAGTTTCTTTATATGCCATAATCCCTC
This sequence comes from Lithobates septentrionalis, assembly GCA_037952835.1. Classification (NCBI taxonomy): domain Eukaryota; kingdom Metazoa; phylum Chordata; class Amphibia; order Anura; family Ranidae; genus Lithobates; species Lithobates septentrionalis. The sequence continues at coordinate 293,650 of JBBDGP010002761.1, forward strand.
TATCTTCATGATGTGTTTTATGAATGGGTAAAATGATTGTTTTTCAACAAGTAAGAGACTACAACTCCCAGCTGGCAGACTAGGCAAAAGGCCCCTCTTTGCTCTATGCCCTCCCAATACACTATCTTGCTGTTGTGAAGATTGCCACCAGACGCACATCGCCTGGTGGTGGGGAGGTGGAACTGCACCACTGGAGCATTTGGCTAAATTTACGAAACAAGGTTGATCAGCGATATGCCTTTGTGGCCATAGACTGACCACGTACAGCACTTTCACATAACCTGCATTACTACATTAAATATAGAGGTTGTCCAGTTGAATCCATTTCATCTTTGGCAGATGCTGAATGGTCAAACAAATGGCCTGTTTCTTATCTTTTGGATTAAGTTAAGTTATCCCAATCACTGATATTCCAAATGCTGAATTTGTAGCTCAAGGTGTTTACAGAGAATGGTCAAAAAAAGAAAAAATATCCAGTGAGCGGCAGTTGTGTGGAGGAAAATCCCTTGTTGATGTCAGAGGTCAGAGGAGAATGGGCAGACTGGTTTGAGATGATAGAAAGACAACGGTAACTAAAAAAAACCACTCGTTACAACCAAGATATGCAGAATACCATCTCTAAACGCACAACACATCGAACCTTGAAGCAGATGGGCTACAGCAGCAGAAGACCACTCCTGTCAGCTAAGAACAGGAAACTGAGGCCACAATTCTCACAGGATCACCAAAATTGGACAAAATCGGAAAAACATTGCCTGGTCTGAGTCTCGATTTCAGCTGCGACATTAACCATTTTAATACCGGGCACTTATACACCTTCCTGCCCATACCAATTTTCAGCTTTCAGTGCTGTTGCAGTTTGAATGACAATTGCGCGGTCATGCTACACTGTACCCAAACTGAATTTTTATTATTTTGTTCCCACAAACAGAGCTTTCTTTTGGTGGTATTTGATCACCTCTGCGGTTTTTATTTTTTGCTAAACAAATAAAAAAAGACGGAAAAGTTTGAAAAAAATAAAAGTTTTGCTTTTGTTTCTGTTAAAATTTTTGTAAATAGGTAAGTTTTCTCTTTCTCTGATGGGCAATGATAAGGCGGCGCTGACAGGCACAGATAAGGTGGCACCGATGAGGTGGCACTAGTGAGCGGGCACTGACGGGCACTGACGATGGGCACTGATATGCGGCACTGATGGGCACTGGTAGGCGGCACTGATGGGTGGCACTGATATGCGGCACTGATGGACACTCATGGGTGGCACTGATGGGCACTGATAGGCGACACTGATGGGCACTGAAAGGCTGCAAAGATGGGTTCTTATGGGTGGCACTGATAGGCGGCACTGATGGGCACTGATAGGCAGCACTGCTGGGCACTGATAGGCGGCATTGCTGGGCACTGATGGGCACTGATATGTGGCACTGATGGGCACTGATATGCGACACTGATATGAGGCACTAATAGGCATCCCTGGTGGCACTGGCAGTGGTAGGCATTGTGAGTGGGCACTGATTGGCAGCTGCCTGGGCATTGATTGGCAGATGCCTGGGCACAGATTAGTATTTCCCTGGGGGTCTAGGGGCATACCTGGTGGTCCAGTGTGGTGGCCATCCTGGTGGTCCTGGGTAGGACCTGAGGGGGGGCTGTGCTGATAAACAATCAGCACAGACCCCCCCTGTCAGGAGAGCAGCCGATCGGCTCTCCTCTACTCGCGTCTATCAGATGCGAGTGATTAAAAGCCGATCACCGGCTCTTCCTATTTACATCATGATCAGCCGTGATTGGACACGGCTGATCACGTGGTAAAGAGTCTCCGTCAGAGACTCTTTACCTAGATCGGAGTTGCGGTGTGTCAGACTGACACCCCGCAACAACGATCGCCGCGATGCGCGCCTCCGAGGGCGCGCAGCAGCTTAATATCCTGATCACGTCATATAACGTCCGGTCAGGATATTGAAACCACTTTGCCGCCGTCATTTTGCTATATGGCGGGCGACAAGTGGTTAAGATGGTCGGGTCAGAATTTGGCGTAAACAACATAAAAGCACGGATCCATCCTGTCTTGTATCACCGGTTCAGGCTCCTGGTGGTGGGGGTGTAATGGTGTGGGGGGGATATTTTCTTGGCACACTTTGGGCCCCTTAGTACCAATTGAGCATCGATTTAAACACCACGGCCTACCTGAGTATTGTTGGTGACCATCTCCATCTCTTTATGACTACAGTGTCCCCATCTTCTGATGGCTCCTTCCAGCAGGATAATGCTCCATGTCACAAAGCTCCAATCATCTCACCACTGGACAATGAGGTCCCTGTCCTCCAATGGTCTCCACAGACACTTCATCAGGGCTATAGAAGACATTTTAGAATAAGTTTAGAATAAAAAAAAAAGAAATATAAAGAAAATGGATGATTATCCATTTAAATACAATCATTATACACATATATAAACATAAGATCCATTGTTATCAGAAAAACTGATCATTTAAAAAGAAAATGGTTTAAAATACGTTATGATAGAAATGTACAAAGCAAATTATCAGGTATAATAAAAACAATATGCAAAGAACATTGTTCATATAAAAAAAACCTGTAAATGCTATGGCACACATCCAATGACGGAAATTTATTTAAAATAGAGGCGCAGCTGCCGCCGCCATCCTAGGTGAGGGAATCAGGAAGTGAAGCGTTGCGGCTTCACTTCCCGGTTCCCTACTGCGCATGCGCGAGTCGTGCTGCGCGTCCCTAGTGGTCCCCGCTCTCTGATGGTAACTGTGTGTTCCCAGCAGACAGCGCGGTCGGGACGGGAAGAGGCATAGACTCCCATGGGAGTCTATGCCGGAAGTGGGTGCAAATACCTGTCTTTGACAGGTATCTGCACCCCCCTCCCCCCTGAAAGGTGCCAAATGTGACACCGGAGGGGGGGAGGGTTCCGAAAAGCGGAAGTTCCATTTTTGTGTGGAACTCCGCTTTAAGTAGGCAGGACTGGCGAGCAGGATCATCAACAGCTGGGTAACTGTGGAGAGAGATGGGAGCTGGCAATTAGCTGAGCAGCCAGCTCAGAGAAGGAAGGGCTGAGCCCAGCCCTGACAGATGCATACCTAACAATTTATTTTTTGTTGGGCCCTCGTGGCTTTCTTCTCGTCGCTTGCGGCCTATGACGTGTGACCCCATGTTATTTTTTTCTTCATGGGGTCACTCGCTGGTGGTCAGGGGCGGCGTGGGGGTGGCCGTTGGGGCCCTACTCCTATCACATTTGCAGAGACAGGGCTCTGTCTCTAAACAGTTTTTGGTAAATTTACAGGGTGGGGTGAACAGAGCGGCTGCAGTGTGCCTCTACTAATGATTCTGTCTCTGGTTCTTCTCCCTCCTTCTCTCTCTATGCCTTTTCTTTCCTTTACCAACCAGTCTCTTCTCAAGGTCTCTTTCCACATCCTCTGACAGGACCGGGACACTACGGAATCTTTGGAGATACCACTCTGCTGGGGAACTTGTCTTCATGGGGTGAGATTTTGCCCTCTTCTGAGTTTTCCCACCCTCTGATCCATGTCTAATGCAGCACTTCACAATCTGAAATTATAGATTGTGTCTCATAACGTTCAGAGGCTCAACTCCCCGCTTAAACATTGTAAACTATTTCAACTCTATCACACCTGTAGCAAAATCTCTTACCTCTTCCAGTCTAATGAGAACCTTTAAGGCCAAAAGATAACTGACATCCTTCAATATGTGGTGGGTTGTGAGGCATGGTGGGTGTAAAGGTGGTAAAAGTCATTGGGCGCCAGACAATTTATTGATGTAAAAGAGGTTTTATTTATTTGACAGTCCTTTTTATAGTTTGCAAGGGACAGAGGGTTAGGGCCAGGACACCCTTAAGTAGTTGCAATTTCAATTGGCAGACTCCAAGACTTCAACAGGAGGACAGCCGTACAGGGAAAGGCCCCAGCAAGGTGCCACATCTGCACGTGCAGGATTGCTGTCTCCTATGGTAACAGTACTTAAACAGTTCCTAACTCAAAGTAACAGTTCTCTCAGCTGTACTACAACTTCTCCTTGTAGTTCTTCAGCCCCCTTGAGCACCCGGTCTTTCACTGGACCCTCTGATTCACTACTCTGAATCCCTGGAGCTCCTCAGAGCTTTTGCGCTGGTATCTCCCTCAAGCGTTACCCACGCTTCCCTGCTCGGTCCCTGGTTTGGCACTTGGGATACCTTCAAGCTTCACCCCTGCTGACCGGCTCGGTCCCCAGCTTGGCACACAAGACTGCTCTGCAAGCGTCACATCCGCTGGTTGGGTCGCTGACCTGATCACCGCCTGGGTTTTCCCGATTCTCCACCGTGCCCGTTCGGTGAGAATACTACTCTGGTACTTGTTTCAGTTACTCACTGTGGTCCCTGGTAAAGGCGATTGGTCCCTTTGTGGCGACAGCTTCCCCTCCACCTCCGACCACAACAGGCTCTCCGGCCGGCAGAACCATCACCCCTGACCGGACCGCAAGCCGCAGTCCCAACTCCACGCTGCCCTTCTACCTCTGGATAGGCCCTCACACAGCCTGGCAGCCTGATGCCCCCCAGATTGGCCCAACCTTCGGCCTAGCAGCCCGGGGCGTACGACACACGTCCACCCAGACGGCAGTCTGGGTGCACACAAGAACCTGGATCACCTGACCTCCCCCAAATAGATAGGCTCTCCCAGGGATTCAACAAAATCCCTGCCCATTGGCTGAGATACCCCATAAAACCAAAACCTGACCTTGAGTTGTCCTTCTCAATTTAATACCTCCAAGTGCCTGGCTACCTATTAGAAGAAGAGGAAAGTACAACCAGGCCAAACTTAAGAGACATCAAAGGATCCCTGGTAATTAACTACAGCAGCTACTCCCGACAAGGAACTTAGCAAGGAGCTCCCTGACCAAACCCCAGGGCGCTACACACCTTAAAGACAAATGTAATTCTCTTACAAGAGACGCACTTCCCTGTTTCCATAAGAGCTACCCACAATTTTCTTCTTAGCAAATGCAGAGAATAAAACAAGGAGTAGCAATCTGTTTCTCCATACAATTTAATTTCTCCCCCTCAGAGGTTCTTAGAGACCCTGAAGGTCCTTATTTGCTGGTTATTGGCACGATAGATGGGGGGGGGGGGGGGACCTACACATTTTATCATTCTATACGCCTAATAAGGGTCGAGGGAGGTTTTTGGAATCCATGACACATACTTTGAAGCCTTATTTTAAAGGCACTGTAATCCTAGGAGGAGATTCAAACTTACCATTTGACCCCTCCTTAGACAAGTCAAATAGGACGACCCCAAAATTCAAACGCCCCCCAGACAGAGCTTAAGAATAGTGCAGCTGATGAACTCAATTGGCTTGGTAGATATATGGAGGGAAATCAATCCACATGTTAAAGATTATACACATTTCTCTGTTCCACATTGCACCCATACCAGGATAGACCACATCTTTCTACAATCCGCAGCTATTCCTTTGGTGACCACCTCCAAAATCCGATCACTCAATAGTGACGGTAATTCTCCGACGCCCCTTAGGGTTAAACGGCCTGTTTAAATGGCATCTTAATGAGGCCCTCCTGAGCAACCCTGTTCACTGTACAATTTTAGAAAAAGCCCTGAGAGAGTATTTCACAGAGAATGACAATAATACAGTGTCACCAGGGACACAGTGGGCAGCCCATAAGGCAGTGATGAGAGGGAAAATTATCCAGATTTCCTTAGTTGAAACGCGAGCGTGGTGCTGAAATTCAGAAGCTGACAGACGAATTCCTCTTGGTAAGCAAACGCCACAAAAGCAACCCTACTCCTGACAATCTGTCCCGGCTAGATGCGGCTGATATACAACTTAATCTAGCCCTGACCACAGCAGGGGAAAAACACTAAAGATGGACAGGCGCAAAATTCTACTCACAAAAAGATAAGATTGGCTCTAAATCAGTAGCGAAACTTAGTCCCAAACCATATACCCTTTCCTTCTCCAAAATCTGCACTGTAACAGGCGATCTGACCCAGAACCTCATTCGGATCATGGAAACTCTCCAAGATTTCTACTCAAGGTTATATATTGACGGCCCCTCCCCCAATCCTAATAAATTGGAGACTTTCCTCCAAGACATAACCCTCCCTAAATTATCACGTAAGCAGAAAAAATTTCTTGGCAAACCCATCTCATCGGAGGAGGTCCTGGAGGTCATTAAAGCGGAAGTAAACCCATCGATTTAATAGTTTCAAAACCAGTTGCATTCCTGGCATGCTGGAAATGCCAACTGTCACATTGGTTGTGGTTGTGCTCTCAACCAAACTGTCAAACCAGCCAATGGCTGGTGTCATAACTGTACACATGTGCAGCATCATGGCAGTTGAAGATTAAACAGAGGCCAAGATGGCAGCTTCCTTGACTGAAAACGATAGGAGGGTTTACTTCCACTTAAGTCGCTGAAACCAGCCTCCTCCCCAGGGCTTGATGATTTTTCGGTATGTTACTATAAGAAACTTGGTCCCTCATTGGCTTCCTTTATGGCAGGGTTCTTTAATTCTCTCCAGGATGGCACTCCCCTGGGGAATGATTTAAACTCAGCCTTTGTCTTCGTCATCCCCAAACCAGGGAAAGGTGTGGGTGATGTCAGTAACTATAATCCAATTTCCCTTAATAACAATGATCTCAAGATTATGACGAAAATTCTTGCAATGAGACTATCAAGCTTTATTCTAGGATATATCCACAAAGACCAGGTGGGTTTTATCCTGGGGAGACAGGACCAAATTAGGAGAGCCATAGATGTAATTTCTCTGTGCGCCAAAGAAGTTTTTTGAAAAATCAAGGCGGTCTGGGACTCCCCATATTGTGGTGGTATTACCAGGCGGCACCACTGACCCAATTCATTGTATATTCCAGGGGCCCCAAACCTGATTGGGTCTCTATAGAAAGACAGGCAGTCCCCTGCCACACGATCGATTATCTCTTGTGGAGGCCCGCTAAACAGAGACCCACTGTTTTGTCACCTACTCTGATGCACTACATAAACAGGCTGCGCTGACCTCCAGTATAAGGCCCCGCTCCCATATATTTCACAACCCGGCGTTTCCCCCCGGTAGGAATATCCTTGCATTCCGTTAGTGGCTGAATAAGGGACTATTCAGAATAGGCCACTTCTTTACCTCAGTTGGTCCTATCCCTTTGAGATACTGTATTAGTAAACTGGAAATGCCGACCACTGAGAAATTTAGGCTCTCCCACATTACACATTTCTTACACGCAATTTGGCCGGACAAAGCTGAACCCCCCCAAATCTACAATCTATGAACAATGTGTCAGAAACCACAAACCAGACCGAGACAGAAGTACAGTAAAATCACACTTGTTTATTAATAAAAATAAAAAGGTAAATAAAGTAAGCGTAGTCAAAGCATAGCCAGAGTTCAGTAACCAGGTCGGGTAATCAGCCAGGCCAGAAGTCAGGGATCCAAGTAGAGGAACAGCAAGCAGGATAAGGAGCCAGAAGGGATGTCAGCAAAGCCAGTCTTTGAACAGGAATGCAGGAGATGGTTTCTTGTGATGTGACCAAGGCGAAGGCAGGAATGAAGTGATCTGGAGATCTTAGGTTAAGTAGGCGGGACTGACGAGCAGATCCACAACAGCTGGTTAACTGTGGAGAGAGATGAGAGCTGGCAATTAGCCGACAGCTGAGCGGCCAGCTCAGGGAAGGAAGGGCTGAGCCAGCCCTGACACGATGGTGCTCCAACATTATGGATCAGAGGCGAGGCATCTCCATCATATATTGCTCTCTGGCAGACAAGGTGGATATTCCCTCGTACGCCCGAGCCTGGGAGTCTGATTTGGAAATCCATCTAGATCCCGAAAAGTGGTTCCAATCATTCTGACGCTCCCATAAAGGTATCATGGATATCTCTCTAATTGAAGCAAGTATCAAAATCTTCACTAGATGGTACCTGTCAGATTGTCCAGGATCTAACCGGATGCTTCCCCCCCGTGCTACAGAGGGTGCAATCATGTGGGTTCTATGTACCATATTTGGTGGACGTGCCCCCGTATTAAAAGTTATTGGAATAAGTTCTTCCAAAGATTACGGAAAGTAATGGGTGTGTCAGTGCCTCTAGACCCCTCATTGGCCCTCTTGAACCACAGGGTAAACAAAACCCCAAAACATACGCAGATCCTGATCTTTATTTTATGTTTCCGGAAGCTAAAAATCACGATTGCAGGCGCCTGTAAAAAAAAACCCACAGTCTCAATTCTAGCAACAAAGCGGAAAATATCCTGGATCATGTGCTAGGTACAAATTGTAGCTAAACTTCTAGATAAAGTTCAGCGGCTTGAAGCAGTTTGGGAACCTTGGGCACTGTATAATAAGGTTCCTCTATTCCCGGGTCATATATCCCCCTAGATGGATTCTTCAGAAAGTCCTGCCCTCTCCCCTTTCCTCTTTGGACCCCTTTCCTTTGTCTTACTTTCCTTATCTCTTTCCTCTCATTTCTTCTTCTCATAACATTCTCATTGGAATGAAGCATTACATTTTTTTTTATATACTTATCACTCAGGGCTATATAGCGACCAGTTGGTGACATATTGGATTCTACTTGCATTTTCTTTGGACATACATTCAATCATACCTCCCAACTCTTTGAGAAGAGAATGAGGGACACCTATCAGCAAAAGTATGCAGGCATAGGACACACCCCTTGACACGCCCCCTTAAAGGAGAATTGTACAAAAAAACAAGATTGGTTAAACCCGCAAGTGCTTTTTTTACCATTACTATTCCTTTATATTGGCTTTTGGAATTTACAAATGTAGCAATTTAGAAATCAGATGAAAGGTTACGTACTGGAAAACACCTTTTGATAGATAAAAAGTGCATTTTATATACGTATATACAGATCAGATCAAAATGAGGGACAAATGAGGAGGAATGAGGGACAGAGGGACATTGCTCCAAATCAGGGACAGTCCCTCGAAATCAGGGACAGCTGTGAGCTATGATTCAATGGTTCCTATTGGATGGGGATTTGGGTTTTAGCTTTTTCCTTCCTCTGTCATCTGTTTGTAGTAACCCTGGCCCCCGGTGCACCGACCCCCTGGGTTCTGGATGAGGGATGAAGGAGGAATTCTACATTTGCACTTATTCATTCTTGTATTTTGATGGAAACGCAATAAAAAATATTTGAAAAGAAATGTATTAAAATATAACCAAAGGCTATTATTTATTTATTTATTTATTTATTTATTTATTTTAGTATTGGATGGAGTGGAGAGGGATTAGAACCCCTGTCAGGTTTTATTGCTGTCTGTGTCCCCGTTAGGGAGATTCTCCCTTCTCTATTTGTCATTTTTACCATTATCATTGAAAGTGAAAGTAAAATACATTTTGGATTGTCCCCAGAAAATTAATTGAAGGAAAATCTTCCAATGGATACACTAGTTCTGGTGACCTGGGGAGCCCCAAAGGAATTCCCCTAATTTGCAAGAATTTCCTCCCACTTCCTGTTTTAGCTATGGGACAGAAAGTGAAGGGAAATCTCCCAAATGGGGCACAGATGGAAAAAAAATAAAAAATAAAATTGACAGGGGTTATAACCCTCCCTTGCCCTATTTTAAATGAAAAAAAAATGTCTATAGTTCTACTTTAAAACAAAGCAGATTACCAGGTATAATAAAAACAATATACAAAAAATAACATTGTCCCTATAAAAAAAAAACTAGAACTGCTATGGCATACATCCAGTCATAGAAATGTAATAAAACAAAGTGGATTATCAGGTATAATAAAATCAATATTGTCCATAATAAAAAAAAAATATTATAGGTTATAAAAAAAAAATAATGTCCATAATAAAAAGCTGCTATCTATGGCCTACCTCCAATAACATATGGTGTCCACATAACAATGGGAATGCTTTTAAGCTTCAACAGTGTTGCAAACATGAATATTGTAAAAACATACGTGGGCCAAATGGTCCATTTATATTAAATATTCATTTCATCTTCATATATAAAAAAGATGAAATATCAGGGTGAAACAATCTCAGTTATGCGATTTTATAAATTATATGAAAGCATACATTAGAAACTTTATCAGAGCTTACATTGAATCATTGACATGAATTACTAAACAGATCTGTGTTAAAATACTGTTTAAAAGGATTTTATTGGTTTTTATGCATATTGTTTCTATTATACTGGAATATCTGTTTTATTACAGTTCTAGCATTGGATGAATAGCATATCGAGCCGTAGCAGTTCCAGTTTCATATGGATATTTCTTTTGCATATTGTTTTTATTATATCTAATATTCTGCTTTGTCCTGATATATTTACAGGATATCATATCTTTTCTAAGAAATTTTTTAAACCATTTTTTTTTTAAATTTATTTTTTTAACCACAAAAGGCGGGTTCAGGGTCACACAACAACCACATGTACCCATTAACATTACAGATACAGTGAGATGGCAGAGACAGTTATCTGGCTATTAAGTCAGGTCACACACAATGTACATTCGGTGAGTGCTTTATACCCGTATTATAACTACCGAGGGAAAAAAATCAGCAACCACATCCTGAGTCGACTTTACCATTTTCCATTTTCTAAACTGTGAAAAAAAAAAAAAATAGTATTAAAAGGAAGATAGCTAGAACCAAGTATAGAGATAAGAAAAGAAAAGAGAGGGGGGGGGGGGGGGAGGGGGTCCTGGGTAGACAATGAGTAAGTAGACATCTAATGTCCTGTTATGATTTTTATGTTTGTCTATCAGAGTTAAAGTGGGGTTCCACGTTAAAAAAAAAAAATACATGAAAAATCCTAAAAAAAAATACAAAAAAACATTTGGATATATATATATATTTTTACTTACCTCTAAATGCCTGTTGCTAGGGGGTCCCTCGTAGTCTGCCTCTTCCAGTGCCTGGGCTGGTGACATCACTTCCCCCTCGGCACAGGAAGGGCTCAGCTCTGCTCCCTCCCTCCTGTCAATCATCTGGGAACCATTACAGGTCCCAGGTGACTGAGCGGCCAATCACGGCGCGCGGCGCCGCTCACGCATGCGCAGTGGGTGCCAGGCTGTGAAGCCACAGCCTGGCGCCCACAGTTGCAATGCCGGCGCCGCCAAACGGAGGGGGAGACGAGCGGGGCTTCCATCCCCTGCATCGCTGGACCCAGGGACAGGTAAGTATCCAATTAAAAGTCAGCAGCTGCAGTATTTGTAGCTGCTGACTTTTAATTTTTTTTTTTTTTTTTGACTGGACCTCCTCTTTAGGTAGTAGAGTCAAACCTTCTTCAGGAGATATAAACATATGCCACAGTCTCCATAAATCAGAGTATGCATTGTGTTTGTTTTGTGATGACAACGTGAGTTCCACCATTTGGTTGATCTCTTCCACTTTATGAAGCCAACTTCCAACAGTGGTGGGGTGATGCGTTTTTCCATTTAGGAGGGATACATATTTTAGCTGCATTCACCAGGTGCCGTAAGATGGATTTTTTTTTATACTTTCTAGCCAGGGATAGTTGTAACATGGAGTAGAAAAAAAGGCCGGATCCTCGGGTATTTTGTGGTCAGTGAATTTTTGCATAATGTTCCGTACTTCCCTCCAGTATGGCGTTATCCTTGGACAGGACCAGAAAATGTGTAGCGTTGTACCTCCTGGCATCTCCAGCAGCGGTCTGGCACATCGGCATAGAATTTATGTAGCATCTGTGGGGTATGGTACTATCGCGTCACTATCTTATAATTAGTCTCTTGAATCTTAGTGCAGATAGAGGACTTTAAGGAGAATCTAATCATATTTTGTTTTTGACCCTCTGTGAACTTACAGTTTATCTCCCTTTTCCTATTTCTCTAAGTGTGGTATCTCTGGGGGGATACTTAGTAGACTATACATCTTTGAAAGTACTTGTGGTAAAGTCCTGTCTCCTGAGCAGTACTCTTCAAATGTGGATAGTTGTCTACCGAACCTTTCCGGGGGCCGTAGGGAGTGAAGAAAGTGATGTAGTTGTAAGGCACTACAAAATGGCAGATGGAAAGGAGCCCGTGGTCTCCACCAATGCCGAAATGGACGGCCAGCCATCCGGTAGTAAGAGATGCTCGAAAGTGGTTTGTTTGTTTCAAGGCGGAAAAGTGACTGTCTCCCAGGCCTGGAAAAAATCTTGGGTTCCCCAGTATAGGCGTTAGGGGAGAGTCCATTGATGAGAGAGGGGTTTTGTCAAACACCCGTGTGCAAATACTCACTGTAGAGCCTTCTTTAGGTGGGACGGGAGACTATCATAGCACCACGGTGCCCCCTTCATTATGATGTTGGTTTGGGCTTGTTCTACTTGCACCCAGAGTTTGCCGAGTGAATGGCGGCACCAATCTATAAGTCGCCCCAGGTGTGTAGCCTGGGGCTAAATACGTCTGGGAGTGCGATACCTCCACTGTGTTTGGGTAGGGAGAGTTGGGATCGGGGAGTATGCGGTCTTTTGTTTGCCCATATAAATTTAATGAATAAGGAGTGAACCTGTTTAAAGTACTGGGATGGTAGCTTGATTGGTAAGGTTTGAAAGAGGTAGAGATATTTAGGCAGGGTACACATCTTTATGAGATTACATTTGCCAAACCACGAATGCAATCCCCGATTCCAAGTCTCCAAAAAAATACACGTTCTGGTTAGAAGGGGGGGAAAGTTGAGTTAGAAGACCCGAGATAAATTAGAAGGGATATACGTACCCAGGTACTTCATAGCCTTATCTGTCCACTTAAACTTGAAGTTAGACCGCAAGATTTAAAGCAGATCAGTAGAAACGCCCACCTCCATAGCTTCCGATTTACTGAAGTTGATTCGTAGGTTAGACAGTCTACCGTAGTGTTCGAATTCACGTATTATGCCGCGTACACACGAGCGGACTTTACGGCGGACTTTTCCCGGCGGACTTTTCGACGTACTTTACGACGGACTTTCTGAATGCTTGGACTTGCCTACACACAATCCACCAAAGTCCGTCGAATTCGTACGTGATGACGTACGACCGGACTAAAACAAGGAAGTTCATAGCCAGTAGCCAATAGCTGCCCTAGCGTGGCTTTTTGTCCGTCGAACTAGCATACAGACGGCAGACTTTTCGGCCGGACTCGATTTCAAAGGATTAATTTAAAACATGTTTCAAATCTAAGTCCGTCCAACTTTTGAGAAAACAAAGTCTGCTGGAGCCCACACACGATCGAATTGTCCGACCAAATCCCGTCCGCCGGGCAAAGTCTGCCGTAAAGTCCGCTCGTGTGTACGCGGCATTAGGTTGGGAAGTGACACTGCTGGGTTGGTGAGGAAGAAGAGCAAGTCGTCTGCATATGCAGAGATTTTGTGTTGCTCATCTCCTATTACAACTCCAGAGATAATCTCAAAAAGAAAATCAAAAAGAATGATGATATATGATACTCATGATTTATCTTTTTTTGAGTGTTGCACTTTTTTTCACTTTTTGAGTTTTTCATATATCAGTATTACGCTATGCTTGTGTTATATATTTTTTTGGATATAAATCTTGACGGACTGGACATATGAAACGAGTGTGATCATCCTGACTCGGCTGGATCATCATTGTAAAGGCCCGGGCTGGGTTTGAGAAACCCGCTCTTATTTGGCTTACGTCTGGTAAGCGCAATATTTTGGTGTTTCCAGTCCCTTTGCCGTTTACCATTTATTACATTGGAGGAAATTATATGTTATTCACTTATAATAATTTCACCTTCCTTATTTTGTGTGGACATTCATATGGGACTGCACGGACTTTACTAAAGATTATTTTATTTTATTTATTCACTTTTTAGCGTGTTTTTTTGTTTATTACAACTCCAGAGATGTCTGGGTTCAAGCAAATCATACAAAGGGTTCCAGGGACAGAGCAAACAGCAACGGAGACAACGGACAGCCCTGTCTCGTCCCATTCGTAATAGGAAAGGGATCCGACAGGACTCCATTGGCCTTTACCTGCGCTGTCGGGTCTGAGTAGATCTTAGAGATCCATTGCAACATCTGCTCTCCCAGGCCTATGCGGCGTAAAACCGCAAACATAAAGCTCCAGTTTACCCGATCAAATGCCTTTCCGTCGTCTGCGCTCATAAAAACGCACGGGGTACGTTTTTCCTGAGTGGATAAGATTTAATACTTTAATTGTGTTATCGCGAGCTTCTCTAGATGGAATGAAGCCCACTAGATCGAGATGAATTAGTTGTTTTAAGTGTTGCGCAATTCGGGTGGTCGATGATCTTCGTGAACAATTTAAGGTCGCAGTTCAGGAGCGAAATAGGCCTGTAACTGCCACAGGAGGTGGGATCTTTTCCTTCTTTAGGGATAACAGTAACATGTGCTTTTAAGGTGTCTCTGGGGAAGAGTGTTTCAGCATCCTACTTTGTTAAACAGTTCTACCATGTGAGAGCCTAGGAGTGGGATGAACTTTTTATAATATTGCAGTGAGAAGCTGTCGGGGCCTAGAGCTTTGCCCAACTTAGAGGCATTGAGGGCATCTTGGAGATCACTTAAGGTTATTGGCATCTCCAGCTCCTCACAAATCTCGGGGGTTAACTGAGGGAGAGCAGAGGAGGCAATGTAGTCCTCGATTTGAGTCTGGACTGATCTGGCAGATTGTATAAGGAAGAGTAAAAGTCCCTGAACCCCTGCGCAATTTGTTTAGGGAATGTTACTTTTTGGTCTTGAGGTGCGGTGATTTGGGGGATGTAGGAAGCTCATTTTTTTTTAATATTAACAACCCATCTTATATATTCTATGTGTGTGTATATATATATATATATATATATATATATATATATATATATATATATATATATATATATATATATATATATATATATATTCACATACAATATTACTAAAAGTATTGGGACGCCTGCCTTTACACGCAAATGAACTTTAATGCCATCCCAGTCTTAGTCCGTAGGGTTCAATATTGAGTTGGCTCCACCCTTTGCAGCTATAACAGCTTCAACTCTTCTGGGAAGGCCGTCCACAAGGTTTAGGAGTGTGTCTATGGGAATGTTTGACCATTCTTCCACAAGCGCATTTGTGAGGTCAGGCACTGATGTTGGACGAGAAGGCCTGGCTCGCAGTCTCCGCTCTAATTCATCCCAAAGGTGTTCTATCAGGTTGAGGTCAGGACTCTGTGCAGGCCAGTCAAGTTCCTCCGCCCCAAACTCGCTCATCTTATCATGTTGATACCGATTCTTCCCATCTGGTACTGGCCTTGCCCTGGCTTCTGATCCAGCTTCCATCTCCTGAATCTGTAGCTCTTCTGTCTGGTTGTTGATGACTTCTGCCTGCTCAGCTAAGATCCTGCACCTGCTAAGTTCCTATGACAGCCTTCTGCATGGGCTCCAGTCCTGCATCCACAGTATCCTCACATAAGCTTGAGCATCTTCTGGCCAGGATCCTCCAGAGGCACCTGTGACGCT
Source organism: Lithobates septentrionalis (assembly GCA_037952835.1). Lineage (NCBI taxonomy): Eukaryota > Metazoa > Chordata > Amphibia > Anura > Ranidae > Lithobates > Lithobates septentrionalis. Next base: position 309,120 of record JBBDGP010002761.1, read on the forward strand.
CCTTACCCTGCTATACCCTGTCATCTACTCCGGGGGGAAATGGAACAGGAGATGTAAGGGAAGCCCCCTCGCTAGCAGTATTAATTCCATTGATGATAATATTTGCGTCAACTAAATTAACACTATTTTAGTCGACTAAAATACGACTAAAACAACTCAAAGGACTTAATTATGACTAAAACTAAAATGGCATTTTAGTCAAAAGACTATAACTAAATTGAAATTTGATGTCAAAAGTAACATGGCTAGCCAGCTTGGCCTCTGGCAGGTACACAACATCAAGCCTCTTTCAAAGTTTGTTGTGTCACAATTTAACATCATTCTGTGATATGTTTGTAGCACCCTGATGTTTAGGCAGGGCTGCTAATAAATGTACCTGCCAGGTATAGTTGCCTTGGCCAATTGATAAGGGATCAATTGATTCCACCCTAATTCTGGAATTGTTGCACTTCTCTCTTCTGTCACTAGATGGCCGGGTATCTGGTGACATTAGATAAGACAAGGGCATTGCAAGGACAGATTAGGAATAGATGGGGTATCTCAGCCAATGGGCAGGGATCTTCTTTAGTCCCTTGGCCTGCTGGGAGAGCCTATTTATTTGGGTGAGATCAGGTGATCGGGGTTCTGTCCCACCTGGACCGCTGCCTGGGTGGATGTGTGTTGTATTGCCCCGGGCTGCTAGGCCAGAGCCTGGGGCCTATCCCGGGGACAACTGCTGCTAGGCTGTCTGAGGGCCTATCCCGAAGCAAGAGGGCAACGTAGGGTTGGGATTGTGGCTTGCAGTCCAACCAGAAGTGACGGTTCTGCGTGCCGGAGAACCTGTCATGGTCGGATTTAGAGGGGAAGCTGTCGTCACTAAGGGACCATCCACCTTATTACCAGGGACCACTGTGAGTAGCTGAAGGAAGTACCGGAGCAGCATTCTCGCCAACCGGGGATGGTGAGGAATTGGGAAAGTTCAGCAGGTGTCAAGCCAGGGACCCAGCCAGCGGAGGTGACTCTTGCAGAGCGTGTCAAGCCAGAGACCAAGCAGGCCAGTGGGGTGACGCTTGAGGAGTATCTTGGATGCCAAGCTAGGGACCCAGCAAAGAAGCGGGGTGACGCTTGAGGAAGATACTGAGAGAGAGAAGGTTGGAAGAGCTCAGGACATCCAGTGGCAGTGGATCAGCAAGTCTAGTGAGAAAGACTGGGTTGAGTGAAGATCTGCAAGAGGAGATTGTAGAGGAAGTAAAGAGTTCATTGTAATCTTTGTTAGAAACTGTTCAAGTTCGTTGCCATAGGAGACAGCATGTCTACACATGCAGATGTAGTGTCCGGCTGGGTGCCCTTCCCTGCATTGCTGTCTACCTGTAGAAGTCTCGGAGTCTGCTAATTAACATTGCATCTACTTAAGGGTGTCCTGGCCCTAAACCCTCTCTCCCACAGTTCTGTTTAAGAAACAATAAATCTCTTTGCATTCAAGAAGTGTCTGGCGCCCATGAATCCACCTTGCATTACACCCACCATGCCTTATAACCCACTCTACACAGAAGGATGTCAGCTGTCCCTAACTCCGGAGGTCACCATTAGGCTTCTGGAGGCCCGGGGCCTTGCTACATGTTCATGAAATGCAGAGATGGGCGAAGAAACTCTGAAACCTCAGAATGGACACTAGATTTGTATTGTAAGATTTGTATCCCCCAGATAATGAAGAGGAAGTCAAGGGGAAATGGTTCCTCTCTGGTTTCCTGGGTCACTGGGGAAGTATGCAATCAGATGCAGCTGTCCCATGTGACTCTAACAGCCATCTTGGGTCAGGCATAGGCGATTTAAGTCCTTGGCTCCCAGGCTGGGCATGCATTTTGCGAGTGGGTGGAGTAAGGACAGGTACCCTGTCTGGTAGGGACAGAACTAGTGACAGGGAAAGGTTGCTAACGAGGATGGAAACCGTAGGAATCACTATTTCTCTGGACATCTTCCTGCTTGAGCACTGGATGACTAGGTCGCATTCTGCCCCTCCTAACAGGCGCTGTAAGTTCAGCTGAAAACTGCTTTCTACACGCTGTTGGACCTATGAGTCAGGTTGAGTTGTCTTCCCACCGGGTCTATTGTGAATAGTATTTGCATTATTTCAATACAAGTTCTTTCATTGTGCTGGGACTGTGTGTGTTTTTGCCACCATACCACGCTGCACCCCACCTACATGTAGCAGAAATTAACACCACAAAGCTCAACTTGTGACTCAAATCAATACAAATATAACTCTATGTATTTTTGCAGAACACAAGGAAGTGTATAGGTGAGGTATGTTTTAGAGGTAGTGCCTCCTTCCTCAGGGCCTCTTTTTTTATGTGCCCAGACCCTTGGTGCCCAACTTTTGGCCCTTTTGGTGTTTGAAGTTTTACATCAGAACTAGAGGCATGTCATGTCACCAACCCACCTGCCTTCCCCTTGCCAAGTAAGCCTAGTGCCATCACCGCAGATTCTTCTTCTGTCCATAGAAGTGGTAGAGGGTGTGTGGGTTGAGCATTCTCTCAGGACAGAGTGTTGCTCATGTAATGATGTGTGAGCCCCGCTCAGTCCTGGAGTACTGGGGGCCCAGCCTACATGATGATGCACCCCCTTGAGCTCAAAGGAATTGGGCATATTGACATGACTGTTGTTTAGCCCTGAAGAGAACCACCGGTGTTGGACCAAGGAGCAATTCAGGGACAGCGCTTAGAAGAGGGTAAGTGAAGATTGGCACTTTTTTTGTTTAATGGGGGGGACCCAATAACTAAAAATAAATCTGGAGTTCTACTTTAAAAGGACTAGCCTCATTTTGGATTTTAAGTGTTTACATGTTTAAAACAGTTTTTTTTGCTAGAAAATTACTTAGAACCCCCAAACATTATATATTGTTTTTTTTTCTAGCACCCTAGAAAATAAAATGGCGGTCATTGCAATACTTTTTTTTGCACCGTATTTGCGCAGCGGTCTTATAAGCGCACTTTTTTTGAAAAAAATTCACTTTTTTGAATAAAAAAATAAGACAACAGTAAAGTTAGCCCATTTTTTTCTTATATTGTGAAATATAATGTTACGCCAAGTAAATTGATACCCAACATGTCACGCTTCAAAATTGCGCCCGCTCGTGGAATAGCGTCAAACTTTTACCCTTAAAAATCTCCATAGGCGACGTTTAAAAAATTCTACAGGTTGCATGTTTTGCGTTACAGAGGAGGTCAAAGACTAGAATTATTGCTCTTGCTCTACCGGTCGCGGCGATACCTCACATGTGTGGTTTGACCACCGTTTTCATATGCGGGTGCTACTCACGTATGCGCTCGCTTCTGCGCGCGAGCTCGTCGGGACAGGGCGCTTTAAAAAAAAAAAAAAATTTATTATTTATTTTACTTTATTTTATTTATTTTTTTACTGTTTTTTTAAAAAAAAAGAATTTGGATCACTTTTATTCCTATTACAAGGAATGTAAACATCCCTTGTAATAGAAAAAAGCATGGCAGGTCCTCTTAAATATGAGATCTGGGGTCAAAAAGTCCTCAGATCTCATATTTAGACTAAAATGCAAAAAAAAAAAAAAAAGTCGTTTAAAAAAATGACACAAAAAAAATTGTGCCTTAAAGAGAAGTGGGCGGAGCCGACGTAATGACGTCGCTCCGGCCGTCCTATGGTATAGAGATGGGTGGGCACCATCTTGGCCTCACTCGTCTCTATACCCAGGCACAGAAAGGACCCGATCGCCTCCGCCGCTACGACGGCTCCGGTAAGCGGCGGAGGGCGCGGGAGAGCGGCGGGAGGGGGGTGGCACCTCTCCCGCCGCCGATAACGGTGATCTCGCGGCAAACCCGCCGCAGAGACCACCATTATTGTACACAGAATTCCCAGCCCTAAAGATGGATACCTCAGTTTTGTGGCAGCAGCTGCTGCCGTTACCGAGATATCCATCTTTAAAGTGATGACGTATATATACAGTGGCCGGTCCTTAAGTGGTTAACACCTCTCTACTTCATATAAATGTAGCAATAACTCTCAGTGGAGCTGCTGGTTTAAAGCGGGCTGTTACCGTCACCTTCGTTACCTCTATTTCACCAGAACCGGGTCTAGGGTCCCGTTGAGTTTAATACCAGACAATGTAGGCACCGGACACTTGAGTATCTTTTCCAATGCTTTAATAAACGTAAATTGAAGGAAGTAGCAGGAAAGAAGTAGAAGAAGAGTTGCAGGGAAGTTCAAATACCTTTTCTTAGTGTAGTATTAGGAATTTAAAGCTTGTAGATGAATGTACTCTCTTTTTAGAGTTGAATCTTTGCCCGCCTGGATAGGTTTCTCTCACTAACCTAGCAGCCAGTACACAGCACGAACAAAAGTCTCTGCCACAGACTTGATTGGAACAAAACCCGTACGATCCTCTGCCACAGGATGTAATGGTTTACGATGAACAGCAAACACAGCACTAGAACCTTTAAGCCAACCCGGCAGTACTATGCGGTAGGATTACTTTAGGATGCGTCCTCCAACTGAGTCACCAGGCCCCTCTCCAGACCAGCACTCTGCATGATCCTTCCATGACGTGTCCTCCCCTGGGATCTTCTCAGTTGTCCAGCTTCTTCCCTCTAGGACAGACAGCCCAGGACCATTCCCTTGCCGCTGTGGTAGGTCCCAGACAGGCTTCTGGGCCCACCCACACGCTGCAGCGACGTGGGCCTCCCGGTCGGAGGACCACGAGGTAGTACTCCTAGCACATACCTGTCGGCCAGCAGGTGGAACGAAAGATGAACCCTAAAACATGGCGTCTGTCCCATAAATACCCTCTCCCAGAATGCAACTCGGACCACCTCCAACGAGTTATCTCCGGGACAGAGGAGCACTCATACGCTTCAACGTGTTGCCTTTCCAACACTGACCCATGGTGACAACGACAACCACAGGCACAGTGTGAAACTACCTGCAACTCAGCCGAGCTGGAACAGAGGCAAATCTGAATATGTATGAACAGATAACCCACTAAATTTACCTATAAGCGGTACATTGAAAATCTACCAGCGCTACATACTCCCCCCACTACAATAGACGTTGTCCCCAACGTCTGTCAAAATAACTCCCAAGCCTGAGAGTAGGTATTTGGACTTAAAACTTGGATGAAGGGGAAGAAAAGACAGTATAGAAATATTACAGTTTTAACATTTATAAAACAACACCTTTACATCCGTAAAAGAAAACACATTTAGAACTGTTACAAGTCCCACTATCTAGCTGAAAAGCCTAACAGCTTGATAGGAGATCCAATTGTTCCTGAAAAAAAAAACAAAGTTAGACACACACTAAATATGTACAGTACCCTCACTAAACAGTTTAGGAGCAAAGTCTCATTCCAAAAGAAGAATGACACTCTCTTCCCGTATATTTTTTCTTTTAATGAAACGAACTGAAGTAACTTGAGAAGTCCATCCCTATTTTTAAGCAAATCACATTCTTTCAATAAAGAAAATCCAGCTAGCAAAGAGTCTTTGGTTTTAGAAACGCTGAGTTGAACATTATCTCTTTACCACGAGGATCTCTAAACACTGACACTCTCTAACTATACACCCCAAAGTTCTTTGTTCATAATCACCAATAGAACCGAGGATCTGGCAATGTCAGTTTCTTTCCCAGCTTTATCCACTGTAGTGATAAAGTACACAATATCATCTTTTCCAGGTCTGCAAATGACCACTTTGTCAGCATAGATGTGCCGACCATAGTTCCAGTGTAGGAAACATCCACTGAAGCGTTCATCCATGGCAACAGAATATCCAGTTTTCCGGAAAGGTTTTGGCACAGACAAATAGTCCCAAATAGCTTCACTGTACCACAGTTCCCGGTTGGCCTCAATTTCCTGCATAATTTCCTGAGTAACATAGGGAAACTCCAGACCATATTCTGTGGCAACACGTTTGGTAAGCACTCTCTGTAAACTTGCAAGTTTAGGCAAAGATCTATTTTTTCCCAAACCAGGAGGCACACAAGAGTTCGGTGATTTACTCACCATAGACCCGACGGGTGTCGGAAGCAAATTAGCAACTTTAGACAATGTCTCTTTGGTAGTACTGTGCGGCTTCACACAAGGTGATGTCTTCCCAGAATCCATGGCTGTCCACTCTGAGAAAGTCAAGGCAGAAGCAACATCTTCGCCCTGAGCCCACAATAGTTCCTGTGACATTGTGTCAAACAAATCATCCTCACCGGAGAGATCTGACATGGAATCTATCTCCGAATCTCTCAATTCTTCTGCTGGCAAATATTTACAAAGAGTCCCAGATATGTCCCCCTTTTATCTCTCACCCGTTCCTGACGTGGACTTCTCTGGATCCATGCATTTCTCCGGCTCCGGTTTGGGTAGTCTCTGGGGTAGACCTCGACCACGGCAGCGGGAAGCCTTTACATATCTCACCTTCCTCTGGACAGGTGCAACAGGGATAGGTGTAGTAGACATGGAAATGAAAGTGATGTTCGCTGATGAAGTAGTGACAGCGGTATCTCCCTCAGGAACACTCTCGGTGGTAACAGGCAAAATCACGGCCTGTTGTTCTCCAACAGCAATGGTAGCAGCTTCCACTGTGGCAATACCTGTAGCCCAGTCCACCCGATAAGCACGGGGCGACATAGTAGGTTGCTCCACTATAAACAAATATTCTCCGCACTGCAAACAACGAACAAATGGACGGAGATGTATGGCCAGTCCTTCACACTTGTGGCAAAGCATGCACAGCCCTTCAATATCTCCGACTGTATAGAGAACAAACCTCCCCTGCGGTTTCAGACGAATGCCGGTATCTGTCAGCAGGGTTCTGGTCAGCATAGCACCCGCAGCGGTACTCGTAGGGAACATCTTAGGTCCCAGAGTTGGCGGTATCAACGGAAAAGAAGACATGGCTGCACTCTGATCTTCTCAGCACGATCACGAGGACTCTCTTCTCCTCTCCACAAGGCAACAAGTAGGTTAGGCTCCTCCCACTTGTTCTTCTGATCACGTAGCTCCCGGGCTTTTACTTCTCACCCACAGCCTACGCAGTCAGAAATAAAGTCCTGCACTTTAACCCCTTCTTCTCTCCAAAAATTGACAAAGTCCAGAAACTTATTCCAACGTAAACTCCCGGTGAAATACTTCTCAGGGTTGCGGGAGGTTGCAGGCTAACAATCCCGGACGAGCCCCCACATGTAGCAATAACTCTCGGTGGAGCTGCTGGTTTAAAGCGGGCTGTTACCGTCACCTTCGTTACCTCTATTTTACCAGAACCGGGTCTAGGGTCCCGTTGAGTTTAATACCAGACAATGTAGGCACCGGACACTTGAGTATATTTTCCAATGCTTTAATAAACGTAAATTGAAGGAAGTAGCAGGAAAGCAGTAGAAGAAGAGTTGCAGGGAAGTTCAAATACCTTTTCTTAGTGTAGTATTAGGAATTTAAAGCTTGTAGATGAATGTACTCTCTTTTTAGAGTTGAATCTTTGCCCGCCTGGATAGGTTTCTCTCACTAACCTAGCAGCCAGTACACAGCACGAACAAAAGTCTCTGCCACAGACTTGATTGGAACAAAACCCGTACGATCCTCTGCCACAGGATGTAATGGTTTACGATGAACAGCAAACACAGCACTAGAACCTTTAAGCCGACCCGGCAGTACTATGCGGTAGGATTACTTTAGGATGCGTCCTCCAACTGAGTCACAAGGCCCCTCTCCAGACCAGCACTCTGCATGATCCTTCCATGACGGGTCCTACCCTGGGATCTTCTCAGTTGTCCAGCTTCTTCCCTCTAGGACAGACAGCCCAGGACCATTCCCTTGCCGCTGTGGTAGGTCCCAGACAGGCTTCTGGGCCCACCCACACGCTGCAGCGACGTGGGCCTCCCGGTCGGAGGACCACGAGGTAGTACTCCTAGCACATACCTGTCAGCCAGGAGGGCCAGCAGGTGGAACGAAAGATGAACCCTAAAACATGGCGTCTGTCCCATAAATACCCTCTCCCAGAATGCAACTCGGAGGACCACCTCCACCGAGTTATCTCCGGGACAGAGTAGCACTCATACGCTTCAACGTGTTGCCTTTCCAACACCGACCCATGGTGACAGCAACACCCACAGGCACAGTGTGAAACTACCTGCAACTCAGCCAAGCTGGAACAGAGGCAAATCTAACTATGTATAAACAAGTAACCCATTAAATTTACCTATAAGCGGTAGATTGAAAATCTACCAGCGCTGCATAAAATTATAAAGAAAGATTTTGGCTACCGGGGGCCTGATCCCTTGTGGGATAATACAAGAAGGAGCACAACTAAGGGGCTCCTCACAGTTCAGCTTCTGGCTTTGGTTCCGGGGGGGGGGGGGGGACCTGCTGGCCAGAAATAATTTTAAGGGTGCAGGGAACTCTGGGGAGGTCTAACACAATACGGGTTTATCAGTTTGAGGTTCCCTTTGGCTCCCTCTTGAAGAACTAAAAGTCACAGCACTCCTCTCTGCTCCATGCACATCTGTGGACCGGAGGCACTTAGGAAATATTACATAGGTAAAATCCGTCCAGCTCCGGACTCCACCCTGCAGCTGCCACCAAATAAACACAACACAAGCTGTTCGCAGGATGAAGCCACAGATATTTATTGAAGCAAAAAATAATCTGAACAAAACCCCAAGCAGCTGGGACACTTGGGGTGATGTACGCCCGCGCTGCGGCTCCACAACCCATTCTGTTTATTATTAGAGGAATTAATGTTGCTCAGAACGATCCAGACTATGGACAGGTCAGTGGGATGACCGCAGGACTCTGCAAACCACAGAATGATGGAAAGAAAAATCCCAGCAGATTGCATTACCCCAAAAAAAAAATGTATTGAGACAAAAACCCAATATCTGATGTCCTTTAAAGGGCCAGCACTGCCCAAACTGACATGATCAGTCACTCCATTGATTGAAAGATGAGAGACCTATATCCATCATGTTCAGCCCTCACATGTTCTGGTAGTAGGGTTGCCACCTCATCCCTTTAAACCCGAACACGTATGAATTACACAGGTTCTGTGGCTGATTAAGGTGGTAATTAAACTCACTTGGTGCCTTATCTGCATTTAATTAGCCTCCAAACCTGTGTAATTCATATGTGTTCGGGTTTAAAGGGATGAGGTGGCAACCCCTATCTGGTAGTGACAAAATGAGGCCCATCCAAGTGAACTGCAGAGTAATAGGCCTTACTAAGAGGATGAACTGCTCTTGTGCTCCCTGCAGTCTGCATTGCATCTACTTAACCACTTCAGCTCCGGAAAGGTTTTACCCCCTTCATGACCAGACCAATTTTTGCTATTCAGCACTGTGCTACTTTAACCACTTACAGACCAGAATATTTTCCACCTCAACGACCAGGACATTTTTTGCGATCCGGCACTGCATCGCTTTAACTGACAATTGCACCCTGTATCCAAACAAAATTGACGTCCTTTTTTTCCCCACAAATAGAGCTTTCTTTTGGTGGTATTTGATCACCACTGCGGTTTTTATTTTTTGCGCTATAAAAAAAAAAAAGCGTCAATTTTGAAAAAAAAAAACAAAATTTTGTTACTTTTTGCTATAATAGATATCTAAAAAAACCCAAAAAAGTAAAAAAACGAATTTCTTCATCAGTTTAGGCCGATATGTATCCTTCTGCCGCGTACACACGAGCGGACTTTTCGACAGACTTTACGACGGACTTTCCGAATGAACGGACTTGCCTACACACGATCAACCAAAGTTCGACGGATCCGTACGTGATGACGTACGACCGGACTAAAACAAGGAAGTTCATAGCCAGTAGCCAATAGCTGCCCTAGCGTCATTTTTTGTCCGTCGGACTAGCATACAGACGAGCGGACTTTTCTACCGGACTCGAGTCCGTCGGACAGATTTGAATCATGTTTCATTTCTAGGTCCGTCAAACTTTTGAGAAAAAAAAGTCCGCTGGAGCCCACACACGATCGAATTGTCCGACGGACTCCGGTCCCTAGGACCAAGTATGCCGGAAAGTCCGCTCGTGTGTACGCGGCATTCTACATATTTTTGGTAAAAAAAATCGCAATAAGCGTATATTGATTGGTTTGCACAAAAGTTATAGTAGGGGATAGTAAGTAAAAAAATGTGGGGATAGATTTATGGCATTTTTATTATTTTATTTTTTTACTAGTAATGGCGGCGATCTGCGATTTTTAGTAGGACTGTGACATTGCGGCAGACAGATCGGACACTTTTGACACTTTTTTGGGACCATTGTCATTTATACAGCGATCAGTGCTATAAAAATGCACTGTTTACTGTGTAAATGGCACTGGTAGGGAAGGGGTAAACACTAGGGGGGCGATTAAGGGGTAAAATGTGTTCTCTGGAAGGTGTTTCTAACTGTGGGGGGGGGGGGGGGTGGGGGAGGGGAATGGCTGTTCCTGATTACTCGGAACAGCAGATCTCTCTCTCCTCCCCTGTCAGAATAGGGATCTGTCTGTTTACATTGACAGATCCCCCATTCTGGCTCTCTTTCCCGCGACCGCAGGTGGCCGGCGGTCATCGCGGCCACCGGCCACACGCATCGGGTCCCCCCCGCCATGCAGCAGGCGTGCATGAGCACCTGCTATGGCTCTTAAAAGAGGCGGCGTACAGCTACGGCGATTCGCGGGAAGGAGCCAATCTGCCGCAGTATAAGAACGGCGGCTGGTCAGCAAGTGGTTAACTGGTAATGAAAGTACCCAAACGAAATTTATATAATTTATTTCTTTCACACAAATAGAGCTTTCTTTTGGTGATACTTGACCACCACTGGGGTGTTTTTTTTTCTTTTGCGATATAAACAAGAAAAGACCGAAAATTAAAAAAAAAAAAAAAAAACAATATTTTTGACTTTCTGCTACAAAACATATCCAATAAAAATTTTACAAAATCACATTTCTTCATACATTTCGGCTAAAATGTATTCTGCTACATGTTTTTGATTTAAAAAAATCTCAAGTGTGTATTAATTGGTTTGCGTGAAAGTTATAGCACCTACAAACTATGGGATATATATTTTATACTTTTATACTTTTTTTTTTTTATACTAGTAATGTTGGTGATCAGAAACTTATAGTGTAGTGGTTCTCAACCTCTCTAGTGCCGTGACCCCTTGATAAAATTTCCCAAGTTGTGGGGACCCCTAATAGTAAAATTATTTTCGTAGCGTGGGTTGTCAGCACCCAAGGCAAGACAAGTAATTTGCGCCCCTAACCCACAGACATTTAGCACTCCCTGAGGCCTTTTAATGGCAACTATAATCACAGGTAGTGTTACTCACTGTGTCTCCGGCTTCACTAGGTCTCCGACTTTGTGGTGTCTCGTAGCAGTGACACCTATGCTGAAATCAGGAGATAGGATCTCTTCCGGCCCCTCCCACTTCTCATTCCTCATCAGTCAGATGACCTTTAGTCTCTGCCCCCCAGGCATGCCGTGAACTGAATGGGCGCCTGCGAAGAGGCTAAGTGGGAAGCTGCGGGCTCCAGGAACAGCCCAGATGGGTGGCCACAGGCTCCAGGGATAGCCCTGCTGGACGGCCACAAAGGCGGTGCGGGCTTCAGGTACAGCTCAGGATTCGGTGACCCCTGGCAAATCATCATTTGACCCCCGAGGGGGTCCCGACCCCCAGGTTGAGAACCACTGTTATAGTGGGACTGTGATAGGAAATCTGACATTAACTGACGCTGGGGGGGGGGGGGGGGGAACTGACTAAATACCACTGACATCACCAGTGACACTAATACAGTGATCAGTGATAATACTATACACTGTCACTGTACTAATGACACTGGCTGGGAAAGGGTTAACATCTAGTACGATCAAGGGTTTAAATATGTGCCTAACTATATGTAATATATGTAAAGTGTGCAGCTTTTACTAATAGATCTCTTAGTTTCTCATCCCAGCAAAGCACGGAGAGATCCATTTCCTCTGTACATGGCTCTGGGCTGTGATTGGACACAGCCTAGGTGATCCAAGTGGAAGTTATCCCCCCCCATCCCGCAGTCTTCTGGGACACGTCACAAATCCCAGAGGACTGCGGGGCCATTCACAAAGCGCAGTGGGCAGCCGGCTGTACAGCGGAAAGCCACAAAGTTGGCTGCCCGCAGTTAGGATGCCGGTGAAAGGAACCCAGAGGCTAGTGAAGAACTAGCGCAGGTGAAGGTGGAGCTGGATCCTTGGACAGGTAAGTGTCCATTTATTAAAAGTCAGTAGCTGTAAGATTTGTAACTGCTGACTTAAAAAATATATATATATTTTTTACAGACTGTAACGCCTCTTTAACAGCTTGCGAACCAACCACGGTCATTATACTGCGGCAGGTCGACACAACTGCGCGAATCGCCGTAGGTGTACGCCGCCTCTTTAAAGCGGAGTTCCACCCAAAAATGGAACCCCCCCCCCCGCTCCGGTGTCGCATTTGGCATCTTTCAGGGGGGAAGGGGGGCAGATACCTGTATAATACAGGTATTTGCTCCCACTTCCAGGGAAAGATTGCCGCAGTATCCGCGGATATCTATGCCATATCCGGCGCCTCCCCCGTCCCCCCTGCTGTCTTCTGGTGGGGGGCGGAAAGGTCCCAGAAGACAGCAGGGACCAGTGGGATCGCGCAGTGCGACTCGCGCAGTAGGGAACCAGGCTATGAAGCCGCAAGGCTTCACTTCCTGATTCCCTTACCGAAGATGGCGGTGCCTCCACCCAAGAAATGAGGGACAGATCGGCTTCGTGTGCCGACCACGGACAGCTAAGTGTTCATATTTTAAAAGTCAGCAGCTGCAGTATTTGTAGCTGCTGACTTTAAAAAAAAAAAATCGGCGGAACTCCGCTTTAAGAGCGATAGGGGGCGCAACGCCGAAGCCGATGCGCATGGCCGGCGACCACGGTGTTGGCCGGCGACCCGCGATGGCTCCTCAGATTAGTCAGAACGGAGATCTGTCAATGTAAACAGACAGATCCTCGTTCTGTCAGAGATCTGCTGTTTCGAGTGATCAGGAACAGCGATCTCTCTCCTCCTCCAGTCAGTCCCTCCCCCCACAGTTAGAAACACCTCCTTAGGGAACATTTAACCCCTTGATTGCCCCCCTAGTGTTAACCCCTTCCCTGACAGTGACATTCATACAGTAATCAGTGGCTATTTTTAGCTCTGATCGCTGTATAAATGTCAATGGTCCCAAAAAAGTGTCAAAAGTGTCCGATTTGTCCACCGAAATGTTGCAGTCCCGCTAAAAATCGCAGATCGCCGCCATTACCAGTAAAAACAATAATAAACAAATAAAAGTCCATAAATCTATCCCCTGTTTTGTAGACGCTATAACTTTTGCGCAAACCAATCAATATACGCTTATTGCAATTTTTTTAACAAAAATATGTAGAAGAATACATATCGGCCTAAACTGAGGAATAAATTAGTTTATTTATTTATTTTTTGGACATTTATTATAGCAAAAAGTAAAAAAAATGTTTTTTTTTCTTTTCAAAATTGTTGCTCTTTTTTTGTTTATAGCGCAAAAAATAAAAACCGCGGAGGTGATCAAATACCACCAAAAGAAATCTCTATTTGTGGGGAAAAAAGGACCTAAATTTTGTTTAGGTGCAACGTCGCACGACTGCGCAATTGTCAGTTAAAGCGACGCAAATAATGGCCTGGTCATTAAAGTGTTATGGTGAGGCTCCAATTAAAACAGCCAATGTACATACAGTGGCTTGCAAAAGTATTCACCCCCCCCTTGACATTTCTCCTTGTTTTGTTGCCTCACAACCTGGAATTAACATGGATTGTTTGAGGATTTGCATCATTTAATTTATAGAACATGCCCACAACTTTGAAGATGTTTTTGGTTTTCCTATTGTGAAGCAAACAACAAATAGGACAAAATAACAGAAAAAGTCAATGTACATAACTATTCACCCCCCTAAAGTCAATACTTTGTAGAGCCAACTTTTGCGGCTATCACAGCTCCAAGTCACTTTGGATAAGTCTCTATGAGGTGCCACATCTTACCACTGGGATTTTTGTCCATTCCTCCTTGCAAAACTGCTCCAGCTCCTTTAAGTTGGATGGTTTGCGCTTGTGAACAGCAATCTTTAAGTCTGACCACAGATTTTCTATTGTATTGAGGTCTGGGCTTTGACTAGGCCATTTCAACACATTTACATGTTTCCCCTTAAACCACTCAAGTGTTGCTTTAGCAGTGTGTTTGGGGTCATTGTCCTGCTGGAAGGTGAACCTCCGTCCTAGCCTCAAATCACACACAGAGTGCTACAGGTTTTGCTCAGGAATATCCCTGTATTTAGCACCATCCATCTTTCCCTCAACTCTGACCAGTTTCCCAGTCCTGACTGCTGAAAAACATCCCCACAGCATGATGCTGCCACCACCATGTTTCACGGTGGGGATGGTGTTCTCTGGGTGATGTGATCTGTTGGGTTTGTGCCGGACATTGCCTTTTCTTTGATGGCCAAAAAGTTCAACTTTAGTCTCATGAGACCAGAGCACCTTCCTCCATACATTTTGGGAGTCTCCCACATGCCTTTTCGCAAACTCAAAGCGTGCCATTTTGTTTTTTTCTGAAAGTAATGTCTTTCTTCTGGCCACTCTGCCATAAAGCCCAACTCTATGGAGCGTACGGCTTATTGTGGTCCTATGTACAGATACTCCAGTCTCTGCTGTGGAACTCTGCAGCTCCTCCAGGGTTACCTTAGGTCTCTGTGCTCCTCTCTGATTAATGCCCTCCTTGCCCAGTCCGTGAGTTTTGGTGTGCGGCCGTCTCTTGGCAGGTTTGCCGTTGTGCCATGTTCTTTCCATTTGGTTATTATAGATTTGATGGTGCTCCTAGGGATCATCAAAGGTTTGGATCGTTTTTTATAACCTAACCCTGACTTGTACTTCTCAATAACATTGTCCCTTACTTGTTTGGAGAGTTCCTTGGTCTTCATGGCAGTGTTTGGTTAGTGGTGCCTCTTGCTTAGGTGTTGCAGCCTCTGGGGCCTTTCACAAAGGTGTGTCTATGTAATGACAGATCATGTGACACTTAGATTGCACACAGGTGGACATCATTTCACTAATTATGGGACTTCTGAAGGTAATTGGTTGGACCAGAGCTTTTTTTGGGCTTCATAACAAAGGGGGTGAATACATACGCACATGCCAATTATAAATTTTTATTTCTGAAAAATAATTTTATGTATATATTTTTCTAATTTTACTTCACCAACTTAGACTATTGTGTTCTGATCCATCACATATAATTCAGATTAAAAAAAACATTGAACTAAAGACTGTAATCTAACAAAATGGGTAAAAAGCCAAGGGGGTGAATACTTTTGCAAGGCACTGTAAATAGCGCAAGTCAGGGCATTGTAGATCACTCATTATCTGTGAACCTGGGTACAGCCATTTGCCGCGAATTCCTTCTCGCATGGTGCATTTCTCTCATCCCTAACCATAAAAGCTGCTCGTTAGTTCTCCTGACATCATTGGGGAAAGCGCGCGGCGACATTACAGAATATTTGTTCATCTTGGCATTGACCAGATTCTTGTTTGCATGGAGAGTTCGCTCTGCAGTCTCTATAGCCATAGAGGAAGCGGCGACCCATACAGGGACCCGTATAGGACGAGTGCCGACCTTTACACGCCGTGCCCGCTCGTCTGCCAAACCACATGTAATTCTGGGTTTCAATGGTGGTGGTAAAAGTCAGTAAACACTGCAGACCGCGGCTGTTTATAGTCACATATTTTTACCCACTGGAATTCATCTCGTACTTCGCCGGGCCTGCGATTTAGAAAGCGCCATCTCGGACGTCACACATCCATAGGCGCGAATGTGACATGATTACAAGCTGCGCTGTCTTCTGCGTCCAGCGGCGACGCGCTTTTTCCTGTGTTTCTTTAATTAAACCCTCGTCTATTTCTGTGAATTCCGACGACAAATTGTTTTCGCTCCGCTCAGAAATATCTCCTGTATGTTTGCAGCAAATACCCCTCTGTGCAGGAAATGGGATTATTTTCGTCTCCCGTTCCTATTTACGCAGTGCAAACATTGCACAAGGCTTCCAAAAAATCTGAAGAGGTTTGTTCTGAATTCTCAGCCCGTTCACAACTTCATACTGTTCTTAAAGACAAACTTCCACTGGACAGAAAAAAATCACCAGCCAACGTCTATAAAATAAGGTGGTATGGGCTCAGTCATTCATTTTTCGTAATATGTGTGTAGTGGTACACCCCCCCCCCCCCCATAGGGGCTGCTAAGTGTAATTGTCCTACCTGTCAGACTGCCCAGCCCGGCATTCACTTTCTCGTTCAATATTTTTCTTTTTTTTATTGAAAAGTTTTGTCAATAATGCAAAGCAGTGTTATAACAATTATCCCCATCTGAGAGCCAACATAGCCCTTCGGTAGGGTTCGACCAGGGGCGGACTGACCATTAAGCCACTCGGGCACTGCCCGAGGGCCCTGGGCCACTAGGGGGCCCCATCAGGGTTGCCAGCCTCAGTAAAACCAGGGACAGTATGTAAAAATCTGTGTTTTTTTTACATCTGTCTATGTATACTGTATGTACATGTATGTGTATACTGTGTGATTGTATACTGTGTGTGTGTATACTGTGTGGCCCCATGATCTCCTATTGCCTGGGGGCCCCATGAGTTATCAGTCCGTCCCTGAGTTTGACCAATACAAAATGTAACAATGTAAAAGTGTAATGCCCTGTACACACGGTCGGACTTTGTTCGGATATTCCGACAACAAAATCCTAGGATATTGGCTCAAACTTGTCTTGTATACACACGGTCACACAAAGTTGTCGGAAAATCCGATCGTTCTGAACGCGGTGACGTAAAACACGTACGTCGGGACTATAAACAGGGCAGTAGCCAATAGCTTTCCTCTCTTAATTTATTCTGAGCATGCGTGGCACTTTGTGCGTCGGATTTGTGTACACACGATCGGAATTTCCGACAACGGATTTTGTTGTCGGAAAATTTTATATCCTGCTCTCAAACTTTGTGTGTCGGAAAATCCGATGGAAAATGTGTGATGGAGCCCACACACGGTCGGAATTTCCGACAACAAGGTCCTATCACACATTTTCCGTCGGAAAATCCGACCGTGTGTACGGGGCATAACAATGTAACAATGAATGTATAACATACATCGGTGGTACCATGCCCCATAAAGGCTTAATATGAACCACTAGTCTGAGTTTCAGAGCAACAGGGTAGACTCTCTGTGTGTCGCAGTGCTAAGAGGTTGAGCGTGGGCAGGCGGAGGATCAATATTGGTTTTTGTTCCGGTTGGCTCAAGGGGGACACATACCAGCCACCCCAAAGGGATCATGCTGTGGCCTGCATGTGCCCCCCCCCCCCCGCCTATCCCAGATTTCCAGTCCCGCCCTCCACCCCCCCCCTCCTCTCCGAACCATTTCCATTTGTCAGGTAAATGTGGGAACTGCCTTGTGACAGTGTTCCAAATGTTGTAGTCAGTAATAGATGACTTTGATCCTATTGAACGCAAAGGCAACTAAGAAAAAAAGGGAGGAACACCGTAAGTGATCTTCACTTAAATAAACACAGACGTTCAGGGGGTAGGTAAGCTGTGCTCCACAGGATAGGCCCTGCGGGGCTACCTTGAAGCCATGATAGATGGTAAGGAAAGAGAGAAATACAAAAGGAAGAAAAAAGAAAGAGGAAGCGCATCTGTGGTATGACGAGAGAAGAGCAGGGGAGGGAGCCAGGTATCTGGGTCAGTGTTCAAGGGGAGTCAAATGACCCGGATACAGGGGAACCTTGATGTAACGCCCAGGGCTCCCAAGTTGCTTCAAACCTGGGCACCCTGTCTAACAATTTTGCAGTAATTTGTTCTTGGGTCAAAATCCAAGAAATTTTGCGCTTTGCGGCCATTAAAGAGACCTTTGTTTCCACGCCCTTGCTACAGTCAATTTTGCTCCTAGGAGCATAAAGAAAATGAAATTATTGGTGTGTTTGGGGGCACTGTCTATTCTGTGGTTCAGTAATGCAATAGTGCGGTTTTGTGGGATTCCAATTCCTGTGACTTTCCGTACCAGATGGAAGAACCTATTCCAGAAGCCTCTGGTACGCGGGCAGGTCCACCATATATGGTGCATAGTACCTGCTTACAATCCCGAAAGCAGAGGGGGGAGGCGTCTGGGTATATTCTAGCAAGTCTGGAGGGAAAATAATACCATCTAGTGAAAATTTTAACGTTTGCCTCTATTAGGCTTGTATTGAGAACACCCTTGTAAGTTTACTGGAAGTAGCAGTGCCATTTATCTGGATCCCATGCCAGGTCCAGGTCCGATTCCCAAGCTTGGGCGTAGGGAGGCAAGCTATGTTTACTCGCCAATAAGGTGCGTATAAGCGAAATACCACCCCTCTGATCCATGAGGGTACCACACCACTGTTTGGAAGCTGTTGGTTTTGGGAGGATGGGTTTGTCTGTCCATAGGGTGTTTAAAAAGGGCCATAATTTTACTAAATCAAAATTTCTCAGCATTCGGCATTTCAAGTTTGTTGGAACAGTCAGTCAGCGTGAGTGGGCCCGACGCTGTGAGGAAGTGTCCTATTCTGAACATGCCTTTATTCAACCACCACTTGAAAGCTGTTATGTTCAACCCTGGTATAAATTCCTGATTGTGGAAAATATGGGCTAATGGTCTAATGGAGGAAACCAGAGATTTCTGCTTATGGAGTGTGTCGCAAGGCTCCAGCGAATGTGAGAGGGTCGGGGCCAGTGTGGGGGGTCTCTGTTTCCGGGGACACCACATCAAGTAATCAATCGTGTGGAGCTCTCCATAGACAGCCAGTCCGGCTTGGATAGAATATACTGAAGAAATTTGGGTTAGTTGAGCCGCCTGGTAGTACCACCATAAACTTGGGAGTCCCAGTTCCCCCCTGCGTTTAGAGCCAGAAAAGGACCTCCTTCGAGAATTGCTATCCTTGCTTTCCCCAAATATAGCGTATGATGCGTGATTGGAATTTGTTCAGTATAGTTTTTGGTATGGGGAGTTAGCGGAAGAGATATAATATACGCGACATCAGGGTCATCTTGACCGCATTGACCCTACCCAGCCAGTATAGACCACACTTAGACCAGGCCCCGAGGTCCCCCTCTAATTTTTTTAACATCTGGGGGTAGTTTGCAGCAAAGAGTCTGTCCACCCTACCAGGGAGTATGATACCCAGGTATAGTATAGAGTCCTTAGCCCAAGGAAAGGGGAAATGTCTTTTAAGTTGATCCACCCGGTGGTCCGGGACAGAAATTTTAAGAGCCAGCGATTTGGATAAATTAACTGTGAGACCCGAGAGGGAACCGAAATCCTTGAGCGTTCAAAATAAATTGGGAGTAGAAATTAGGGGGGACGGGACGAAGAGGAGCAGGTCATCTGCAAACAGCGCACAATTATGTTCCTGGGGGCCGCATAGAACTCCTTTAATGTTCGGGTTGGATCTAATGGCTATAGCTAGCGATTCAATGGCGATCGTGAATATGAGTGGTGACAGAGGGCAGCACTGTCTAGTGTCTTTATGTATATTGAACCCGTCTGAGTAGTTTCCCATGAGGCGTATTTGTGTGCTCAGGGAGGAATATAGAGAGTGTATGATGCCCAAAAAGTTGGGGCCAAAACCCCACCATCTCAGTATATCAAAGAGATAAGGCCAGGACACTGTGTCAAAGGCCTTCTGTAGGTCAATAGATGCCAGAAAACCTTCTTGTGGGGTCCCTCCAACCCAATTGGAGTTCAGTAGTGATATCACATTTATGGCCCTTCTGACCTAGTCCGGGCCCTGTCTCCCCGGTATAAAGCCTGCCTGATCTTTATGGATATACTTCGCTATAAATTCAGACATTCTGTTAGCCAGGGCTGTGGTCATAATCTTAATGTCATTGTTAATGAGAGAGATGGGGCAATAATTTCCGACATCACTCCCATCTTTCCCTAGTTTAGGGATAACCAAAATAAAAGCCTTGTTCAAATCAGGGTATACTCCTTCAGAGAGTTAAAAAAGCGTGTGAGGTACGGGGCCAGAGTGGTCCCAAATTTTATATAATAGGCGCTGGAGAATCCGTCCGGGCCTGGTGCTGAGCCAAGTTTTAGGGATTTTATTACCCCCAGAACTTCTTCCGTGGAGAACGGGCTGTCCATAAGGTCCCTATGCTCGTCCCATAACTTAGCTAGTGTTAGGTCGCGAAGAAAGGAGTCCTGTTCATTAGTGGCTGGGGGTTTATTGTGCAAGTATATTTTGGAGTAGTATGCCTGGAAAGATTCCATGATGCGGTTCGTGTTTTTGGTCAGATCCCCCATGGCGGTCTTAATTTTAGGGAGTACTAGGGTTTGTGTCTTGGGGCTTAATTTCGCTGCCAGTTTGGATCCTATTTTTTTTGATTGGTAGTAAAATTTTGCCCCCGACCAGTGGAGAAATTTCTCAGCGTCTGTGGTGAGGGCCAAACTGAGTTGAATTTGCTTGCCTCCAGGGCGTGTAAAGAGGTAGGAGTGGGGTTGTGTTTATGTGCCTTACTCAACTCAAGGTATTCTCTATTCAATCTCACAATTTCAGCTTTGCGTTCCCTCTTTAATCGAGAGGACATCTGAAGTAGTATGCCCCTCATTACTGATTTATGTGCTGCTCAGAGTGTGAACGGTGAGATATTGTCAGCATCATTTTCTAGAAAATAATCCTGTAGCGATTTGTCAGGGATGGTGCAGTGAACAGGATTGTGCAGGGTGGATTCATTGAGACGCCATTTAAAGGGTCTCTCGGAATCTCCTGCGTATTGCATGGATAGAGACATCATGGAGTGGTCTAAAGTGGGGTATCTCTGATCTTCGAGGTGACGGTTAGGGGGATTGAAGAGGCCAATACAAAAATGTGGTCTGTCCTGGCATAGGTCTGGTGTGGGGCCGAGAAATGGGTGAAATCTTTGGCATGGGGGTTCAGTTCCCTCCATATGTCAACTAGATGAAGGTTATTTAATAGTTAGTTAATAGGTGCATCTTTCAAGCTATGTTTTGGTGAGCGTTTGGCAGTAGTTGAACTCCCCCTGTATTTGTCCACGGCTAGATCAAAAGGCAAATTAGTGTCACCCTTCAGGATGATGGCTCCCCTCAAGTGTAGTTCTAGTTTGGACATCATAGTGTTGAAAAACGCTCCCTGGCCATTTATGGTCCCTTCAAGCAGTCGGAATCTCCCCTCCGGGTCTCTAATTAACTTTGTCAGTGTAAAGTTAAGGTTGCGCGAGAAGCAAAGGCTACCCCTCTTGTTTTATTATCTGTGTTAGCCAGGTAGAATTGTGGGGATCTTGGTGTAGGAAGGTAGGAGTGTATGAAGCGGGAAAGTGCGTCTCCTGGACGAGGGCAATATCCGCCTTCATGGAGTGGTATAGTTGAAATATTTTTTCCTGTTTAACCATGGAGTTCAGCCCTTGAACGTTGTGAGAAATAATGGACAGGGTCGGGGTTGTGTAGTGATGGGTCAGTCATGGATCAGAGTGGTGGGAGAGCGCTAAAATGGTAGGTATCTTACCCAAGCTGGGAGGTTGTCCAGAAGGTATGACAGATGCCAGTGTTCCCCTGCAGTCCAGGCCCCCGCCTCCGTAATGGTCAGGCTTCCTCGCCCGCTTGTAATGGTCTGTAACCAGATGCTTAGGAAAGAGAGTAGAGTAAAAATGATAAGAGAAGGAAAGAGACATAAAGAAAATGGTCAATACATAACTGAAAATTGTTGATGAACCAAAGAGTTGAGTGGGGTTCAAGCCTGTCCCCACTCCCCTCGCATCCAGGGGAGTAAATATTTCCCTCTTCCCGGATGTGACCAGTAGTCCCTGTAAGGAGAACCTCATCCTTGCAGTAACTATTGGAGGTGCTTTGTGACCGTTCCGGCCAACCAGCCTTAACATGTAACTTAGGTCTAGTGTAAGACAGAGCCCTGTCAATAAACATAACATGGGAGATATAATGGTAGCCTATTCCCCAGGAATCCGTGATCACAGTGGGGGGTTCACAAAAGGCGGGAGCCCCCCCTGTGGGCACTCACCTCCCCGTAGTCCAATTAGGCAGTTCCTTCAAGGGTCCGTTATTGCTTTCCTGCGGATCTCTATAGCACTAAAAGGGGTTGTTGTACCCTACCCCCGTGAAATGGAGTTACGAGTTCTGTTCCCCCTCCCTAAACTCCCTCCCAATGTCCCAGTCTCTGGATGGACCCGAGCCTCCAGTGGACAGGGTATCCAGGAGCGATTAAGTTATATCCAATGAACCTTTAAAAGAATATAGGGACTTCGGAGGGGATGATTACGTTTAACCAGTCCATAAGGGGAGGAGAGGTGTGGTGGGGAGGTAGGCAACATAGACCTGTCCATCTCGTCCATAGGGAAGATAGAGCTATGGAAGGAAAAGCCACAAAGTTAGGTTAAAATTCCCTTAGAGAGGGGTGTGTTGTGGACCTGGGGTATCCCGGTCGTGAATGCATGGATCCGATCCGGGGGTGTCAGCAGGTTATAAGGACATCAACAGGATGAGGACTCTCATCTTGGTGGGCCAGATTCTTTCAACCTTTTTGGCTGTTGTTTTTGCCAGGCTGGGAGCAGTGGACTGGGTGGTGAGGGGCGTTTCGTGGATAGGGGCCTCTGGTGGCAACAGGTTGTGGGATCTCCTGTGTGATGATCCTCAAGCGAGTCAGCAGGTGTTCCCCTTCCCTAAACATAGAGAAGCCATAGAGTTTATTCTGATAAGAGAAATTTCAGCGCAAGGGGAAGGCCCATCTGTACGTGATATCTCTTTGCATAAGAGCCTGGAGCAGGGGTTTCAGGGCGCGCCGTTTCTGGACTGTATACGGTGACAGGTTAGCAAAGATCTGGACTGGATGACCCTGCAGTAAGATCCTTTCTGTGGCCCTGGAGGCTTTCATAACTCCTTCTTTTACTGTGTAAAAATGGGGCTTATACCTTCTTGACCTATTCTCGAGGTCATCTATTTTGTGTAGGGCCATCTCCAACTGATCCTGTAGGTCCTGGATCCTAGCGGTGTTCTGGTTAATCCTGCTTGCTGCCTGGTCTGATTTATTTTCAATTACCTTAATCCTTGCTCCCAGTTGTTGCAAGTCAGCATGTATGGATGGATGAGGTAATCTGGGCTGCTGTTTGAGCTAAGCCTTTTGAGAGCATAGTAGAGAAGTCAGACATCAGGGCTGACAGGTCCACTGGGGAGTGAGGTGACAGTTGTGGCCCAGTTGTATAATTGTCTGGGGAAGTGAGAAAGTCTCTCATGGGGGTCCTATGCAGATCTCCCAGGGTTCTAACTATAAGTGACTCTGTAGAAGTCGTGGGAAAGTGAGGTCAAAAGCGTGTTTCTCACTGTTCCCAGTTCTGGTCCTTGCTCCCAGCCAGTCCTCTTTAGGCCCTACCAGCCCTCCCAGCCGCAGTTGCCCAAACTCCACTGCCCATGACCCCACAGTCCTCGCTGGCTCTACATCCCATCTCAGATTGTTTCTTTCTCTCTCCCAATCCGCTCCGGTGTGCCTCCCCAGCGTTCCAGGCTGTGTGCCACTCACTGACACCTGGTGGATCCCTACTGGAGACTTTGCCTGGCAGTACCTTCCACTGTCCTCTCCTGCTCCGAACACCCCAGTGGTTTGTACAAGGGTCCCTTCCACTCCCAAGCTCCAGGCCCCAAGGTCGACCCACCCAGACTGGGGAGCTTCCACCAAGGCCTCAACAGCTAGTACTCCATCTCCCAGTTGTTTCACCCCAACTCTCCTCCCCAGCTGGGCTGACCCTGGGTATTTAAGGAACACCGCCAGACAGCTCCACCTTTGTTCCTGTCCTCTCTTCTAGAATCCTCTAGAAGCCAGAAGGAGGTAACCAAAAGATGATGCTCCCTGTGAGTCACCAGCCTACTCTGAGCCACTCCCAGCCCACGCAGATCAAAACAAACAGGCCTAGCTTCTTGCTAGGCCTGCCTAAACTTACCTGCACTATAGAAGCCCTAACTGTAGCACCTACCTAGGTAAAGGGTGCCACACGTGTATGAATTAGCGTTGCGCTATGAACATGAATCAAATATGCATACATAAAAAAAATTCATCCTAATATGTATGGCAGTAAAATACCACAACCGTGCACATGAATCCAGATTAAATATGAATAAACCTAAAATGATTCCAAATTTCACAAAAAAAAATTAACAAAAAAATTCACAAAAACAACCAAAAAGTCCAAAAGATCTTATAGAAGTGATATCAAAATTGTCTGTGTAATACCATTACCAGGAGACCCCCAAGGGTGTAACCTCACCTCACTGACGGTCCCCAATAATAGCTGACCTCAAGATGTTGGATCAATGGCTGCAGGTGGATGCCTCAATGGATATGATAGTCAGCATTACACCAGTAAAGCTCCACTCAAAAGGAAGAAAAAACTCTCATAGTACACTCATGCACTCACATGGATAAACATGTCCACAGGTTCATCAGAAAGTACCCCTCTGTCACCTCCCCTCAAGTTTCAGTTCAACACAATGCACCAAATGAAAGAATAACAGAATACACAGAATCTCACAGTCTCTCTCCTCTGTCTGTGTAACACCGCCCTGCATGTTTTGTCTCATTGACTTCATCAGGGCCCCCCTCTATTATTTGATTCATGTTCATAGCTTAGCACTAATTCATACACATATTTTGATTACTATACACACTGTGTGTGTTTGCAGCTGGAATACTTATTGTAGCGAAAACTAATCTTCACATAATTTTTTTTTTCGTGATGAGTTCCAGAAGCTTATGTAGCACCCTCTAGTTTGCTAGAAGGATAGTCCATGTTTTTGTGAGCGTTTATTTAAGTTTCCAGGCCTGGCTGGCAGCCTGGGTGTATTTCGATCTGGGTTGGGAGTGACTCAGAGCAGAGCTGGGTGACTCACAGGCAGCATCATCGAGACCTCCCACTTCTTTCCAGAATGTTTTAGTGTTTTCTGGAAGGGAAGGAGGAGAGGGGAGGTGGAGCTGTCTGGGGTGTTCTGGGGAGCCCTGACCAATCCTAAACCTGGATTGGTGGGGGGCAGGCCTCCCTAAATACCCAGGGTCAGCTCAGTTGGGTAGGAATTGTTCGGTTGGAAGCTGGAGATGGAGTGTTAGGCTGTCGGGGCCTTTGAGAGAGCTCCGCAGTCTGGGGGGGGGTGACCTTGGGCCTGGGGCGCAGGTGCAGACAGGACCCTTCTCACAACACATGGAGGTGTCCTGGACAGGTGGCACGGGAGCAAGAGAGGACAGCGGGAGAGCACTGCCAGGCAAATTCTCCAGGAGAGGAACAACAGGTCGCAGCCAAGAGGGCTGGTGAGTGACACACAATCAGGAAGGACTGGGGAGGCACGCCTGAGAGGACTGGGAGATTGCAGTCTGGGATAGGTGCAGAGCCAGTGGAGTGGACTGTGGTGGCACGGACAGTGGAGAGAGGCAGCTGCAGCCAGGAGGGCTGGCAGGGCCTGCAGAGGTGGTACTGGGAGCAGTAGCCACATGGACAGCTAGCGCTGGGACTACCTACCATTTATTGCTACACTAAATGGGGCCCGTGGTCTCTGCCTGCAAAGGGCATTCACCCTAGGTCTGGCTGAGCCAGTGCCAGGCCTACAAATCAGTGCTAGCTAGTCTGGGAAAGGCAAGCAAGTTATGTGCTGGAGGTGTTGAGGAGATATAGTCTGCAAGCAAGTGATGTGCTGGAGTTGAAGATTTGAGTTGTATATACCAGAGGTATATATAGTCGGTCCCATATATTTTTTCTGAAATCAGTTTGGGCATCTCATGAGTATCCCAATCCCCATCCAAGTTTATTCCCCTCAATAAAAATACAAAACAAGGTTCAAGAACTGGTTTACTGCCTGAGGGTGAATGAGAACTGTGTGCCTGGCTGGGCAGGGTGACGGACGGACAACAACACTCAGCAGCTCTCAAGAGGGTACCGCTACACTTACAAAATACTTCCCAGCAGCTGGCCTTTTGTCTTCAGAAGATCTGGAATTCTTTAATTCATGGGTTTATCAAGATGTTGGAAATGTTCCTCAGAGATTCTGATGCATACTGAATTAAAGTAGAAGTTGACCCTAATACTAAAATCTTTAAATATACTTGTACCCACAATCTAAGACTAACCTATCTAGCCCTGTTAAGAAGAGATTGCTATACATACCTTTTCTGAAACCAATCCGGTCAGGTCCCATGCTGAGCTGTCAGCGGTAGCTTCTCTGTTGAGGTGGGTGCAGAGGAGGCAGCTGACAATAGAAGCACCATAGTAATAGGGCGTACACACGGTCGGACTTTGTTCGGACATTCCGACAACAAAATCCTAGGATTTTTTCCGACAGATGTTGGCTCAAATTTGTCTTGCATACACACGGTCACACAAAGTTGTCGGAAAATCCGATCGTTCTGAACGCGGTGACGTAAAACACGTACGTCGGAACTATAAACGGGGCAGTGGCCAATAGCTTTCATCTCTTTATTTATTCTGAGCATGCGTGGCACTTTGTCCGTCGGATTTGTGTACACACGATCGGAATTTCCGACAACGGATTTTGTTGTTGGAAAATTTTATCTCCTGCTCTCCAACTTTGTGTGTCGGAAAATCAGATGGAAAATGTCCGATGGAGCCCACACACGGTCGGAATTTCCGACAACACGCTCCGATTGGACATTTTCCATCGGAAAATCCGACCGTGTGTACGGGGCATACGAGTTGAAGCTGTTATAGCTGCAAAGGGTGGGCCAACTCAATATTGAACCCTACGGACTAAGACTGGGATGCTATTATAGAGTTCATGTGCATGTAAAGGCAGGCATCCCGATACTTTTATTAATATAGTGTATAGGAGTGCTATGCAAAAGACCTCTGGGAACGCCCAACACTGATTTTCAGAGTTGGCCTATTGCATAACACTTCTGTTGACTTCCAAAATCAATCCAGCTTTTCTCCACCGACCATTCCATCAACAAGTTATTTTCCCAACATGAACAACACTTGCTTGATGTCTTTTTAGTGCTGTTCTCTATATAATCTAGAGATTGCAGTGTGTGAAAATTCCAGTTGGTCAACAGTCAACCCACCTTTCTTCTCCATTCCAATGCTTGGTTGAACAACAGCTAAATTTCTTGAATATATCTGTGTGCTTTATGTATGTAGTTTCATCTAGACGATAAACCTACCTTATATGAGCTTGTTGAACATCCTATACTAAGGCCCTGGTCTTTATTATGGAGTTGTCCTCTTTATGTGACCATAGCATCTTCTGGGAAGGTTTTTCACAAGATTATGCAGCATGAACAAGTGACAATTACACCTGTATGAGATTGTTGGAAATCCCATTCAAGAACCATGGGCATTCTTATGGAGCTGGCCTCTTTTGGGAAGGCTTTCCACAAGATTGTGTAGTATTTGTGGGAATTTGTGCCCATTTATGAGATCTAGTGCTGCTGTTGGATGAGAAGATTTGGCTTATAATTGCATTCTGTTTCATCCCAAAAGTGTTCAGCTGGGTTGAGGTCAGGGCTTTGTGCAGGTTCCGCTACACCAAACTAGTCATCCATGTCTTTATGGAGATGGCTTTGTACACAGGGGCACAGTAATGCTGGAACCTAAAGGGTCTTCATCAAACTGTTACCACAAGGTTGAAAGAGCACAATTTGTCTGTAATATCTTTCTATGATGTAGGATTAACAGACAGTACTCTTCACCGGAAACACCTGGAGGAGGGTCTTCTTACTGTTGACTATATATTGTAGCTCTTTGTACATCATATTTACTACCAAATCCCTTGTTTATCCAGAGTCTTCTTCTGTAAGAGTTGTGTTTAGTCCTGTCCCTCCATTTTGCCCTGTCTCCTTCAGCAAGAGGGAGGTGCTGGAGAAATAAGGGGCATGGTCTGGCTGAACACTTACAGTAAAAATTGAGATTATCATTCAATTTGCCTGTATCTCCAAATCTACTGACTATTTTGCTTGTGGGGGGGTGCAGCGTGGTGTGGCAGCAGTAAACACTCGGAGACCAGATGCAATAACAGAACTGTATTTTCGTTAAAGTTGAAACAACACAACTCACAGGCTGTTGTAGAGAACAGGGTGGTGGCAGGTCTCAGATGCTCTGACAGCATCTGTCTTGAAGGATAGAATGCGCCCTGGCCAGTCTGCACCCAAACAGGGAGGCTTCCAGTATGGATATCGCGTCCCTGCTCTTTCTCTACTCATCAGGAACCTCTCCTTCCACTATTACTGTCCCTATTAGACAGGTAAACCGTCCCGAACTCTACCCACACGCAGAATTTGTGCCAAGCCTGGGAACCAGGGCCTTAAATTAGCTCTGCCTGACCCAAGATGGCTGCCAGAGTCACGTGGGCAGCAGAATCCAATCAGATAACTTCCCCAATGATCCAGGAAATCATAGCCGAACCTCGAGCGCCACCTTTAGTGGAGAAAATAGATGGCACCTGCCTACATGCTTTATGCTTTTAATAACCTCTGATTATGAATATTTCTTCACATCCTCAGTTTTCCCAGGTTTGCGACAAGTCCATTTTAAGGGCCTGTGTTGGTGGGCTTGGGCCTGTGTTGGTGGACTCAGTTTAAGATGCTTCTAAGACCATAATTAGTTGACAGGTGCAATTGACACCCTCCTTTGACCTCTTCAAGTGGGTTGGGTACTCCCATAGACTTCTATGGCAATGCAAAAACCCAGTTTAAAGCAAAACAAAAGCCCATCAACACAGGCCCTAAGTCTGATTATTTCCTTTATTGTAGCAGATTGGTACAAATACTGTGCTTAAAGGAGAACTCCTTCCCAATACTGTATAAATTAGGTTGTACTCACAATTTTTTTGTAGTATGTCTTTGTGCCTGTGAAGGTGTTCTTGTAAATAATGCTCATTTTACTGGTTCTCATCATTTCTTCCGCCTTTGCATAGCCTAGGCACTGCGGCTAATAGGAAACATGGCCCTTGTACCTCCTGACTTACACTTTTGTTTTGACCCATGGCCGAAGTGACTCCCGGGAAATTGACCTCCCTACCCATGGACTCAGTCTAATTTGACCTCCAATTGCGCTTTTCTTGTTTGGATCTGCGTAGACTGTCTTTTTAGACCTGATATAATGACCAGGGAGAAGGAGGGGGCACAGAATATGGATTGATTTATTGGAAGACAATTGATGAAGGTTAGAGAGGTGGTCACCAATTCTGGACCTTACCGCACAATACTTCTGCCAAGTACTTTCCAACAGTCCTGCATTTTGTGGAAGGGGTGAGCACCCAGTAATTCTATAAAATACATCCTGTGGCTATTTCCAGCTACAAGTGTTTGCTTTGCGGGTGAAGCTTAGTAGTGTCACATTTCTTCGCATTGAAGGGATCCGTTCACAGAAGTAGCTGCTAATTTTTGCTGGGTGTTTAATTAGGTGTGTACGCGTGTCTAAACATATCACCGGCCACAAGTGAAAGCGCCAGTGTTTACATGAAGCTCCAGAGCCCGTGTGCACCAGTTTAACCAGCTAGTAGCACTGGGACCATTAATCCCACCAACTCAGTGTCACTGATACCACACAACTTTGCCTTAAGTTCAGTCATTAAGGGGTCAATGAGAAAGTTGGAACTATGGGATGGTGGTCTTTGGTGGTTTTTAGGACTTTAATTGTCTCCCGAGGGGTTATGAAAGATCCTTTCATCTATTCTGGACCTGTGTAAAAAAAAAAAATCCCATCGTTTGCATCATTCATTTATTGTTTTTTCCCCCACAGTAATAATGGGGGAAAAAAGTAAAATAAAAAAAAATAGAAAGAAGAGTAAAATAAAAAAAAATAGAAAAAAAGTAAAATAAAAAATGCAAAGTGACAATGTGCATATAATGATCAAATACACACACAAAAAAAAAAAACGCAAATACAAACAGTAAATTAAGTAAACCATAAATTTCCCCTCCCCCCAAAACACAAAAAAGTTCCAGTTCCCAGTCCTGTCCTGTCCTTCATTACATGCAAAATAATATGAACACAGTTCATATACTGCATGTCAATTTAGGTCCAGGGTGCGCAATATGGTCTTTGGGTTGGCCCAACATATACACCAGGTTCAGTCCAGGCTGCCTATTACACACCATGGCTCCACCTGCCACATTTACCAAGTTATGTCCAGGCTGTCTATTATTGTCTATAGCTGGGCCCAGCACATAGAGTGCACCAAGTTAGGTCTAGGCCTGTCATTACTTCCTATGGCTGGGCACAGCACACATGCCAAGTTAGATCCAGGCTGCACGTTACACTCAATTGTTGACCCAGCACATAGGCCAAGTTAGGTCCAGACTGCACCTTACACTCAATGGCTGGGCTCAGCAGATACACAAAGTCAGGTCCAGGATGCCCATCATACTCAATGGATTGGCCTAACACATGCATCAAGTTAGGTTCAGGCTGCCCATGGGCCTGGCACATGCGCCTTGTTAGGTCCAGGTTGTCCATCACACTCAATGGCTGGGCCCCACAGCCTAGGCCTCAGCAAATGTGCTGTTCCCAGCCAATGAATGTATTGGGCAAGTAGACATGTGCAGAACGGAAAGATTTGTTTAGTTTAGTTTTGTATAGATTCGTTATGCTACTAATTTCGTTTAGTTATGGAATTCGTTTAGTTTGGTTTCGGAATTAGTTTTGTTTCGGTTTTGTTAAATTTAGTTTAATTTTCATAAAAATTTGTTTCATTAATACATTTTCTAATGAATTCCAACTTTTCAGAGCTATTAGAATTCGGATCGGTTGAAAAACTATCAACTGAATCGAATTCTGTATGAAGAAATAGCTGGTTGTTAAGCGGGCCAGGAAGCTGACTGCCCGCGTCTTTAGCAACCATGACTCATCTTCTGTCAGAGGGCTTCCCCACTGACAGATGAATATAAAGATAAAGAGTGACGGCAAAAGAAAAGTGTTTAAAAAATGGCGTAGGGTTCCCCCCCTCCCCCCAGTCCATACCAGGCCCTTAGGGTCTGGTATTGATTTTAAGGGGAACCCCATGCCAAAATTAAAATAACAAAACGGCATGGGGTCCCCCCCAAATTCCATAATAGACCCTTATCCGAGCATACAGCCTGGCAGGTCAGGAAAGGGGGGAGACCGAGCCCCCCCTCCTGAACCCTACCAGGCCACATGCCCTCAACATGGGGGTATTGGTGCTTTGGGGAAATGGGTGGGTGAGAAAAAGAGGTTTTGGGACTTTAAATGAGGTAGATATAGCATGGCTAACACATGAGCCAATGTAAAAAGACATGTTTTATTCATTAAAAAACATGACATGGCAATATGAGTACATAAATAGTAAATAGGCATAACAATCACATATTATTGACCAGATATTGATAAAAACAATCATACCAACTTGGAGATGACATATTGAGGTATCGGACAATTGTCCATAGTAAAGAATCGCTTGAAAAGCAGCATGGTGGGGTAGCTTGGGAGTGGATGAAATAAAACCATCTAAAAAGAGAAAATGGTGCATCAAAATTGTCCCCACGCACGTTTCGTGGTTTCCTACCACATCATCAGGGGCGAGTGCACCAATATCTGTAAAAAAGCATAAATAAACGATATGGTCCAAAGTTGCAACCAAACACAAGGGAGACTATATAAGTAAAGGAGGGGAGAAATGAACTCATCCCACTAAGTACTTACATGTCAATTAAGTCTAGACCATGTGAACATGAAAACTGGTGGTTGCCCCCCACCCCAAAACACCCTGTCCCCATGTTGATGGGAACAAGGGCATCTTCAACCCTGGGCTGTGGTTTTCGGGTCTGTGGGTGGGGGGCTTATTGTAATCTTAAAAGAAGAAAAAAAAATAGTGTCCCTCGACACTGCTTCCTGTCTTTCTTACTTTTTGACACTTTTTTTGGTGAATGGGTACAGGTATGCGATACCCATTCACATGGGGGGGCTTCCAGATTCTGATAAGCCCCCCCACCCGCAGACCCCGACAAACACAGCCCAGGGTTGTCGGGAAGAGGCCCTTGTCCCCAAGGGGTGGGGGGCGCAGAGCCTCCCCTGCCCCAAAGCACCCACCCCCCATGTTGAGGGCATGTGTTCTGTTATGGTTCGGGGGGGGCGCTCGGTCGCCCCCCCCCCACTTTTTTTGACCTGCCAGGCTGCCCACTGACATTCATCTGTCAGTGGGGAAGCCCGCTGACAGATGATGACTCATGGTTGTTAAGGATGCGGGCGGCCGGCTTCCCGGCCCGCTGCTATTTCTTCACACAGAATTCAAATCGTTCGATCATTTTTCGACCGATCCGAATTCTAATTGTTCTGAAAAGTTGGAATTTGTTAGAAAACGAATAAACTAAATGAATTTTAATGGATTTCAACGAAATTCCTTATTATTCGTTACTATTTCATTCAGAGATTCAGATACATCCGAATCTCAGAATAACCAAAAATTTGACCGAATTCGTATTCAGACCGAAACGAATTGCACATGTCTAATGGTCAGCCTGGATGAAATTTGAGATGTGTTGGGTTCAGTTTTAGAGTAGAATGGAAAATAATTACTGCGCTAAACCCCAAAATAAAAAAGGAAAAAGGGAAAAGCCGCTACATACAAATGTGACAAACATGTAAATACAGAAAAGTGCAAAATGTAGCGCTAACAAATATACACAAATGATGAACACCGTGTGTATAATGAAAAGAATAATTTGTGCAAAAGTCCATCTGCAAACAAAACAGTAAACCAAAAAAAGTATAAGGTATAAACCTCAAATAAAAAAGTGATCAAATGAATAGTGTCCAAAGGTAAGAACAGAAAGTCCAATAAACTGGTGTAGGTGCAGAAGCGGTGAAACGGGAACACAACTCTAGCCGTGGAAGAAACATCAAATAAGAGGATCATCAAACACTGAATGAGATGTGGGCGCTCTTACCGGAAAAGATGGACTATAATGTCAGCGACATAGAGTCGTACAGGCAGTGTGCCACATAGGGCAAGTGTGTAGATAGCCAGGTTGTTGAAGCCTCCGGAGAAGGATCCAGGGGGACCAAGGATAGCTTCCGGGTCTGCCCGATCTCAAGACCGTCAGGGTTGGATCTTGATGGTAGATTCAGAGGACAAACATCTACTCACATCCAGATGATATGTGGAGAAAAAATAATGTGCTTCCACATAGTGCAGATCAAATAGGTTGTTTATTGCTAAAAACCACCATACAGCTAAAAGTGATCACGAAAGGTTAAAAATGGAAGGCAATGTGGAGAGTGATAACAGCCCTACGCGTTTCGACCAATGGGCCATCAACGGGGCATAAATCACCTCTTCCACACTGCCAATATATATATATAATGTTGTATCAAAATTACAATACAAGACCAATCAAAGAAAATGGCTACAGGGAAACAGTAGATTGGACAGAGGATGGTCACATGACAACCAAAAACCAAGCCTCACTATGGAGTCCAATAAGAAATCAGGAGCTCGGGACACATGTTGGTGTTACCCAACCAAAAGAATACGCACCAACGTGACGGAGCGATCACCTGACAAACTAGGTAAGGAGCGTCATATCAAAAAGCCTGCAAAAACGCGGGTCGCGAGCCACGTGACAAGCGAAGAGCACGACATGTGACCGCACAGGGAAGAACCCACCACACAAAGCCCGTGAGAGCGGGCCCTGGGGTCACGTGACAAGCTCTAAGATCACACGACGTCACATGACCGGGGCTAAAAGAAAATCAAAATACAACACAAAACAAGAGAACTATGAATCTATAAAACCTGTGGAGATCGGAACCGCCGAAAAAAAGATGATCGGTCTGATCGGACCGAAATCACACAGGGGCAAATGGGTAACCTCCGTGTCTCCAGGGAACAGCGGGGAAAAGAAGCAAACCATGTGAGGGGGGATGCTTAATTATCTAGCCAGGAGGAATCTGAAACTCTGGAGGTGGTCACAAACATTGTATACAGCAATCACAAAAGATGTCTCTTATGTGTGACATGAAAATAAAAATGAAAAATAAAACTGACAAAGTAAAATCAAATGAACTGAGAATGTGAAAAACATGGAGGAAATACATATAAATTTATTATCAATTAAATGAAAATATTATCAATATAATAAAATAAATAAATAAATAAAAAAGGAGGAAGAATATAAAAATGTGTTCAAATACAAATGTGTATGATAATGGAACACTGGGACCCTAGGATCGATTGATAAAGGAGTTGAGGTCCCACTCCACGTTCAATCCAAACGGGAAGTAGGACCTGAGCTCATATATCCAATAAGTCTCTAAAAGGGAGACACCGCGGAGGCGGGACTCTCCCCTCCAATGGGGAATAAACTTATCAATTACTTGAAAAAGTGTACCAGTAGGATCTTTGTTGTGATGCTGCAGATAGTGACGGGGTACGGTATGTTTACTTTTGCCATTCTTAATGCCTGCAATATGTTTGTTCACTTGTGTGGAGAATGTCCTGATGGTACGGCCTACATACTGCTTTTTGCAGGGGCAGGTCAGCAAATATACGACAAATTGAGTAGCACAGGTGGCAAAATGTCTCACGGAATAAGTACGTAGAGTGACAGTGGACAAAAATGTGTCTGTTTTGTGTCTCCGTGCAATGTTGTGAAGACACACGTTACATTTTCGGCACGGGTAGTAACCCTTGCACTGCTGATAGAACTAGACTTTTCTAGGGGGGTCGATCACATTAGGAGCGATTTGCCCCTGTATTGATCGTGCACCCCTAAAAATGACGCCAGCCTGCTGAGGGAGGACAGGGCCAAGAAGTCTATCGCTTCTGAGCACCTTCCAGTGTTTTCTGAAAATATCCCTAATCTGTCTAGACTGCGTGGAGTACGTGGTGAAAAAAGACCATCGGAATCTGGAGTCTGAGGTTTATACCATATACTTTTTTTGGTTTATTGTTTTGTTTGCAGATGGACTTTTGCACAAATTATTCTTTTCATTATACACACGGTGTTCATCATTTGTGTATATTTGTTAGCTCTACATTTTGCATTTTTCAGTTTTAGAGTATTATGGGCCAACCTGGACCTAACTTTACCAATGTCTTTTGACCCAGCCATTAGGTATAATGTGCAACCTAGACTTAACTTGGTGTATGTGCTGAGCCAAGCAACAGACCATAATGGGCAGCATGGACTCACCTTGGCGTGTGTGACAAATGGCAAGTGTAATAAACAGCCTGAACCCAAATTGGCACATCTGCTGGGGCATGCAAAACATTGTATTAGGCATTCTGGATGCAATTTAGTGTATGTGCCAGGCCCAGCCATTGAGAACAATAAGCAGCCTGGACCTAACTTGGCCATGCTTTGGGCCCAACTATTGACTGTAATGGGCAGCCTGGGCCTAACTTAGCATATATGCTGAACCCAGACGTGGACCATAATGGGCACACTGGATCTAACAAGGTGCATGTGTTGGGCCCAGTATTACAGAACAATGACCAACCTAGACCTCAGCAAATGTGTTGTTCTCAGCCATTACATGTAATGGGCAGATTGGACTTAATCTGATGTATGTGTTGGGCCCAGTTATAAAGCATTATAGATCAACCTGGACATAACTTGGCAAATATGCTTGACCAAACTATTACATTTAATGGGCAGGTTGAAATTAACTTGGAGTATGTTCCATACCCAGCTATTGAGTGCAACGGGCAGGCTTGACCTAACTTAACATATGTGTTGGAACACATACCTCAACATATACCTGCCCATTACAATTTTTTGCTGGGCTCAACACATATGTGCATTTAGGTCCTGGCTGCTCATTACACTTGGCACATGTCACATATGCCAAGGTGAGTCCAGACTGCATATTATAGTCTGTTGCTGGGCCCAGCACATACGCCAAGTTAGGTTCAGACTGCCTATTACACAAATCGCTGTGTCAAACACATTTGAAAAGTTAGGTCCAGCATAGGTCCTGGCTGCCCATTATGTTCAATGGCTGGGAACAGCACATATGCTGAGGCCTAGGCTGAAGGGTTGCCACCTCATCCCTTTAAACCCAAACACATGTGAATTACAAAAGTTCTGAGACTAATTTAATGCAGATAAGGCACCAAGTGAATTTATTTACCACTTTAATCAGCCACAGAACCTGTGTAATTATTATGTGTTTAGTTTGAAAGGGCTGAGGTGACAACCCTACTAGGCTGGTCATTACTCTGTGGGGCTGGGCCCAGAACACGTCTTGTCAAATCCTGGCTACCCATTACTCTGTATAGCTAGGAACAGCAGATATGCCAAGTTAGGTTCAGGCTGCCTTGTACGCTCAATGGCTGGGCCCCACACATCTACCAAGCTAGGTCCAGGGTGCCCATTACCCTCTACAGCTGGGCCCACCACATTCTGAAGTTAGGCCTATTAAGCTCAATGGCTGTAAATAACACATTTGCTGAGGTCTAGGCTGGTCATTACCCTTTGGGGGTTAGACTCAACACATACCCCTTATTAGACCCAGGCTGCCATTTACTCTGTATGGCTGGGAACATTACATATGCCAAGTTATGTCCAGGCTTCCCATTACACTTAATGGCGGGGCTCAGCACATTTGCTAAGCTAGGTCTAGGATGCCCAATACCCTCAAAGGCTGGCCCTGGCACATTTTCCAAGTTAGACCCAAGCTGTCCTTACTCTCTATTGCAGGGGCCACCGAATTTGCAAGTTAAGCCCAGGCTGCCCGTTACCCTCTAAGGCTGGCCCTGGCACATTTTCCAAGTTAGACCCAGGCTGTCCTTACCTTCTATGGCTGGACCCACCACATCTGCAAGTACTGACTGGAGAATTATTATTATTCAGGATTTATATAGCGCCAACAATTTACACAGCGCTTTACAATATAAAAAAGAGACAATACAGTTACAATACAATAAAATACAAGAGGATTAAGAGGGCCCTGGTCAGAAGACCTTACAATCTAATAGGGTGGGGCAGGTGGTACAAAAGGTTGTAGCTCTGGGAAATGAGCTGATGGAAGTGGTAGGAGATTAGTTGGAGACGTGATAGGCTTTCCTGAGAGATGAGTTTTCAGGGATCGCCTGAAGGTAGCAAGAGTAGGGGATAGCCGGACCAGTGGAGATAGCAAGTTCCAGAGGATGGGAGAGGCTCTGGAGAAATCCTGGAGACGAGCATGAGAGGAGGAGACGAGAGAGCTTGAGAGTAGGAGGTCTTGAGAAGAGCGGAGAGGACGATTTGGGTGATATTTGGAGACAAGATTGGCGATGTAGCTCGGGGCAGAGTTGTGAATGGCTTTGTATGTTGTGGTTAGTATTTTGAATTTAATTCGCTGGGTGATTGGGAGCCAGTGTAGGGATTGGAGGAGAGGGTTGGCAGACACTAAGCGGTTGGTAAGGTGGATAATTCTGGCAGCAGCATTCATGATAGACTGAAGAGGGGATAGCCTATGGAGAGGCAGGCCAATGAGAAGGGAGTTGCAATATTCAAGGCGAGAGATAACAAGGGAGTGAATGAGGAGCTTGGTGGTTTCATTTGTTAAAAAGGGGCGAATTTTAGAGATGTTACGGAGGTGAATTCTACAAACTTTTGACAACGATTGGAGCAGGAACTAAAGGAGAAGATGGAACACTGCCAATGATTCAATTAACATTAGAGGTCATTGACATGATTTACCACATCGACCAGGCTTTCGGGGATGGTGGCGTGGATCTAAATGTTATCATTTCATATCCCCTTTAACTTGTTCGGACTTCTCTCATTTTGTATTCATAATCTGAGACCAAACACCTGCTCAGAAGATAACATAACAATTTTCAGGTCCTGACACCTTCGAGGTATTCTAGGGAATTAGGTAAGAAAGGCGATGCCGCGTTGTGTAATATTATGTCAGTTGATTATGAAAAGCAAAGCATTTATGGTCTCCTGGATGCATTGTGTAGATGGGTGAGCGATGAACGGGTTAAGTCTCCCTCGTTTCACGGCGCTCTCCTGCAATCTGGCTCTCGGGACTCAAGTTTCAGATTGATGCTACGTGTCTGTATCCGCGTACGCACCAACAAGATTTGCATTGTGTGTCTGGCAGGGTAACACAGGCCCTTGTCTCCGGGCTGCCAGAGGCATATGAATGCAGCAGGAAGAGGGGCCGGGACAAAGGACGATTCTCACTAGAATGACCCTTTTTTTCTCAATGCCAAATGCCCAAGAGAGACGGGTTCATGTGATCACTGGAAAGGAGCCTCATTCTGCCCGCCATACGCCAGCTGGACGCAGGATGTCGCTGTGAAATCAGCATAAGGAAGGTGTGAGCGATCCCATCTACCTGAGTGGTTCATTTTAAAAAGTATATCAACTCTGAAGGGACTTTATATATTATATTATATACTAAAAGTGGAATTTACAAGTCTCCATGAATACCTTTCTGACATGTCACGATGTACAGAAATAGTATAATTTGTCAGAAAAGCTCCACCTTTTATCATTATGAAGCCATCCTTGTACTCTTGTCAGTCACTTTGCCTAGGTTGAGATGATGTCATTAGTCTGCTGCAGGCAGGAAGAAGCATTTTCCCAGTCTCCCCTCCTCCAGTGACCAGACCACAGCCACCCTCAGGTTCCATTCAGTGACTTTGCTTAGGCAGAGATGATGTCATCAGTCTGCTGCAGGAAACATTTCCCCAGTCTTTCCTTTTCCAGTAATCAGACTGCTACATTGTAACTTTATAGAGGAAAAATTAGCCTTCATGTTCCATTCAGTGATGTTGCCTAGGCTGAGATGATGTCATCAGTTTACTGCAGGCAGCAGGAAGCACTTCCCCAGTCTTCCCTTCCCTGTTAATCAGACTGCTACAATGTAACTTTACAGAGGATGAAGCCACCCTCATGTTCCATTCAGTGACTTTACTTAGGCAGAGATGATGTCATCAGTCTGCTGCAGGCAGGAGGAAACATTTCCCCAGTCTTCCCTTTCCCAATAATCAGACTGCTACATTGTAACTTTATAGAGGAAGACGCTGCCCTCATGTTCCATTCAGTGATGTTGCTTAGGCTGAGATGATGTCATCAGTCTGCTGCAGGCAGGAGGAAGCTTTTCCTCAGTCTCCTCTTCCCCAGTGATCAGACTGTACATTGTAACTTTGTAGCAAGTCACAAGGTGAGAGGCTGCAGCAGGGTCTGATCTGCGTCAGAGATTTATGAACACAGTCAAGAATTGCACTAGCATCAGGGGTTA
The DNA here is from genome assembly GCA_037952835.1 of Lithobates septentrionalis. Classification (NCBI taxonomy): domain Eukaryota; kingdom Metazoa; phylum Chordata; class Amphibia; order Anura; family Ranidae; genus Lithobates; species Lithobates septentrionalis. Next base: position 348,382 of record JBBDGP010002761.1, read on the forward strand.
CATGATTGTTGAATCTCTGAGTTGGCATCCCAGTCCAGGAAGTAGATGGTGACCCTGGATGATGCCTGAACAAAGATGGCACCGACCTTCTGGAGAGAAAAGCAGACAGAGGTATTGTCAGACAGGGCCGCTGATAAGGCAGTACAGCCAGACCTCCTGTACTGGGTCTTGTTTGTTCTTGGTTTCACATTACAGTCAATACCTGAGACCAGTACACACCAAGTTAGGTTCAAGTTGCTCAATATATACCAAGGTCCCTGGCCTCATTCGGTCTAATAAGAACCTCCAGGACCAGAGATAGCTGACATCCTTCTGTATATGGTGGGTTGTGAAGCACAGTGCGTGCAAAGTAGTTAGAGTCATTGGCCGCCAGACACTTCTTGAATGCAAAAGAGATTTTATTTCTCTTAACAGAACTTTGGGAAAGGGGGTTAGGGCCAGGACACCCTTAGGTATTTGCAAGATTAATTGGCAGAATCCGAGACTTCAACAGAGGACAGCCATGCAGGGAAAGGCATCCAGCGAGACGCCCCACCTTCTCCTCTACCTCAGATCACAGATCTCCGGCCGGCAGAATCGTCACTTCTGGTTGGACTGCAAGCCGCAATCCCAACCCTGTGCTGCTCTCTTACTTCTGGATAGGCCCTCAGACAGCCTAGCAGCCAGATGTGCCTGAGATAGGCCCAAACTCTGGCCTAGCAGCCCGGGAAATACAACACACGTACACCCAGACAGCCTTCCAGTTGGCACAGAACACCGATCACCTGACTTCACCCAAATATATAGGTTCTCCCAGAAGGCCAAGGGATTTAAGAAAACCCCTGCCCATTTGCTGAGATAGCCCATATACCCATAATCTGACCTGGCAGTGCCCTTCTTATATCTAATGCCACCAGATACCCGGCCACCTAGCGGCAAAAGAGAGAAGTGCAACAATTACAGACTTATGCCCCGTACACACGGTCGGATTTTCCGACGGAAAATGTGTGATAGGACCTAGTTGTCGGAAATTCCGACCGTGTGTAGGCTCCATCACACATTTTCCATCAGATTTTCCGACACACAAAGTTTGAGAGCAGGATATAAAATTTTCCGACAACAAAATCCGTTGTCGGAAATTCCGATTGTGTGTACACAAATCCGACGGACAAAGTGCCACGCATGCTCAGAATAAATAAAGAGATGAAAGCTATTGGCCACTGCCCCGTTTATAGTCCCGACGTACATGTTTTACGTCACCGCGTTCAGAATGATCGGATTTTCCGACAACTTTGTGTGACCGTGTGTATGCAAGACAAGTTTGAGCCAACATCCGTCGGAAAAAATCCTAGGATTTTGTTGTCGGAATGTCCGAACAAAGTCCGACCGTGTGTACGGGGCATTAGAGTGAAATCAATTGATCCTTAACAATTAGCAAAGGTAGCTATACCTGGCAGGTAAATTTAGGAGCAACCCTGCCTAAACACCAGGGTGCTACATCCTCCCCCTGCCTACAAAACTACGTCTCGGAGTTTGCAGAAAAATAAGTTGAGCTCTCAAGCCTCAGAGCGAATGTCCTGGAAAAACTGGGATGGGTGTGGAAACAAGGAAAGAATAACAATATAATGGTAATATATGTGGCGTACCACAAAGAATAACATAGTTAAGACACATGGCATGGTAGATCACACATGACATTGAAATATTAAAAATATTTATGTACAATTTTAAAAGTAAGCATAAGCAATAACCTTACTTTCTAACTATCTATCTAATATATACAGTGATAATAAGTATGAAAGAGTTATGCCCCGTACACACAGTCGGATTTTCCGACGGAAAATGTGTGATAGGACCTAGTTGTCGGAAATTCCGACCATGTGTAGGCTCCATCACAAATTTTCCATCGGATTTTCCGACCCACAAAGTTTGAGAGCAGGCTATAAAATTTTCCGACAACAAAATCCGTTGACGGAAATTCCGATCGTGTGTACACAACTCCGACGGACAAAGTGCCACGCATGCTCCGAATAAATAAAGGGATGAAAGCTATTGGCCACTGCCCCGTTTATAGTCCCGACGTACGTGTTTTACGTCACCGCGTTTAGAACGATCGGATTTTCCGACAACTTTGTGCGACCGTGTGTATGCAAGACAGGTTTGAGCCAACATCCGTCGGAAAAAATCCTAGGATTTTGTTGTCGGAATGTCCAAACAAAGTCCGACCGTGTGTACGGGGCACTAGTGTCGTTGTCAGGCTGGATCCCCTGTCTCTCCTTAGCCAAGGAAGACGTACCGATAAAGCAACACCTGAAAGAGAAAGATCAACAGCAATGCAAATGTAATAAGAATATTCCTGCGCTACCCAATTGGAAAAAGAAAAGAAAACAAGAACTCAGAAAAATATTAAAAACGCACGTATGCGACTGGACAGCTGCATGCACCGAAGCAAGGGTCAGACATAAGCCCAAAATCAAACTGCTGTATAGAGGGGGGGGGGGGGGTGCTGCGCTAACCAGAAGAAAGCTGTAAATCTCTGTCTGTGGTCAGTTAATAAATGACATAAAATCGCATAAATAAGTGTTGACACTAAAAAACATTCAAGTCTTAATAATCAGCATCATGTGTATGTGAAAAAAAGTGCATAAAAAATCTTTTTCAATTGGTATATACTAAATGACAAAGAAATCACATGTTAAATCGCATAAATAAGTGTTGACACTAAAAACATATAAATCTAGATAATCATGTGTAGGTGCACAAAGGGACATAAACACTACTTCATGTGAATAATTCTAAATAAAAATACATAGAATAATTCAGAAATAACCATCAAAAACATATCCTTATAAATGGTGCAAAACATACAAAGTGCCAGTGCTTAAAGGTTATCTAGATATCGCAAATAAAACACATCAATCCAACGCAATATGGATAATAAATAATATAAATAAATGTCCCAATAATAGTGATATAAAATATATTGTGCTGGCCTGCGAAACAAATGACCAATGACATGCCAGTAAGTGCAGCAAACTTAAAGTGCCAGTGTAAGAGTCATTGAAGGTGCAAAGGCAAGTTCTGGTGTATTCAACAAAACAACAGTGGGGTGTCTGGGATGCAATTCACTCAGTGTCCTCTTCGTGCATAAAACCCTAATGTAAGCAGTGGCCCCTTACCTAGCGGTGCTAGGTCAACCGCATGAATTGTAGCTAAAATGCCAGGTCCTGAGCCTCAATCGCGTCCTTTTGCCGGTGTTGGGTTATCCTAATGGCAGCTGATTACAAGTGGCTATGGTCCTATCAGGGGTCCTGGACCAGCGCGGATCCTAGCTCAGCCTCCACATCTCAGGTATGTATGTACAGGAATATGCAGGACAAAGGTACTTGATAGTGAAGTATGTATTAACCAGGTAATGCTTTAATAAAAATCTTTAAGTAGATGTACTCACATAAAAACAATGCAGAGCAAACCTCTCTCCTACGAGCAGCGAACTCGTTCTGTGTCTAGCAATGTGAAACAACCTATTCCGTCCCTACGCGTGTCATCACCGATCACGTGACTTCTTCAGGGGCGCCTGAAGAAGTCACGTGATGGGTGATGACACGCGTAGTTAATAGGCTGTTTCACATTGCTAGACACAGAACGAGTTCGCTGCTCGTAGGAGAGAGGTTTGCTCTGCATTGTTTTTATTGTCATTTATTAACTGACCACAGACAGAGATTTACAGCTTTCTTCTGGTTAGCGCAGCACCTCCCCCCCATACCTCAGCAATGCAAATGCATCCTATCCTATTGTAACATGGTGCAATATATACATACGTGATTGAATGGTTTTCAATTGTCCTTAGCCAAAGACAGCATAGCAGTGTACATACACCCTATAAAATATCTGCATTATTTACATAGTGAAAGCATGCCCCATCCTCAACGGAGGATGCCACCCCCTTTCCGTTAATCTAAAAAAAAACGTTCACTTACCACATTCTATCAAATGCTCATAATGTGAATAAAGTTCACCCAGGTCAGCACCACCCACTCCACCTGGTGACTAGGGATGAGCCGAACACCCCCTGGTTCGGTTCGCACCAGAACCCGCGAACGGACCGCAAGTTCGCACGAACGTTAGAACCCCATTGACGTCTATGGGACTCGAACGTTCGAAATCAAAAGTGCTCATTTTAAAGGCTAATTTGCATGGTATTGTCCTAAAAAGGGTTTGGGGACACGGGTCCTACCCCAGGGGACATGTATCAATGCAAAAAAAACTTTTAAAAACGGCCGTTTTTTCGGGAGCAGTGATTTTAATGATGCTTAAAGTAAAAAAAAAAAAGTGAAATATTCCTTTAAATATCGTACCTGGGGGGTGTCTATAGTATGCCTGTAAAGTGACGCGTGTTTCCCATGTTTAGAACAGTCCCTGCACCAAATGTCATTTTTAAAGGAAAAAATCTCATTTAAAACTGCTTGCGGGTTTAATGTCATGTCGGGTCCTGGCAATATGGATGAAAATCAGTGAGACAAACGGCATGGGTACCCCCCAGTCCATTACCAGGCCCTTTGGGTCTTGTATGGATATTAAGGGGAACCCCGCACCCAAATTAAAATAAGGAAAGGTCCCTATATACTCTGAACAGCAGTATACAGGCGGTGCAAACAAGACAGGGACTGTAGGTTTGTTGTTAAGTAGAATCTGTTTGTAATTTTGAACATTTTTAATGTGTTTAGCTCCAGCCAAAAAATCTTTTCTAAGCTTTTTGGAAAACATAGGGAAGGGTTATCACCCCTGTGACATTTGTTTTGCGTCTTTCCTCCTCTTCAGAAGATTTCACCTCACTTTTTTGTCCCAATGAAAAATGTTTTTTGAAAATTTGGGTTTTTTTGTGGAACAAGGATTGGAAAGCATCAGTGGAAAGGAGAAATTGTTTTCCCATATTAACTCTTACATGAGAGAATTTCCCTTCCTATGGGTAGATTTCATCTCACTTCCTGTTGTCTCCTTCCGTTTGCAAGTAGGAGTCGTTTGTAAGTTAGATGTTTGAAAGTAGGGTCCTGCCCTATATACTCAGCAGAAATTTGGGCCTTAGGTGTTGCTGTGGCCAAAACACTGTAAGCCCTCACAGGGCCCTGCTGTGAAATATTAGATCAAGAATTGTAATTACATGCCCCTGTTGAACAGGAGCTGAAAAATTAGGCCTTAGGCACTGGTGCTGGTGCCACAACACTGCAACCCCTCACAGACACTCTAGTTGGAACGCAGGAACGAGCCCTGCTGCAAAGTATTGCATCAAAAATTGTAATTACACGCCCCTGTTAGACAGGGGCAGAAAAATTGGGCCTTAGGCACTGGTGCTGGTGCCACAACACTGCAACCCCTCACAGACACTCTAGTTGGAACGCAGGAACGAGCCCTGCTGCAAAGTATTGCATCAAAAATTGTAATTTCACGCCCCTGTTAGACAGGGGCAGAAAAATTGGGCCTTAGGCACTGGTGCTGGTGCCACAACACTGCAACCCCTCACAGACACTCTAGTTGGAATGCAGGAACGAGCCGTGCTGCAAAGTATTACATCAAAAATTGTAATTACACGCCCCTGTTATACAGGGGCTGAAAAATTGTGCCTTAGGCACTGGTGGTGGCGCCCAGAACCAAAAATGTTCTTACAAGCTATCAGCGTGATGATTGAGGAGGAAGAGGATAATTACTCAGGGATAATCACTCAGCATCAGCATAGGCAGTCTTTGAAGGGATCTGAAAAAAATTATTCAGTTACATCAGCATCAGGTGCTTGGTAGCTGGTGGTGATCCAAGACTGATTCATTTTTATGAAGGTCAGCCGATCGACCGAGTCAGTGGACAGACGCACCCTGTGATCGGTTACCACGCCTCCAGCAGCACTGAATGTACGTTCCGAAAGAACGCTGGATGCAGGACAGGCCAGTAGCTCAATTGCATACTGTGCAAGCTCTGGCCAGTGATCCATCCTCAAGACCCAGTAACCCAGAGGATTTTCGGTGGGAAAGGTGTCCAAGTCTGATCTTGCCCCTAGGTATTCCTGCACCATGTAAAACAGACGCTGGCGATGGTTGCTGGAACCGATCATACCTTGGGGCTGCGGACCAAAAAATTGTCTGAACGCATCGGTCAGACGGCCACCTTCTCCACCGCTCCTTCTTTGACTGACCGAAGCCTCAGCAACACGTTGTCCAGAAACAGGAGTTTGTAACCTCCCAGTCTCTGGGAACGCGTTGCACAGACCTTTCTGCAAGGCCTCCCGAAGATGTTTCATCCTCTGCTCCCTCTGCGATGGCAAGATAAGGTCCGCAACCTTACCCTTGTAACGTGGATCAAGGAGGGTTGCCAGCCAGTATTGGTCCTTCTCCTTGATACCACGAATACGAGGATCCTTACGCAGGCTTTGCAGGATCAGGGAGGCCATGCAGCGTAGGTTTGCTGAGGCATTCGGTCCGGAGTCCTCTGGGTCACTAAGGACAACAACGTCCGCAGCCACCTCCTCCCAGCCACGTACAAGTCCATGTGTTCCTTGGGACTGATCCCTTAAAGACTGCTGATGCTGAGTGCCAGGCTCCACCTCCATACTGACACAATCTTCCTCCTCCTCCTCCTCGTCCTCCTCGTCCTCTTCCTGTGTGATCGGCGGGCACGCAGGAACACTGTCTGGATAAAGGGGGCCTTGAGAGCTAAGGAAGTCCTCCTCTTCCTGCCTCTGTTCTGCCTCAAGTGCCCTGTCCATTATTCCACGCAGCGTGTGCTCCAACAGGTGGACAAGGGGGACAGTGTCACTGATGCATGCACTGTCAGTGCTCACCATCCTCGTGGCCTCCTCGAATGGTGACAGGACAGTGCATGCATCCCTGATCATGGCCCACTGGCGTGGGGAAAAAAAACCAAGGTCCCCTGACCCTGTCCTGGTGCCATAGTCGCACAGGTACTCATTGATGGCCCTCTGCTGCGTGTGCAGCCGCTGCAGCATGGCCAACGTCGAGTTCCACCTGGTGGGCATGTCACAGATTAGGCGGTTCTTGGGCAGGTTAAACTCCTTTTGGAGGTCCGTCAGCCGAGCACTGGCATTATATGACCGGCGGAAATGCACAGAGACTTTCCTGGCCTGCCTCAGGACATCCTGTAAGCCCGGGTACCTGCCCAAGAACCGCTGCACCACCAAGTTAAGGACGTGAGCCAAACAGGGCACATGGGTCAGTTGTCCCTGTCGGAGGGCAGAGAGGAGGTTGGTGCCATTGTCGCAAACCACCATTCCTGCCTTAAGTTGGCGTGGTGTCAACCACCTCTGAACCTGCCCCTGCAGAGCTGACAGAACCTCTGCCCCAGTGTGGCTCCTGTCCCCCAAGCACACCAGCTCAAGCACCGCATGGCATCTTTTGGCCTGCGTACTTGCGTAGCCCCTTGAACGCCTACGGAGCACCGCTGGTTCCGAGGAAGAGGCCATGGAGGAAGAAGAAGAGGAGGGGGTGGAGGAGAGAGGTGTGTCACAATCAGCATTTTGGAGGCGTGGTGGCGGAACAACCTCCAACACTACTGCACCTTGTCCTGCATCCTTCCCAGCTGCCAGCAGAGTCACCCAATGCGCCGTGAAACTTAAGTAACGTCCCTGTCCATGCCTGCTGGACCATGAGTCAGCGGTAATATGCACCTTACCGCTGACCGCCCTGTCCAGCGAGGCATGGACATTGCCTTCCACATGCCGGTAGAGAGCCGGAATCGCCTTCCGTGAGAAAAAGTGGCGTTTGGGTACCTGCCACTGAGGAACCGCACATTCCACAAACTCACGGAAGGGGGCAGAGTCTACCAACTGAAAAGGCAGCAGTTGAAGTGCTAGCAATTTTGCCAAGCTAGCATTCAACCGCTGGGCATGTGGATGGCTGGGAGCAAACTTCTTTCGGCGGTGCAGCAGCTGGGGCAGGGAAATTTGCCTGGTACAATCTGACGTCGGTGTACCAAAAGCAGATTGCCCACAAGTACTTGGCTGTGACACACCTAATTCTACACCTTCATTCCTCTCACTGCAGGTCTCAGAGAGGACTGAAGGTCTAGTGGGGTTGGAAATCTCAGCTGATGAGGAGCAAGGAGAGATCCTCTTTGTTCTTTGGTGTGGGTCTTTCAGATACGCTTGCCAACGAACTGCATGGCAGGTCAACATATGTCTGGTCAAGCATGTGGTACCCAAGCGGGAGATGTTTTGGCCACGCGAGATACGCTTGAGACATATGTTGCAAATAGCAGCGGTGCGATCTGATGCACTCGTCTCAAAAAAGGCCCACACCAAAGAACTTTTTGAATAACGCGCAGAGACTGCAGCGCCCTGCACATGTGGAGCTTTGGGGTGTGATGCAGTCAATGTGCTGCCCTTAGGCTGGCCCCTGGAGGGCATCCTGCCTAGTTGGTGATGTGCCACCTCCTCCTCCTCCTCCTCCTCCTCTCTCCTATCAGGCACCCACGTTGAGTCAGTGACCTCATCATCCCCTCCCTCCTCATCACTGGAACAAACCTGGCAGTATGCTGCAGCAGGGGGAGCATGACTGCCAGATTGCTGTCCTTCTTGGGCACCCCCTCTGTCCGTGCTCATGTTACTGCCTTCATTGAGCTCAGTATCATCATCAGAGCCTTCCAAACGCTGGGCATCCTCCTGGAGCATGTACCCAACACTGTGGTCAAACAGTTCGAGGGAATCCTCATGAGGACATGGTGGAGCTAGGGAAGGAGTCACTGATGACATTGAGCTGAGGGAAGAGGCCGCTGCTTTGCCAGACAAAGCACCCTGGGCATGGGTGAGAGAGGATGAGGAGGATGAGGACGGCTTGGTCATCCACTCGACCAAGTCTTCCGCATGTTGCGGCTCAACACGGCCAGCTGCCGAAAAAAAGGCCAAGCGTGTCCCATGGCCACGTGCTGATGAGGATGCACCGTCTCCACGACCAGCACTAGACACAGAGCCTGCTTGCCCTCTCTTATTGGCTTGTGACTGTCTGCCTCTCCTTCTTGGCCTTCCAGACATACTAATGGCCTGTAGCTGCACTAAGCTGGGATAGAACACCTGTAATTTTCTTCAGGTAGCTTTATATACTGTAACCAGACAAGCCTGCCTGTCAGTAGGAAGATAACAGGAACGGATCTAGCTGAACACTGTGAGCAGGACGTACTGCACTAAATGTATATAGCAGGAACGGATCTAGCTGAACACTGTGAGCAGGACGCACTGTACTAAATGTAAATAGTCTAGCTGCCTGACCGTGGTACTAATAGGATCAAAAAGAACACCTGTAATTTTCTTCAGGTAGCTTTATATACTGTAACCAGACAAGCCTGCCTGTCAGTAGGAAGATAACAGGAACGGATCTAGCTGAACACTGTGAGCAGGACACACTGTACTAAATGTAAATAGTCTAGCTGCCTGACCGTGGTACTAATAGGATCAAAAAGAACACCTGTAATTTTCTTCAGGTAGCTTTATATACTGTAACCAGACAAGCCTGCCTGTCAGTAGGAAGATAACAGGAACGGATCTAGCTGAACACTGTGAGCAGGACACACTGTACTAAATGTAAATAGTCTAGCTGCCTGACCGTGGTACTAATAGGATCAAAAAGAACACCTGTAATTTTCTTCAGGTAGCTTTATATACTGTAACCAGACAAGCCTGCCTGTCAGTAGGAAGATAACAGGAACGGATCTAGCTGAACACTGTGAGCAGGACGTACTGCACTAAATGTATATAGCAGGAACGGATCTAGCTGAACACTGTGAGCAGGACGCACTGTACTAAATGTAAATAGTCTAGCTGCCTGACCGTGGTACTAATAGGATCAAAAAGAACACCTGTAATTTTCTTAAGGTAGCTTTATATACTGTAACCAGACAAGCCTGCCTGTCAGTAGGAAGATAACAGGAACGGATCTAGCTGAACACTGTGAGCAGGACACACTGTACTAAATGTAAATAGTCTAGCTGCCTGACCGTGGTACTAATAGGATCAAAAAGAACACCTGTAATTTTCTTCAGGTAGCTTTATATACTGTAACCAGACAAGCCTGCCTGTCAGTAGGAAGATAACAGGAACGGATCTAGCTGAACACTGTGAGCAGGACGTACTGCACTAAATGTATATAGCAGGAACGGATCTAGCTGAACACTGTGAGCAGGACGCACTGCACTGAATGTAAATAGCAGGAACGGATCTAGCTGAACACTGTGAGCAGGACGCACTGCACTAAATGTAAATACCAGGAACGGATCTAGCTGAACACTGTGAGCAGGACGCACTGCACTGAATGTAAATAGCAGGAACGGATCTAGCTGAACACTGTGAGCAGGACGCACTGCACTGAATGTAAATAGCAGGAACGGATCTAGCTGAACACTGTGAGCAGGACGCACTGCACTGAATGTAAATAGCAGGAACGGATCTAGCTGAACACTGTGAGCAGGACGCACTGCACTGAATGTAAATAGCAGGAACGGATCTAGCTGAACACTGTGAGCAGGACGTACTGCACTAAATGTATATAGCAGGAACGGATCTAGCTGAACACTGTGAGCAGGACGCACTGCACTGAATGTAAATAGCAGGAACGGATCTAGCTGAACACTGTGAGCAGGACGCACTGCACTAAATGTAAATACCAGGAACGGATCTAGCTGAACACTGTGAGCAGGACGCACTGCACTAAATGTAAATACCAGGAACGGATCTAGCTGAACACTGTGAGCAGGACGCACTGCACTGAATGTAAATAGCAGGAACGGATCTAGCTGAACACTGTGAGCAGGACGCACTGCACTGAATGTAAATAGCAGGAACGGATCTAGCTGAACACTGTGAGCAGGACGCACTGCACTGAATGTAAATAGCAGGAACGGATCTAGCTGAACACTGTGAGCAGGACGCACTGCACTGAATGTAAATAGCAGGAACGGATCTAGCTGAACACTGTGAGCAGGACGCACTGCACTGAATGTAAATAGCAGGAACGGATCTAGCTGAACACTGTGAGCAGGACGCACTGCACTGAATGTAAATAGCAGGAACGGATCTAGCTGAACACTGTGAGCAGGACGCACTGCACTGAATGTAAATAGCAGGAACGGATCTAGCTGAACACTGTGAGCAGGACGCACTGCACTGAATGTAAATAGCAGGAACGGATCTAGCTGAACACTGTGAGCAGGACGTACTGCACTGAATGTAAATAGCAGGAACGGATCTAGCTGAACACTGTGAGCAGGACGCACTGCACTGAATGTAAATAGCAGGAACGGATCTAGCTGAACACTGTGAGCAGGACGCACTGCACTGAATGTAAATAGCAGGAACGGATCTAGCTGAACACTGTGAGCAGGACGCACTGCACTGAATGTAAATAGCAGGAACGGATCTAGCTGAACACTGTGAGCAGGACGCACTGCACTGAATGTAAATAGCAGGAACGGATCTAGCTGAACACTGTGAGCAGGACGCACTGCACTGAATGTAAATAGCAGGAACGGATCTAGCTGAACACTGTGAGCAGGACACACTGCACTAAATAGTCTAGATAGAAGATAACAGGAACGGATCTAGCTAAACTGAATACAGTGTATATATATATATGCAACACCTGGGATGCATATATATACACAATACACTGTAAGTGCAGCTAACTGACTGACTGTTCTGCCTAATCTATCTAACTCAAATCAAATGACACTGTCTCTCTCTCTCTCTCTATCTCTCAGCACACCGGAACACACACTACACAGGGCCGCCGTGCAGGCGGCCTTATATAGTGTGGGGTGTGTACTAAATCCCCTGAGCCATAATTGGCCAAAGCCACCCTGGCTTTGGCCAATTACAGCTCTCTCTACTGACGGCGCTGTGATTGGCCAAGCATGCGGGTCATAGTGCATGCTTGGCCAATCATCAGCCAGCAATGCACTGCGATGCCGCAGTGAATTATGGGCCGTGACGCGCCACACGAATTTGGCGCGAACGGCCCATATCGTTCGCAATTCGACGGACGGTCGAACAGCCGATGTTCGAGTCGAACATGGGTTCGACTCGAACACGAAGCTCATCCCTACTGGTGACCAACACTAGAAACAGTTCTGATGCATTGGTTAGTCTATTATTCACATGAATGGTAAGAATTTGCCCCTTTATCACAGCCTATTCTAACTAACTACACACCCAGTGTCCATGACGTGTGTAGAGTCCATCAATTTCACTCGGGGTGGACAATACTTCCCAGCAGTTTCCCTTCTTCTTCAGGGACAACCCCAGGGACAAGAAGGCACAGCTGCATTTCAGACAACCAGCAGCCAGGCCACAGTGCAAGGGACCGTACTTTGGGACATAGGTCCCCTTGCAACGATATCCTCAGTTTGTCCATGTGACAGCCGGGGACAAAGAAGGTTTTCTTCATCACTCGATACACAACAACCTGCTGAAGGTCACAGGTCGTCCTTCAGGGTGGATCACCCCAACAACTTTAACTTTAGCCAACATGGCTAAATTTAAAGGCTAACATTGCTAAGTAGTCAGTAGTCAGTGGATCAGTGGACCCCACTACCTTCTTCGCCTATTGCGTAGACTCAGCAGCAGTAGTTGGAACAATCATCAATTCCCGTCTCGACTACGCAAATTCCCTCTACCTAGGACTTACCAAATACCAAATTTCACGTATACAAATCGTCCAGAACACAGCAGCCAGACTGGTAACTGGAAAAAAAACCCTGGGAATCAATCTCCCTGTACCTGAGGACCCTCCATTGGCTAGCCGTGAAGGACCGGGTTACATTTAAGACCCTCTGCCTCACTCACAAATGTACACAAAGAAAAGCCCCGCAATACCTCTGCAACAAAATAAAGCACTACACCCCAGGTTGCCCTCTCCGATCAACTAACCAGAACCTCCTCCACATGCCCAAGACCCATTATAAATTAAAAGGCGAACAAAGGTTTGCAGCCCAAGGACCACAGCTATGGAACGCTCTACCCACGGACATCCGCTCGAAAGAAAACCACCTGGTCTTCAGGAAGAAGCTCAAGACCCATCTCTTCTGAAGACCCAGATGGACACTGGCGGCAAAAGCGCCTTGAGGCAATTTAGTCCGCATATGTAGCACTATACAAGTTATTCATTCATTCATTCAGAATTACAGACTCTCCCTTTGCATTCACCGTAGTGACAAAGCATTTGATGTCCTTTTTGTCTGGTCTGCAGATGATTACGCTGTCCAAATGAATTTTCGGGCCATAGCCCCAGGTGTTTAATACTGACAGGTATTTTCCAGCCATCTTGGGTGACAATCTCAGAAAGTCTGTGTTGAGAGGAATCTGGAGGCAACTGCACAAAGCTTCATCCACCCACTGAGTTTCCCTCTCCGAGATTTCCTCTTCCAAATGAGCGGGTATGCAGGGGTATAGGTACCTGTACTCTTCTGCCACTTTCTTTATTATTATCCGCTGTACCTTTGACAGTCGAGGCAGGGTCTTGGGATCTCCATATCCGGGTAAAACCCAGGAGTCTGGAGAATGCTGAACCGAGCACCTAACAATAGCATCTGGCTTATGATCAGGCTTGATTACAGGTATGGGCGTGATAGGGTGAACTTTGGCAACACATTGAGCCCAACGATCCTCCACAAGGGATCTAGTGATACTTATCAGCGGAGCTGCATTGGCAGACAGCTTAATTTTTACACAGGCGGCAGCAACAGAGGGAACTTCACCTTCTTGCACATCACTCATCTGTTCCTCGTCGCTGTCACTCCACTTCCCAATGCAAGACAAAGTATCCAAAAAGAGTTCAGATAGACCGTCAGATGGAATGTCTGAATCTGTAATGGTAGAACACTCTTTGGCCGGGATATAGTTGCGATTGGCACTTGATTTAACTGGCACAACTACATTATCCCCTTTAATGGCCACCAGCATCACCTAGCCCACAGGCACACTGCTTGCACTCTTCACTGGCTTACCCGGTTCCGGTACTCTTTTCCCCGGTGGTTCGGACATTAGTGCAAGCAGTTGGGCCCGACCACGGCCTTGAGGAGAGACTGGTGCGCTCGGTCCTGGGGTGGTCGTTGATGCAGAGGTAGCAGCTTCCTGCAAGACTCTGGTAACGGCAGGTGGGCTCTGAATATCACTCCCAGCCAGGATAGTGTAATTCTTGTCCCAATCAACTTGTAGTATCCGCGGAGGTTGAGCTGGGGAGATAACCTCAAACAGGTGCTCTCCACATTGTCCACAGATGATCCAAGGCCTCAACTACGTGGCCAGGCCGGAACATCTCTCTCACAGATCAGTCCCAAAGCCTCATAGCCTCCAGCCCTATACAGGGCAAGCTTACCCTTCAGTGTATACAGCACTCCGGTGTCAGTCAGGACAGGTTTCGCATAGCTCGGACCGAAACAAACACCCGTAGCGTACTTTTTCCAATGCACCATCTCACTCATGAACTGTGCCATCTTTCTCTCCAACCCACAATCAGACACACGTGACAGCACTGCCTTATCCTCCTCTGCAAAGCGGAGACTCCTCCCCCTGCCAACGGATTGGTGCAGATGTTCTCTGGGAACTGTGGCGCCCGCCTCCTTCATACTGCGGTGCACCAGAACTGTAATGGAGTCCATTTTGGAGTCTATGTTAACCCTCACAGCACTGGCGGGAAGTGTCAAAAGACCAGGCTGATCCTCTCCCATGAGTAATGAGACTTGTTGGTTCTTCCCCACATTGATAGTACAGTACACACGACAACGCAGTCTAATAGAAGTATAGATGTTACTTGCCACCTACCTATGGAGCCAGACGAAATCCCGATGAAGCCGAGGCCGGTTGCTAAGGGTGACTGCTGCAAGGATAACGCTTTAGCCCCACGTTGGGCGCCAAATGTAGCAAGGTCCCCGGCCTCCTTTGGTCTAATGAGAACCTCCAGGGCCAGAGATAGCTGACATCCTTCTGTATTTGGTGGGTTGTGAGGTATAGTGGGTGCAAAGTAGTTTGAGTCATTGGGCACCAGACACTTCTTGAATGCAAAAGAGATTTTATTTCTCTTAGCAGAACTTTTGGGAAAGAGGGTTAGGGACAGGACACCCTTAGGTAGTTGCAAAATCATTGGCACACTCCGAGAATTCAGCAGGGCAGCCATGTGGGGAAAGGCATCCAGCGAGACGCCACATCTGCATGTGTAGGAATGCTGTCTGTTATGGCAACAGTCTTTAACAGTTCCTAACACAAAGTGTAATAATTCCTTCTCTTCCACTACAATCACTTCTTGTAATTCTTCAGCCCACTGAGCTCCCAGTCTCTCTATAGACTAGATGATTCACCGCCACTGAATCCCTTGAGCTCCTTCAATCTTCACGGTAGTATCTTCCTCAAGCGTCACCCCCGCCTCTCTGCTGGGTCCCTAGCTTGGCACTCAAGATACTTCACCCCCACTGGCCTGCTCGGTCACTGGCTTGACATACAAGGCTGCACTGCAAGCGCCACCTCCGCTGTCTGGGTCCCTGGCTTGATACCCACTGAAGTTTCCCGATTCTTCACTGTCACCCGGGTGCGTGAGAATACTGCTCCGGTACTTGCTTCAGCTACTCACTGTGGTCCCTGGTAATAAGGTGGTTTGTCCCTTAGTGGCGACCGCTTCCCCTCTACTCCGACCACGACAGGTTCTCCGGCCAGCAGAATTGTCACTTCTGATTGGACTGCAAGCCGCAATCCCAACCCTGCGCTGCTCTCTCCGGGCAATACAACACACGTCCACCCAGACAGCCGTCCAGGTGGCACAGAACACCGGTCACCTGACTCCACCCAAATATATAGGTTCTCCCAGCAGGCTAAGTGGTTTAAGAAAACCCCTGCCCATTGGCTGAGCTACCCCATATACCCATAATCTGACCTTGCAGTGCCCTTCTTATATCTAATGCCATCAGATACCCGGCCACCTGTCGGCAAAAGAGAGAAGTGCAGCAATTACAGACTTAGAGTAAAATCAATTGATCTTCAACAATTATGCATATAAAAGCAAGAGAGAAGGCCTTAAAAAATACAAGGTTGAGGGATCATCATTAGCATTCAAACTTTATAAAGAATGCAACAAAAAAAGTAAGAGTGCAATTAGGGCGGCTAAGATAGAACACGAAAGACACATAGCGGAGGAGAGCAAAAAAAATCCCAAGAAATTCTTTAAGTATGTAAACAGTAAAAAAGGGAGGACAGACCATATTGGCCCCAAAAAAATTATGAAGGACATCTGGTTACAAAGGATGGGGAGATGGCGAAGGTATTGAATTTATTCTTCTCCTCAGTCTTCACGAGGGAATCAGGGGGCTTCAGTAACCAAAACTTCAATGTTCATCCTCATGAAACATCACAGGAAGCACCTCCATGGTTAACAGAGGACAGAATTCGATTTAGACTTGGGAAACTTAACATTAATAAATCACCGGGACTGGATGGGTTGCACCCAAGGGTACTTAGGGAACTCAGTCAAGTAATTGCCAGACCATTGCTCCTAATTTTTACTGACAGTCTACTGACTGGAATGGTACCAGCGGATTGGAGAAAAGCCAATGTAGCACCAATATGTAAAGAGGGTCCAAAATACATCCCTTGGAATTACAGAACAGTTAGCTTAACATCAATAGTATGCAAGCTCTTGGAAGGGATGATAAGGGACTATATACAAGATTTTAGTAATGAAAACGGCATCATTAGCAGTAATCAGCATGGATTAATGAAGAATTGTTCTTGCCAAACCAATCTATTAACCTTCTATGAGGAGGTGAGTTGCCATCTAGATAAAGGAAGGCCCGTAGACGTGGTGTATCTGGATTTTGCAAAAGCATTTGACACAGTTCCCCATAAACGTTTACTGTACAAAATAAGGTCCGTTGGCATGGACCATAGGGTGAGTACATGGATTGAAAACTGGCTACAAGGGCGAGTTCAGAGGGTAGTGATCAATGAGGGAATACTCGGAATGATCAGGGGTGTGGGTAGTGGGGTCCCCCAGGGTTCTGTGCTGGGACCAATCCTATTTAACTTGTCCATAAACAACCTGGAGGATGGGGTAAACAGTTCAATCTCTGTATTTGTGGACGATACTAAGCTAAGCAGGGCAATAACTTCTCAGCAGGATGTGGGAACGTTGCATGAAGATCTGAACATATTATTGGGGTGGGCAACTACATGGCAAATGAGGTTTAACCACATGCCGACTGGCTCATGCCGATATACATTGGCAAAGTGGCACGGGTGCGCAAAACAACGTAGCTGTGTCATCCGCGGCTAGTGGATTGCGCGGACTCGATGTCCGCCGGTGGCCCATGATTGTGACACGGTAAGGCAGAACGGGGAGATGCCTATGTAAACAAGGCGTTTCCCTGTTCTGCCTAGAAACATGACAGGGATCTACTGCTCCCAGTGATCTCTGTCATGTTCTATTGAGCCCATCCCCCCTACAGTAGAACATGCTGAGGGAGGTTAACAAGACACGTAGCCACTCATTAAAATTAGAAGAAAAGAGGTTTAACCTTAAACTACATAGAGGGTTCTTTACTGTAAGAGCGGCAAGGATATGGAATTCCCTTCCACAGGCGGTGGTCTCAGCGGGGAGCATCGATATTTTCAAAAAACTATTAGATAAGCACCTGATGACCGCAACATACAGGGATATACAATGTAATACTGACATATAATCACACACAGGTTGGACTTGATGGACTTGTGTCTTTTTTCAACCTCACCTACTATGTAACTATGTAATTAGCCAAGGTAGCTATATTTGGCAGGTAAATTTAGGAGCAACCCTGCCTAAACACCAGGGTGCTACAAGTACATTCAATAGCTGGGCTCACAGCACATGCCAAGTAAGGGCCGGGTTGCCAATTTCCCTCTATGACTGGGCCCATAAAATTTGCCAAAATTGGTCCAGGGTGTCCATTACAGTTTATTCTGGGCCCGGTACATAGACCAAATTAGAGCCGGGCTGCATTTCTTTTCCCTTTTGCTCTTTTTTATTTTTCCTGACGGGGAGGGGGTGTGGCTCAACAATGCTAACAATCATACAAATTGTGATTTGAGCATACATGATGTGGCCATCTGATATTTTAGCAATGCCTAATGAAGCTTTTGTTTAAAAAAAAAAAAATGTTCCAGATCTGCGATGTGGAAAACGTTGAGGTCAGAGAGAGCCATGCAAGTATTTTCAGGAGAGGTCAGAAATGGCAGCCTCCATATCGGATTCTTCCAGATATATGGGTTGTAAAAAGTCATTACAAATGGTGGATATTATTCATTCACTTAAAGTGAAACATTTTGAGAATTGTGGGCCAAGAAGATGTCAGAGGAGCTTCAGGAATAGGGAACAGCCTATTCCTGAATTAGAGCTGCACGATTCTGGCCAAAATGAGAATCACGATTTTTTTGCTTAGAATAAAAAGATCCCGATTCTCTCATGACATAAAATCTTTCACATTATACAAAAAAAAAATGGGCTAACTTTACTGGTTAGTTTTTTTTTTTTTATTCATTAAAGTAATTTTTTCCAAAAAAATTGCATTTAAAAGACTGCTGCGAAAATACAGTGTGACATAAAATATTGCAACAACCACCATTTTATTCTCTAGGGTGTCTACTAAAAATATATATAATGTTTGGGGGTTCTAAGTAATTTTCTAGCAAAACAAAATGATTTTAACTTGAAACCAACAAATGTCAGAAAAAAGTTTAGTGTTTAAGTGGTTAAACTTTTTTCACTTACACACAAAGTCTATTCCATTGACAAATTGTTACAATGTTTATACTTAAGTTCAACTGATAAAGAATGTTGTGATTTTTGGCAGACTGCCCAGTTTTTTCACTTCCTTTCTTTTGAGGGCTGCGGCTTCAGAAGAGCAGAGAGAATTCTTTGCATAGCAAGAATCGCGAAACACTTTAGTCAAGATCGCAAAGTAGAAAAAAAATCGCGATAACGATTCTTGACGATTAATCGTGCAGCTCTACTGTGTACATAGGCTTATGCTCCCCTTTCTCCCCCATACAAGTTAATCAAAATGCAAAGCTGCTTGAAGCACATTGCTATAGCTTAGATGGTCAAATTCAGGTCAGAAAAAGGTCAGCTGCAAGTCAAAAGGAGGTCAACTGAGGATCAAGTGGAGGTCAACTGCAGGTCAGGAGGAGGTAAGCTGCGGGTCAGGAGGAAGTCAACTGCAGTTCAGGGGAAGATAACTACAGGTCAGAGGGAGGTCAGCTGCATATCGGGAGGAGGTCAGCAGTTCGGGAGGAAGTCAGCTAGAGGTCAGAAGGAGAGCAATACAGGAGGAAGTTAGCTGCAGGTCAGAAGGAGTTCAGCGGCAGGCCAGGACGAAGTCAGCAGTTCAGGAGGAAGTTAACTGCATGTCAGGGGGAGGTCAGCTGCAGTTCAGGAGGAGGTCAGCAGCAGGTCAGGAGGAGGACAGCAATTCAGGAGGATGTCAGCTGTATTCAGGAGGAGGTCAGCAGTTCAGGAGGAAGTCAGCTGCAGGTTAGGAGGTCAGCAGTTCAGGATGAGGTCAGCTGCAGGCCAGGAGGAAGTCAGCTGCAGGTTAGGAGGTCAGCTGCAGGCCAGAAGAGGAAGTCAGTTGCTGGTCAGGAGAAGGTCAGCTTTAGGTCAGGAGAAGGTCAGCTTTAGGTCAGGAGAAGGTCAGCTTTAGGTCAGGAGAAGGTCAACTATAGTTCAGAAGGAAGTCCTCTGCCCACTGCACGTGCGCAACCACCCTACCCTAGCTGCTAGAAAACAAGGTGATGGCTACACATGTACAATGCACCCTGGGTGGTAGAGGGAGTGGTGGAGAATGGGTGCACCAGAACAAGGTACATCCATCTACATCATGGGTTAGCAGAAGGGGAGGGAGCACAGTAATGCCACTTTGCCCCTGGGTGCTGAAGATCCTTGTCCTGGCAGTTTATAATATATAAATGTATATAGCTAGATGTTCCTAAGTTGGGAAATAAAATAGTTTATACTTAGTGCATGCACTGTACAGAGGTGCTAGATTGAATTCTGGTGAATTTTTATATTGTTGGATGTATTGCCCCCACCACCGTGCACCTTCTTTTTGCTGGGTACATTCTGATCTTGGCGGTTGCCATTTCTCGTACGCACCTAAAATCCATTTTCCCAAACATAGAAGCTGTAAAACTGTCAGTAAAATACTGTGAACAGGAATTTGGACCTTTTACAAGCAGAGCTTTGGGTGGAATCTGTGACTTTAGCATGGCTGCAACATTGTCTGGCTGGCTTTAGAAGCTCAATTATTTCTTCTTCTTATTTCTTTGAGGTGGCGGATACTTCGCTGAGGCTTCACACACTGACTGTCGCTAGCAGCCATCCTACATTCCATGGTCCTATCATCGCGCCTGGGGCTCCCGGAAACCCCCTTGGTGGCTGTTGGCGCTCACAGGTGGGTATGAGATGTGCGTAGAACACGTTCCCTGGACTCCGTTTAACAGATCTTTTGTCCGGGGGAGCTCAGGCAGCAAAAAGCTTTGAACAACGACACCCTTCTGTGTCTTCATTCATCCAGTGATGATGTCAGCTCAGAATCCTGCAAGAGAGCTGAACCACGCACGTCCTCGTGCAGCTGCCTCCGCTCGTCTCCTCCGCTCTCAAAGACTTTCTCTGCTCCCTGCAGGAAATGCCACCTAAATCGTGAAAAAAGGGAGACACGCTTCTCTGTATAATGTGGAAAATGTCAAGGAGATGCCGCAATTCTCCAGCTGGGCTACGTGTTTCCAACGAGGCGCTCTGAAAGTAGTGGCAATCAAGTTTGGCAACATTGGGAATATCTGCAGATATAAAGCAGACATGAACCTTAACCGGATGACAATTAGTTTGCTTTGCATGTGGTGGTGTATCATAATGGGCGTTTAATAAAAAATATGCCATAAGGTCACCTACTTCTTGGACTGAGATGCCGAGGTCAGACAATCATGTACATCCTCGAGTCTGTGCAGTTCTTGGCTGTGTTCACAAATGTCAGACACCAGAGGCGTCATTAGAACCTTCAAGGCCCCAGTTAAAGAAACCATAAAGGGCCCCCAACCCGGGGTGCCCTTCCCACTGATCCCAGGGCCCCAGGGGCCTTTACTCCAATTGTGGGACCCTTTATTACGGTCCCACAGTGGGCCGCCTTCCTGCCATGTTGGGGCCCCCCCACAAGTTTGCAGAGCGCCAGGGCCCAGTTGCAAGTGCGACCTTTGAGATCCTGGTAGTTCCACCACTTGTGTCAGTAGTTTTTTATTTTTTTTTATTTTTTTTTTTTACCATTTTTTTTTTTACAATTTTATTTTTTATAAATTTTTAACAATTTTTTAGTACCCCTGTTGGGGGGGCTTTGGTGAAATATCAGGGGTCTAAACAGACCCCTGTTGTCTCATTTTTGAGACAGAGAAAACTGAGCCTCAGCTGCATAGAATGAATCAACAGGCATAGCTCAGTTCCCGCGAAGCATAGTTTATTATGCTCCAGCTATGAATTAATAAAAAAACAAAACAAAAACAGAGTCAGTGATCGGTATCAACCACCGACTCTATTCATTAAGACAAGTAAGGGACTGGCAAATGACACATTTACCAGCTCCTCCCCCACTCTCCATCCTGACACATCCCCCGCAGCAGCGGGAGCGGGAAGTAGGAGGGTGAAACCCAGCAGTGCTGGGGGGGGGGGGGGCAGGGAAGCACACAGGGGTCCTGGGCAGCAGGACAGGGATAGGGAGGCGGCAGGAGTGGCATGTGGAGGAACCGATCTCACCATTTCCCTCCTGCAGCCGCTGAATGTCTGCAGGAGGGAAAGAAGGAGAAGCGGGCATTCAGCCAGCATGGAGGGATCAGTTCCAGTATATGCCACCGCTCTCCTGTCCAGGTGTACAGAGGGGCCGCACGGGCCACCTGGAGCATGGGGCTGGGTTGCAACGGTGCCATTTGCGACCCCTGTAGGTACGCCCATATTAGAAACAGATCAGCCTCTATTTCCGTCTCTTACCTTGTGATCTGCTACAAAGTTGTAATATTGCAACCTGATTACTGAGGGAGGAGAGACTGTGGAAATGCTTCCTCCTGCCTGCAGCAAACTGATGACACCATCTCAGTCTGGGCAAAGTTACTGAATAGAACTTGAGGCAGGACCGGATCTAGCCTATCTAATCTGGGGGTGCAGTAAAGAAGTCGGGGGGCATAATGTCAACACCTGGGAAACACTAGTATGTATTAGACTGTCATTGGATTAGGATGATTAAATAGAACCTGTGCCCCCTTATATCAGATGCCCCTATCATAGTCCGCCTTTACATCAGGAGTCCCCCTTTACATGGGGTTTCCATCAGATTACCCCCTTACATCAGGGTCCCCATCAGAGTCCCCCCCTTACATCATGTGTCCCCAATCAGAATGCCCCCTTACATCAGATGTCCCCATCAGAGTGCTCCCTTACATCAATTGTCCCCAGCAGAGTGCTCCCTTACATCAATTGTCCCCAACAGAGTGCTCCCTTACATCAATTGTCCCCAACAGAGTGCCCCCTTGCATATGATCAGTTATCCTTCTCTGAGTGCCCCCTTATATCAGGTGTCCCCATCAGAGTGCCTCTTACATCAGATGTCCCCATCAGAGTGCTCCCTTACAGTGTTGCTATCAGAGTGCCCCCTTACATCAATTGTCTCCAACAGAGTGCCCCCTTGCATATGATCAGTTATCCTTCTCAGAGTGCCCCCTTACATCAATTGTCTCCAACAGAGTGCCCCCTTGCATATGATCAGTTATCCTTCTCAGAGTGCCCCCTTACATCGGGTGTCCTCTTCAGAGTGCCCCTTACATTAGGTGTCTCCATTAGAGTGCCCGCTTACATGGATTATCCCGATCAGAGTGCCTCCTTACATCAACTGTCTGCATCAGACCGGCTCATGGATCAGTGGATGCACTCCTGGGGGGGCGGGGGGGCACAGCTAAAATGTTGGGGGACATAGCCCATTCTAGCACCCCCTAGATCCGGCCCTGGCTTGAGGGTTGCTTCTTAATGATAAAAGCTGAAAAATGATCCTGTTGCTATCTACTGGGACACATGAACAGTGAGAACAAGAAGTGATCTGGGAACCTACATTCCCCGATCCCCCCTGTGGGTAATGAACCCGGAAGTGACATGTATTACAGTACATCACTTCAGGGTTCACAGCTGTCATTCCCTGGCTACTGTAGCCGAGGATGCCGCTAACCAAGCACAATTTGTGCTTGATTGGTTGCAATGGATGTCAAGAGAGACAATGTCTCCATAAAGAGTACTTGCCACCTGCCCGATGCTCTCCCAAAAGGGGCTTGTTAGCCCCCTCCTGATAGTATGAAAGTTGAAGTGGTTCTGAAGTAAAATAGTTTTTTGGCTTATTGCATTCCCTGCATTAAAGTAAAAAACACCCCACTATCTGTTTACCCTCTACCCCCATCCCTAAACACCAGCCTGACTCTTACCAATCCAGCAGTGTCCCGGGTGCAGCGCCACTCTCTTTCTGGATTTACAGGAGACACAGAGAGCAGCCAAGCCATAGGCTCCTGCTGCTGTCAGTCAAACACCTGTGAGGAGGGAGAAGGGGCGTGGCTTGCCTGGTGTTGTGTGTATCTATGGATGCACACAGTCCAGCTCCGGATCATGCTTGCACGGGTACCCCCTTAGCAGCCAGCTTCCTGAAGGGGCACTCAGACGAAGGAGCGGAGAGCACTGGCAGGGGACTGCCAAAGAGGAAGTAAAGGACCACTCTGTGCAATGTTGTTGTACAGAGCAAGTAAGTATAACCTTATTATTTTATTTAAAAAATATATTTAGTACCACTTTAAATAGAAAAAAGAATGTAAAAAGGGTCAAAAAATACATTTTATTAAAAAAAAAAAAAGATTAATATTTACAAAAATGGCTGTTCTAATCAGAGAGGGGCACAAGGGCAATGGGAAAAGAGCTGTCCACCTGGGCATTATGACAGGAGAGAGGTACCTGGGCACGATGACAGGATAGGGGTACCTGGGCATGATGACAGGATAGGGGTACCTAAGCATTACGACAGTAGAGGGGTACCTGGGTATTATAACAGGAGAGAGGTACCCGGGCATTATGACAGGAGAGGGGTACCTGGGCATTATGACAGGAGAGAGATACCTGGGCATTATGACAGGAGAGGGGTACCTGGGCATGATGACAGGATAGGGGTACCTAAGCATTACGACAGTAGAGGGGTACCTGGGTATTATAACAGGAGAGAGGTACCCGGGCATTATGACAGGAGAGGGGTACCTGAGAATTATGACAGGAGAGGGGTACCTGGACATTATGACAGGAGAGGGGTACCTGGACATTATGACAGGAGAGGGGTACCTGGACATTATGACAGGAGAGGGGTACCTGGGCATTATGACAGGAGAGGGGTACCTGGACATTATGACAGGAGAGGGGTACCTGGGCATTATGACAGGAGAGAGGTACCCGGGCATTATGACAGGAGAGAGGTACCCGGGCATTATGACAGGAGAGAGGTACCCGGGCATTATGACAGGAGAGGGGTACCTGGGCATTATGACAGGAGAGAGATACCTGGGCATTATGACAGGAGAAGGGTACCTGAGAATTATGACAGGAGAGGGGTACCTGGACATTATGACAGGAGAGGGGTACCTGGACATTATGACAGGAGAGGGGTACCTGGACATTATGACAGGAGAGGGGTACCTGGACATTATGACAGGAGAGGGGTACCTGGGCATTATGACAAGAGAGGGGTACCTGTGCATGATGACAGGATAGGGGTACCTGAGCATTACGACAGTAGAGGGGTACCTGGGTATTATGACAGTAGAGGGGTACCTCAGAATTTTGACAGGCGAGGGGTACCTGGGCATGATGACAGAAGAGTACCTGGGCATTATGACAGGAAAAGAGTACCTGGGCATTATGAAAGTAAATAGGTTCCTAAGCATTATGACAGAAGAGGGGTACCTGAGCATTATGACAAAAGAGAGGTACCCAGGCACAATGACAGGAAAGGGGTACCTGGGCATCATGACAGGAGAGGGGTTTCTGAAAATTATTACAGAAGAGGGGTACCTGAGTAATATGACAGGAGAGAGATACCTGGGCATTATGACAGGAGAGTGGTACCTGGGCATTATGACAGGAGCAGGCTACCTGGGCATTATGACAGGAGAGAGATACCTGGGCATTATGACAGGAGAGAGATACCTGGGTAGTATGACATGAGAGGGGTAAGTGGGCATTATAACAGGAGAGGGGTACCTGGGTATTATGACAGGAGAGGGGTACCTGGGCATTATGACAGGAGAGAGGTACCTGGGCATTATGACAGGAGAGGTGTACCTGGGCATTGAGACAAGAGAGGGTTACCTGGGCATTATAACAGGAGAGGGGTACCTGGGCATTATGATAAGAGAGGGTTACCTGGGCATTATAACAGGAGAGGGGTACTTGGGCATGATGACAGGAGAGGGGTACCTGGGCATTGAGACAAGAGAGGGTTACCTGGGCATTATAACAGGAGAGGGGTACCTGAGAATTATGACCGGAGAGGGGTACCTAGGCATGATGACAGGAGAGGGGTACCTAGGCATTATGATAGTAGACTGGAAACTGGGCATAATGACAGAAGGGGGGCACCTGTGCAGGACAAGAGGGTGAAGTGTGACAGTAGTACACATGGATTCACACTATACCCCGGAATGGCACTGGGCACATGTGTATTCATTTCTCCAATGTTTGGGTTTTGGAGTGGAGTCAGGAATCTGTGGTGGCAGAGAATATATTTGTAGGTCCTCAGCCAGCAAACATTGGCACGGCGGGGCAGAGCCTCCTCTTCAGGATGAATTCTTATCACATCAGCCAGAAAAAGCTCTCTTCTCTGCCATTTCTCACATTCCCCCCATGTGCGGACAAGTACCCTGCCATGAAAACACTGTTTATATATATATCCATCTAATCCGACTGCACAAGTTATGGGCTATATAAAATAACATGGAGCAAGGAGCAACCCAGCCAATCACAGATCAGATTTCATTTGTTCAAAGAAGAACTTTGCCAAATGGTAAATATACATTGTATACATTGGCACCATAATGCTTTATAAATGTTCATGAATATTGCAGTAAGAAAATTGGACCTGCTGGGATTGGCCTAAGTTCTAAATATGCACCTAGGGCAGTTCGACCGATCGCTTTCCTTGACATAGCTACAAAGAAAACCAAAGAACAAAAATAAAGGAATACACCTTGCAGGATCTCACAACCCGAACCACCAGAGCTGATCCAGAAAAAGGCAAAACATGACAAAATGTGGTCAAATTTCATCTAGAAGGGTAAAAATTCTCCCCTCCCCCCCAAGACAGTTGGACACATTCAACCTCCTTCAGGCAGTGATAGATAATATACTGCCGGTGCAGACAGTGCTTCTTCACTGGGGACCTACAGAACAAGGGGAGCCATCAGGAAGGTGTGTAGGGATGGGGGGTAGGTGGGCAGGACAGAGGAGACCTCCTTACTTCCAGGGTTGACCAAATCAACCTCCCTGAATATGCAACAGAAACCAGTTTTTGAGTAAAGGAGAAAATGTCATATTTTACATACACACACTTTATTAGGTACACCTTGCTAGTAGCGGGTTGGACCCCCTTTTGCCTTTGTTCTTCATGGCATAGATACAACAACGTTCCTCAGAGATCTCCCGTTCCACCACATACCAAAGGTCCTCTATTAGATGGAGATCTGGTGAGTGTGGAGACCATTGGAGGACAGGGACCTCATTGTCCAGTGGTAAGATGATTGGATCTTTGTGACATGGGGCATTATCCTGCTGGAAGGAGCCATCAGAAGATGGGGACACTGTAGTCATAAAGGGATGGACATGGTCAGCAACAATACTCAGGTAGGTCGTGGCGTTTGAATGATGCTCAATTGGTACTAAGGGGCCCAAAGTGTGCCAAGAAAATATCCTCCTCAACATTACACCCCCACCACCAGCCTGAACCAGTGATATCCCATCCCTCACACCATTACACCACCACCACCAGCCTGAACCTTTAATACAAGGCAGGATGGATCCATGCTTTCATGTTGTTTACACCAAATTCTGACCCGACCATCTGAATGTCGGAGCTGAAATCCAGACTCATCAGACCAGGCAACGTTTTTCCAATCTTCTATTGTCCAATTTTGGTGATCCTGTGCCAATTGTAGCCTCAGTTTCCTGTTCTTAGATGACAGGAGTGGCACCCGGTGTGGTCTTCTGCTGCTGTAGACCATCAAAGTTCGATGTGTTGTGTGTTCAGAGATGGTATTCACCATACCTTGATTGTAACGAGTGGTTATTTGTTACTGTTGCCTTTCTATCATCTGAAACCAGTCTGCCCATTCCTCCTCTGACCTCTGACATCAACAAGGCATTTTCCTCCACACAGCTTCCACTCACTGGATATTTTCTCTTTTTCCCCTTTTTCTCTGTAAACCTCGAGAGATGGTTGTGTGTGAAAATCCCAGTAGTTCAGCAGTTTTTGAAATACTCAGACCAGCCCATCTGGCACCAACAACCATGCCACGTTCAAAGTCACTTAAGTCCCCTTTCTTCCCCATTCAGATGCTTGGTTTGAACTTCAGCAAGTCGTCTTCACCACGTCTAGATGCCTAAAGGCATTGAGTTGCTGTCATGCGATTGGCTAATTAGAAATTTGAATAGGTGTACCTAATAAATTGGCCAGTGAGTGTATATTTTATGTATATATTTTATGTTTATGATTTTGATGCATATGTATCTACATTTTAGAGTTCACCACCATTTTGACCCTCTGATGAAAATTGTTCAGAGTAAAAATCGAAACGCGTCAGTCTTTTAAAACACTACAAGGGGCAGTCGCCTCAGCCTATATAAGCTGAAATAGTGGATTATATAGAAGTTTCTCATCAAATCTTTTGGTATTATTGTCAATTATAATGGTGGATTTGAACAATAGTGTAATAAAAATCATGTCATTGTATTATTTTGTTTTTCTTTGAGTGCCTAAAAAAATCCCATCCAAAAAAGTTTGAACAATTTCTTGCTACAATTAGGGATGTGGCATTAACCGTTTGAAGTCTGTATGGATCAGATTTAGATGATTCTTATGCTTTATTCCTTGTTATGTCTCTTCCTTAGGGAGTAGACCCCTGTAGTCCCCTGAGGTCCCATGTCCCTCCACCATGCAGGACAGAGACTCTGAATGTCCCAGAAGGCAGGGGGCAAGCACACAAATCACCATATACAGTGCCTTGAAAAAGTATTCATACCCCTTGAAATTTTTCACCTTTTGTCATGTTACTACCAAAAAATGTAAATGTATTCTAACACATGAATATGCTTTGATCTAAACCATTGAATTGTAGCTCTGGCTGGATGTTTCGGGTCCTGCTGGAAGGTGAACCTCCACCCCAGTCTCAAGTCTTCTGAAGACTCTAACAGATTTTCTTCTAAGATTGCCCTGTATTTGGCTCCAATCCATCTTCCCATCAATTCTGACCAGTTTCCCTGTCCCTGCTGAAGAAAAGCATCCCCACAACATGATGCTGCCACCACCATGTTTCACGGTGGGGATGGAGTGTTCAGGGTGATGTGCAGTGTTAGTTTTCCACCACACATAGCGTTTTGCTTTTAGGCCAAGAAGTTAAATTTCGGTCTTATCTGACCAGATCACCTTCTTCCACATGTTTGCTGTGTCCCCCACATGGCTTCTCACAAACTGCAAACAGGACTTCTTATGACTTTCTTTCACCAATGTCTTTCTTCTTGTCACTCTTCCATAAAGGGCAGATTTGTGGAGAACACGACTAATAGTTGTCCTGTGGACAGATTCTCCCACCTGAGCTGTGGATCTCTGCAGCTCCTCCAGAGTTACCATGGACCTCTTGGCTCTTCTCTGATGAATGCTCTCCTTGCCCGGCCGGTCAGTTTAGGTGGACGGCCATGTCTTGGTAGGTTTGCAGTTGTGCCATACCCTTTCCATTTTCCGATGATGGATTGAACAGAGCTCCGCGAGATGTTCAAAGCTTGGGAGATTTTTTTATAACCTAACCCTGCTTTATACTTCTCCACAACTTTATCCCTGACCTGTCTGGTGTGTTCCTTGGCCTTCATGATACTGTTAGTTTACTAAGGTTCTCTAACAAACCTCTGAGGGCTTCACAGAACAGCTATATTTATACTGAGATTAAATTACACACAGGTGGATACTATTCACTAATTAGGTGACTTCTGAAGGGGGGGGGGGGGGGTTGATGCCGCTGGGGGGGGGGGGGGTGGGGGGGTGCTAGTTTGCCGCCCCCCCCAAAAAAAACACCAGCTGCCACTGGCTGAACAGATTTTTTTGACACTATCATGTTGGTCATCACTGCCACCTCCTGTGTGTACCCCAGGGGGTAGGTAAGTGACTGCACTCTCTGAAATTCTGTTCTTTGATAACATTACCCACAATCCCCTTCTCCATTTAGAATGGCACAAGAGTCATCTCCTCTGTCTCCCTGGTCTTGTCCCAATATCACCCTGCAGCATATAGCTGGGGTTGGATGGGTGTGCTCTCGCCCTGATATTTACCTTGCTGGGACGGGACTTGGCTTTATCACCGCGGGTAAACACAGCGCTCGCTCGTGTTACTACTATGTAAGCAGTGAGAGGCCGGGCCCAAGGAGCTGACAGATATTTCCTGTGTGATTATGTAATCCAGAGCCAGCGGGTGATGCACAGAAGCTTACAATCAGATAAGTGAAATCAACAATGTTAATCGAATTAGTAGGCTAATGTTTGCATGGATATCATTTTAAGGTCGCCCCATGCACTGCGTTCAGGGCATTGCAAACCCACAAGGGTCCAAATTTCACTTTTGCATCACTGCAATGCACAATAACACGAATTGTGCGCATTGGCGTGATGCTGCGCCATTCATATTAAATGGTAATCCGATGTACCTGCGTTGTAGTACTGCACAGTATTGCATGGTCATGTCTCTGACGGTCTTTCTCTACGGAGTTCTGACAGAGTTCGGCCGAAACGGACTTGCCTACACACGATCACACCAAAGTCCGATCGTTTAGAACGCGGTGACGTACGACGGGACTAGAAAAAGGAAGATCAATAGCCAGTAGCCAATAGCTGCCCGTTGTTTTTTGGTCCGTCGGACTAGCATACCGACGAGCGTTTTTTCTCGATAGGGATTGAGTCCGTCGGAATGATTTGAAACATGTTCTATTTCTAGGTCCGTCAGAATTTTCGAAAGAGAAGGTCCGATGAAGCCCACACACGATCGGAATGTCCGACGGAATGATTCCGTCTGATCGTTTGTGCCGGAAAGTCCGGTCGCGTGTACGCGGCATAACACGCTGTAACCTTTCTGGATGTGGGTCTTCCTCCTGTTCCAGGTCATACGGCATCCATTGCGTACTTTGTCTACCCCTCTGCTTACGTCTGTCAGACCTAATTACTGTGTAGCTCCCACCTGCACCAATGCTAGACTGAGAAAACCCAGGGATTGTGGGATAGTATCTTCACAGGAAGTGTCAGTTCTCTCACTACAGACAGAGATCATACATGAACCTGTGCAGTGCCATGCTGCAAGCCTCATGTTTCAACACAAACTGAGGCTGCAGACACAGAAATATGAAGATTTACTCTACTAAAGGCTGTGTGTATAGGGCAACAGATGACGACATGAAGGTACAGGATCAATGCACATGTTTGAGCAGGTTAAAAGCACAAGATGCTGGAAGGAAGGTTTAATATGCCTTTAACCACTTCAATACCGGGCACTATCACCCCCTTCCTGCCCAGGCCAATTTCAGATTACATGGCTGTAACAATTGCGCGGTCAAGCAACACTGTACCCAGATGAAATGTTTATCATGTAGAGATAGAGCTTTCTTTTGGCGATATTTAAAGTGGAGTTCCACCCAAAACTTCCGCTTATCTGACTCCTCCCCCCACCTCCGTTGCCACATTTGGCACCTTTCGGGGGGAGCGGTTACCTGTTTATGACAGGTACCTGTCCCCACTTCTGGAAGATCGCGCCGTGGCCCGACCACTCTGAAGTTCGGCTCCCTCCTCCTTCTCCCCCCGCCGCTGGGCCATTCAGAAAAGCCCAGTGCGCATGCGCATTAGGGAGCCGGCTGTGAAGCCGCAAGGCTATGTTTGCGCAAAAAATAAAAACCGCAGAGGTGATCAAACACCACCAAAAGAAAGCTCTATTTGTGGGGGGGGGGGGGGGGGGACGCCAATTTTGTTTGGGGGCCACGTCGCACGACCGCGCAATTGTCAGTTAAAGCGACGCAGTGCCGAATCGCAAAAAGTGCTCTGGTCAGGAAGGGGGTAAAATCTTCTGGGGTTGAAGCGGTAAAAGTTGAGAATGGTTGGTTTAGTTATATTCAGGACAGCTGATAGGTGGGTACAGGCAGTCTTCCCATCTCGGGTCTGGGCCCCATCGGGTCAGCAAGGGGGCCAGGGTCCATCAGGGGCTACCTGTAGTAATCCGCACAGCTTCTGGTGATGATGGACCGATGGGGAGATTGTCATAGCTGTGTACTGAGAATTAGGAAGTATGTGGGGCACTTGATGAGGAGCCCCTTGTTGTCACCTCCCGGATCTATGCAAGCTCCCATAGACACACACAAAGGGCCAGGAGGACGCTGTGAACCTCATGTCACCTCTGGCAGCCTCCCTGTACTGTACATCAGGAGCGTGTTTATGTGTCAGACATGATAGGAATTTAGGTGAGGAATTCGTTCCTTTCAGTGTACAAAATCCAATGTTTGCTCATTCATACTTATGAATCAATGGAGACTATGTACAAGTTATAGCAATGGTTACTGGTAGAGGTGTGAACTTTACAGAGTCAGCATTAGTCATCCGGTAAGACTGCGCACACGTGATCGGGAAGACACAGAGGTACACGACATGACGCAATGGGGGTTATATACTAAAGGCAAATCCACTTTGCCCTGAAAGTGCACTTGGAAGTGCAGTCGCTGTAGATCCGAGGGGGACAGGCAAGGAAAATAAAAGACAGCATTTTAGCTTGCACATGATTGGATGATAAAATCAGCAGAGCTTCCCCTCATTTCAGATCTACCCCTCAGATTTAGAGCGACTGCACTTCCAAGTGCACTTGCAGTGCAAAGTGGATTTGCCTTTCGTAAATAACCCCCAGTACTCAGTGTTAGCAAACAGTCCATCTGTAAAACTTATCCCCATAGTATACAACATACCCCAATGTGTCTCAGTGTATGCACCCCGTTAATAATGTCTGGGGACTTACCATGTACTCCCTGGTGGTGGGCACCATACCCTGTTTCCCCGAAAATAAGACCTAGCGTGATTGTCGGTGATGGCTGCAATAAAAGCCCTACCCCCCAAATAAGCCCTACCCTGTTTCCCCGAAAATAAGACCTAGCGTGATTGTCGGTGATGGCTGCAATATAAGCCCTACCCCCCAAATAAGCCCTACCCTGTTTCCCCGAAAATAAGACCTAGCGTGATTGTCGGTGATGGCTGCAAAATAAGCCCTACTCCCCAAATAAGCCCTACCCTGTTTCCCCGAAAATAAGACCTAGCGTGATTGTCGGTGATGGCTGCAATATAAGCCCTACCCCCCCAAATAAGCCCTACCCTGTTTCCCCGAAAATAAGCCCTACCCTGAAAATAAGACCTACAAGGACTTTAACTAGGGCTTATTTGGGGGGGTAGGGCTTATATTGCAGCCATCACAGACAATCACGCTAGGTCTTATTTTCAGGGAAACAGGGTAGTACCATGTATACCTAGGGACTTTAATTGCATTTAAATGTTTTGTAAGATGTTTTTAAAGGGATAATCCCAATGATAGTTTTACGTATTATATGCCGGAACACCAAATTGTTCAAATTTACTTAAAAGTAGAAGGACCTCCCGAATCAACCAAAGATTTGGTATGGGTGGGATGGGGCTCCAAGTTCACACCGCTGTGAATAAGAGTTTGTGTTAGGTGGTCCTGGCTTTTTTGATGGGGAGAGATTGGAACCATCAATAAATGTTGATGCATTCTTGAAGGCACAGAATATAACTGGCTTTTAAAGTGAAGCGCCACCCCCATAGGGGCCACTGGAAAATGACTGTCCCAAGAGGTTGCCCTGACCTTGCAAGCCTCCCGACACCTCTGACCCCCCCCCCTGGGTTTGGACACAATTCAAAGAATGAATGCAAATGCAAAAGACACCAAAGAAATTACAGAGGTTGTAAATGGATATTTTACTGGATATTAATGAATTAACAAGGGAAAGAAGAATGTAAAATGTGGGTATTCCCCAATGGCAACTTTAGCATAAAGCAGAATTAGAGATTTAGAAAAAATATATATACCGCATTATTGAAACATAAAAACTAAAACTAAAGCAGCTACTAAAGTGAGATACACACACAGATATAATAGGAA
Organism: Lithobates septentrionalis; assembly: GCA_037952835.1. Lineage (NCBI taxonomy): Eukaryota > Metazoa > Chordata > Amphibia > Anura > Ranidae > Lithobates > Lithobates septentrionalis. Next base: position 381,880 of record JBBDGP010002761.1, read on the forward strand.
AAAAATGTAGCAGCGCTAAGAAATGTATCAAAAACTAAGTAATTGGTGAATCAATGAAATTAATAATCAACAGTGATAATGATATAAAGTTCATCAAGGTAATATTGTTGAAACAAAATCACAGTATATACATATAGTTTATCAGAAATGAAACTGTTCTTCAGTAAAGAGCTATTCATGATCAAAATCCATAAACCAGTTGTGAATGGATGATTTAAATAGATAAGAGATGAATGCTCCACCGCAACCAAAGTGTCAGCACCACACAAAATGCGCGCTTACCGCAAGGCGAGCTGTGTAAGCCTGCGGCCAATTACCCGGCCAGGGCCTTTATCCAGGGAAGACAAAGGGGACCAATGCCACAGCAGGATCCTAGGGATGTGGTCAGCAGACCGCCCAGATCACCCGGGTCCCGGGTTCAGATAAAGTGGTCAATTTCAGATGTCGCTCAGATGTTCCCCAGAATGAAAAGAACTCACCATAGCGTAATTCTGACGGACCATTATTTATTAAAAAAATATAGAGTAACACTTACAATATCAAAGATTAAAAACAGTATAACAGCCGGCCAGCTTGTACGAACGCCGTCCACTTGGACTGCAACACGCGATGACGTCAGCACGTCAGCTCCTCCCGACGCGCGTTTCGTCATATTATGACGTCGTCTGGGGCCGCAGGCTTACACAGCTTGCCTTGCGGTAAGCGCGCATTTTGTGTGATGCTGACACTTTGGTTGCGGTGGAGGATTCATCTCTTATCTATTTAAATCATCCATTCACACCTGGTTTATGGATTTTGATCACAAATAGCTCTTTACTGAAGAACAGTTTCATTTCTGATAAAAATATTTGTATATACTGTGATTTTGTTGGTTTCAACAATATTAGAAAAATAGGAAAATATACCGCGCTAATGGAGCCTATAAATTAAATTAAAACTAAAGTAGCTACTAAAGTGAGATACATACACAAATAGGATAGAAAAAATATAACAGCGCTAAAAAATGTAACAAACACTAAGCAAATAGTGAATCGATAAGATTAATAATCAGCAGTGATAATGATATAAAGTTCATCAGGATATTATTGTTGAAACCAACATAATCACAGTATTAAAGTTTATCAGAAGTGAAACTGTTCTTCAGTATGAAGCTATTGGTGCTCAGAATCCATAAACCAGGTGTAGATAAATGATTTAAATAAATAAGAGATGAATCCTCCACCGCAACCAAAGTGTTAAAACCACACAGAATGCGCACTTACCCTAAGGCAAGCTACATAAGCCTGCGGCCAATTACCCGGCCAGGGCCTTTATCCGGGGAAGACTAGGGGGACCAATGCCACAGCAGGATCCTAGAGATGTGGTCAGCAAACAGCCCAGATCACCCGAGTCCCGGGTTCAGATAAAGTGGTCAGTTTCAGATGCAGCTCGGATGTTCCCCAAAATAAAAAGAACTCACCATAGTGTAATTCTGACGGACCATCATTTATTAAAAAAGAGTAAAGTAACACTTACAATATCCAGAATTAAAAACAACATAACAGCCGGCCGGCTTGTACGAACACCCGTCCACTTGGACTGCAACACGCGATGACGTCAGCACGTCCAATTTCTTTCAACAATATTACCTTGATTACCTTGATGAACTTTATATCATTATCACTATCATTATTAATTTCATCGATTCACCAATTACTTTTTGATATATTTCTTAGCGCTGCTACATTTTTTTTCCTAGAATTAGAGATTTTCCATGAAATGACAATAACAGTAAGCCCGGTGGTAGAAACCAACAGAACTTGGAGTGGTTGTAAACCCTCCCTCCTGACTTTTAACTATAGGTAAGCTTAGAATAAGGAACCAACTTGCGCCGCTTAGGAGATATTTCACTTGTAGTATGCCTAAGATGTCATCGGCGCATGCGCTGTGAAGAAACGGACCTCTGTGCCGTTTCTTCCCCCCAGCGTGTGCCGTTACTGACATGCGCGACAGTGACGTCACGCGGCTCCGGCCAGTCACAGAGCTGGAGTCCACGGGCCCCTGGAAGGAAGAGGGGCGAAGATGGATGCAGCCTGCCCAGGGGACAGCGATGGATTCGTTTGCAAGGTAAGTGTCACATAATGGGCTAGTATGCGATGCATACTAGCCCATTATGCTTTTAATTTGCAGGCTTTGCAGGGAGCAAAAGAGGAAGTAAAAACCATCAGGGTTTACTTCCTCTTTAAGGGGGCCTATGACCCAAGGTACAAAAGGGGGGGGGGGAGAAGACTTTTTGTCAGTCGGCTCCCTCTACGCCCCGATGCCACAGGTGGAAACAAATAACAAACATAATACAGTGATGATTTGCGGCCGGTCCGGATGACGTCACCTTTGCAAATTGCTGATTGGTTTAATATGAGCGGGGCGTGCATACTTATGCACGCTGCTTCGGCGTTCCATCTAGCTACACGCATTTGGTGTGCCATTGTAGCGGCACCTGACATTCCTGAGGGGTTTCCTGTGAGAAGGTATCTTCACTCTGCAGCATGTTATTGTCTGCTTTCACTTCTTTGATTCTAAGGCCTCATGCCCACGGACGTTTTTACAGCCACTTTTTTGAGAGTTTTTTGATGCTTAAAAACGCCTCTCCACGTTAGCCTATGGCCTCATGCCCACCATGGCGTTTTTGAGCGGTAAGTGGCATAGGCGTTTTTAAGCTCCAAAAAAAACCCCAGGACCAGTGCGTTCTGAGGTTCCAGCGCTAGAGCTGTAAAAACGCCAGACGCTGGTAAAAGGTGTTAAACGGGGCTTAGTGCTGTGTACACAGCGTTATGCACTGTCCCGGGTTTCTCTGTCTCTATTCAAAATCAATGGTTCCCTATGGCAATGCAATGCTCATATGTGAATGTGACCTTACTACACAGCTTGAAAAAAGTCCATCTAGTCCAACCAATAAAAAAAGAAAAGAAAAAAGAATAAATAAATTAAAGAATTCCAGGTATGGATATTGTATACATAGTTACATTGGTCCAGCTTGAAACAATGTAACTATGCATATACTACACTTTTGGGCTCCCTCTAGAACAGGGGTCTCCAAAACTGTGGCCCATGAGCCGAATGTGGCCCTTTGCTTGCCTTTATCCGACCCTTGGGGCACCATTCCTCCCATTGACACCAACAAGGGGGCACCATTCCTTCCACTTATACCAACAGTAGGGAACCATTCCCCCCACTTCCCACTGACAACAGCAATGGGGCATAATTCCTCCCACTGATATAAACAGGCACAATTCCGCCCAATAATACCAATGGTGGGGCACAATTCCTCCTTCTACTGGCACTATATAATTTCTGTACTCCCACTGACACTGGGGCATTTTCAACTCCCACTGGCCAATCTAAAATCTGAAGGACAGTAAACTGGCCTTTTGTTTAGAAAGTTTGGAGACCCCTGCTCTAGAAGTTGCAAATCCCAGTACTAGAAACAGCTACTACACCACTACTACAGTGATCTCCTCTAGGTTCCAGGACCCATGCACCATTTAAAGGATGCTTTGTATTTTCTCAGCGAATGCAAAGAGTTCTCTGGAGGAGGTGGAGAGTATGACATCACTGCCCCACCTCTCCACCTCGTCCAATCAGAGAGCGCTTTACATTGATTAAGAAAATACAAAGCATTCTCTGAATGGTGCCTGTGCCAAGTGGGCAGCAGTGGCGGCCCATCCATTACAGGCACCACCGCCCCATCCATGCCTCCGACCCCTTGATCTGCATGTGGGGTGCCAGATGCATGGATTCCAATCAGGGTTTTTTCTTTTTGAAGCACATGATTAGAGCCAGAGGCACTAATAGGCTTCAAAAAAAGGTGGGCTCGGGGCACAGATCACTGTGCCCGAAGCCCACCCAGTTGTGTGACAATAGCGAATTCGCTATTGTAACACTAATTCTCCTCCCGGCCAATCAGGAAGCGAGTCATGAGACTCGTCAACCGATTGGCCGAAAGGAGATCCGATCGGATTGGCCACCAGGAGGAGGAGAGAGGAGACACGGGTGAACCGAGAAAGCAGCCACCCGCCGCCCATAGAGAAGTAGTCGGCGGGGCCCAGACTACTGACTAACCGACCGGGGGGGTGCCATCCAAGACCCCCGTGACCTGGCCAGCCAGATCTCTGTAGTAGTGGTGTAGTAGTGGTGTCTACTACTGGGATTTGCAGCTTCTAGAAGGATCCCAAAGGTACAGTATATGTATTGTTACATTGTTTCAAGCTGGACCAATGTCACTATGTACAGTGAGGGAAAAAAGTATTTGATCCTCTGCTGATTTTGTATGTGTGCTCACTGGCAAATAAATGATCAGTCTATAATTTTAGTGGTAGGTTTATATTAAGAGTGAGAGACATAATAACAAAAAAAAATATCCAGATATACCCATTTCAGAAAAGTTATAAATTGATTTGCATTTTATTGAGTGAAATAAGTATATGATCGCCTATAAATCAGCAAGATTTGTGGCTCCCAGGTGTCTTCTATACAGGTAACGAGCTGAGATTAGGAGCACTCTCTTAAAAGGAGTGCTCCTAATCTCAGTTTGTTACCTCTATAAAAGACACATTTCCACAGAAGCAATCAATCAGATTCCAATCTCTCCACCTTGGCCAAGACCAAAGAGCTGTCCGATGTCGGGGACAAGATTGTAGACCTACACAAGGCTGGAATGGGCTACAAGACCATCGCCAAGCAGCTTGGTGAGAGGGTGACAACAGTTGGTGCGATTATTCGCAAATGGAAGAAACACAAAATAACTGTCAATCTCCCTCGGTCTGGGGCTCTATGCAAGATCTCACCTTGTGGAGTTTCAATGATTATTAGAACGGTGAGGAATCAGCTCAGAACTACACAGGAGAATCTTGTCCAATGATCTCAAGGCAGCTGGGACCATAGTCACCATGAAAACAATTGGTAACACACTACACCATGAAGGACTGAAATCCTGCAGCAGCGCCGGCAAGGTCCCCCTGCTCAAGAAAGCACATGCACAGGCCCGTCTGAAGTTTGCTATTGAACATCTGAATAATTCAGAGGAGAACTGGGTGAAAGTGTTGTGGTCAGATGAGTCCAAAATCAAGCTCTTTGGCATAAACTCAACTCGTCGTGTTTGGAGGAGGAGGAATGCTGCCTATGATCCCAAGAACACCATCCCCATCATTAAACATGGAGGTGGAAACATTATGGTTTGGGAGTGTTCTTCTGCTAAGGGGACCGGACAACTTCATCAAAGGGGCGATGGACGGGGCCATGCACCGTTAAATCTTGGGTGAGAACCTCCTTCCCTCAGCCAGGGCATTGAAAATGGGTCGTGGATGGGTATTCCAGTATGACAATGACTTAAAGCACAAGGCCAAGGCAACAAAGGAGTGGTTTAAGAAGCACATTGGTGGCCTAGCCAGTCTCCAGACCTTAATCCTTTAGAAAATATGTGGAGGGAGCTGAAGGTTTGAGTTACCAAACGTCAGCCTCGAAACATTAAAGACTTGGAGAGGATCTGCAAAGAGGAGTGGGACAAAATCCTTCCTGAGATAGGCACAAACCTGGTGGCCAACTACAAGAAACGTCTGACCTCTGTGATAGCCAACAAGGGTTTTGCCACCAAGTACTAAGTCATGTTTTGCGAAGGGGTCAAATACTTATTTCACTCATTAAAATGCAAATCAATTTATAACTTTTGTGAAATGCGTTTTTCTGGATATTTTTGCTGTTATTCTGTCTCTCACTGTTAAAATAAACCTACCATTAAAATTATAGGCTGATCATTTCTTTGCCAGTGGGCAAACGCACAAAATCAGAAGGGGATCAAATACTTCTTTCCCTCACTGTATACAGTATCCATACCTGGAATTCTTTTTTTAATTGGTTGGACTAGATAGACTTTTTTCAAGATATTTAACTATGTGCCATTCACATATGAGCATTGCATTGCATACAAACTGTGCTTTTACATGCGCTTTATGTGTTTTAGATGTGTTACAATTGAAACTTAATGTAACATGGGAACCACATCAAAGAAGCAGCTAGCAGGCCTTTCTTATGTCACCATGCAGATGTGAATTCACCCACTGTATTCACCCAACATGGGCTGACAGGAGTAGTGACGTCACAAACTGCTGAAGGTCAGCGTTACGGAATGGTGGCACTGTGCTTCTTCCTCCTCTACCTTTCTCCTGCCATGAAGTGTTTGGTTGCATGGTAAGTGGTGCTGCTGTGCCCTTCAGCTTTTCATAGAGGTAATTAGAGAAGGTGGAGGGAGATTGCCAAGCACAGTAGCCCATGTATTGCCACCAGAGGGGTCTTGTTTCTGCTAAGGTGGGTCAAATCTGAAGTTAGAAAAGACCACCTGCAGTATTACCGAACTTTCGTTGCACCATATGCACTGCAGAGGTTTTTATCCAGACTGAGCAGCTTCCCATTAATTATGTGGTAGACGCCTGTGGCCCTGAATGACCAGTCTCAGAGATCAAAGGGATCAGAGGGATTAGTATATCTCACCTAATTGCTGTTGTATTGCTACTGGCGGTATGACCACCTACATTTCTCTCCCCTCTCTCTCCCCAAATGCCCGAAACAGGAATGTTCATGTGACTGGGCCATCTGATTTTAGGGCAGATCCTGGCAGAAAAAGACATCATGAGATTTTTTTTTTTTTATTGCTGGGGGAAGTATATATTACTGGCAGTAGATATATTGCTAAGCTGGAAATGTACTACGGAGGAAGTGGGGAGGCCAGAATATACAGTAGGATATTGTTGGATGGTGCTAGATTGTTAGGTTAGAAATATACTACTATTGGGAGAGGGGTGTATTGTTTGACACTACTATCAGGCCATACCGGTGGAGGTCTGCAGAGGTGACAATGTTCGATTATAGGGTAAATAAGTAGGTGGATTAGGTGACCAGTTATAGGGGGTCAAAATTTGGGTCACTCCTGTAAAAACAGGCTAAACTGTTGACAAGATGTAGCCCAAGTCCAATACATTAACCTCCTGAACAATGGCCTTCGTAAAGATCATATTTAGGCTATCCAGCAATATCTGGGAGGGTCTCCTTCCTCAGTAAGACTATCTAGGAGGGTCTCATTCCTCAATAAGCCCATCTAGGAGGGTTTCCTTCCTCAACAAGACTATATAGAAGGGTCTCCTTCCTAAATAGGACTACCTAGGAGGGTCTCCTTCCTCAATAAGACTATCTAGGAGGGTTTCCTTCCTCAATAGGACTATCTGGGATGGTCTCCTTCCTCAATAAGACTATCTTTGAGGGTGTTCTTCCTCAGTAAGCCTATCTAGGAGGGTTTCCTTCCTCAATAGGACTACCTAGGAGGGTCTTCTTTCTCAATAGAACTACCTAGGAGGGTCTCCTTCCTCGATAAAACTCTCTAGAAGGGTTTTCTTCCTCAATAGGACTATCTAGGAGGGTCTCCTTCATTAATAAGACTATCTAGTCACCAACAAAGAGCCTGTTACCACTAGACATGTGCGATTCATTTAGTTAGGAATAGAAATTCAGACAAAATTTCTGTTATTCAGAGATTCAGATGTGTCCGAATTTCTGAACCACAATAGTAACAAATTTCAACTAATCCAAAATAAATTATAACAAAACAAATCATCTGAATTCAAAAATGAATTTGAGTTTGAAAATGAATTGAAATTTTGAAATCGAAACACATTGCAATAAAAACAGTAAGGTATAAAAGTGAAATAAGATGGTGATTCCTACTTAGGCTGCTTTATAGAATAGAATAGAAAATAAAAGAATAGAATGGAATAAAATAGAAAATAAAGAAATAGAATAGAGAAGAATAGAAAAGAATAGAATAGAAAATAAAGGAATAAAATAGAATAATACATAATAGAAAAGAATATAATGGAGTAGAAAATAGCAAAACAGAACAGAATTGAATTGAATAAAAAAAATAAAAGCATAGAATAGGCAATAAAACAATAGAATGGAAGAGAACAGAAAAAATAGAAATAATAGAATAGAATACAAAATCAATAGAATAAAAAAATAATAGAATTAAACAGAATAGAACAGAATATAAAAGAATAGACTAAAAAAGTAAAATGAAAGAAAAGAATAAAAAAATAAAAGTGGAAAAAAAATAAAAAAATAGAATAGGAAATTAAATAATAGAATAGAATAGAAAATATAAGAATATAATAAAACAGAATATAATAGAATAGAAAATAAAGGAATAGAAAATAATATAATAAAACAGAATAGAAAAGAATATAAAAGAAGAGAATATAACAAAAAATAAAAGAATATAATATAATAAAACAGAATAGAAGTTTCCCTGTCTTCTGTAAAAAAAGCTGCACGAACCTACCTGTATGAGCTCCGCTGATTGTTGGCGGCTCGGCGCTCTGCCTCTCCTCTCTCTCCCCCTCCTCCCCAGCTGACGTCAGCGGTAGGGCTCGGCCCCGCCCACTGCAGCCGTGAGCCGCAGACAGAACAGGGGAGAGGAATCAGCTGAGCGCCCGGAGCGGAGCTCATACAGGTTGAATCGTGCATTCACAGGGAAACCTATTATAATGGTGCAGAGAGGATGGGATGATGTAATAGAAGTGAGTTAACAACCACTTGAAGGCCTCTTGCACACGATACTCCTGCTTGAGCATCTATTTTTATAGCCGCTTTTTTCTTGTATGTATTTGCGCGTATTTTCAAGCATTTTCGCGCGCACGTGCGCAAACTTTTTCTCACGTTCACAATATGTTAATGGCTATTCGTGCGCAAATGTGGCGTAAATTACTGACCAAAAATGCAGATTTTTTTTTTTTTTTTTTTACTGAGTAATACATGGTGCTTGTTTATGCTCCTGTGTACATAGGCACATTACAATAATTGACTGTATTTTAGCTCAGTAAAAAAAAAAAAAAAACCGTACTGAGCTTTTTCAAGCTGCAGTGTGCAAGAGGCCTAACAAAGACAACACAAGATTACAACAATAAACCGAACAAGATGGAAAAACAAACACATTACCAATAACCATTAACACCAAATAACAAAATTAAAAGTACACTACAAATAAAACATCCATACAATTAAAATACAACATAGAATAAATCCCATGGATTAAAATAACAGTCAAACTACCAAATACAAATAATACTCCACTTTCTCCACCACCCCAAATAATAACCAACACAATACCAACATACTATAAAAACAACACAAAATCCTGATCATAAACCAGAATTAAATCTTCACCTCCAGCCCTCACAGAAAAGAATTATATATCTCGATGGCCACAGGCAAAAATGATTTCCCGTGTCGCTCTGTGGTGCATTGTGGGTGTAACAATTTGTCACTGATGGTACTCTGCAGACTGACCAGCGTATTGTGGATCAGGTGGGAGGAGTTGTCCAAGAATGAACGTAACTTGAACAACATTCTCCTCTCCAACACTGTTGCAAAAGACCTCAATTCCAAACCAACAACATCACTGGCTTTGCGAATCAGTTTGTTGAGTCTGTTGGTGTCGGACACCCTAAGCCTGCTTCCCCAGCAAGCCACTACAAACAGGAGAGCGCCGGCCACCACAGACTCATAAAACGTCTTCGGCATCGTCCAGCAGATGTTAAAGGACCTCAGTGTCCTCAAAAAGTAGAGGCAGCTCTGACCCTTCCTATAGAGCACCTCAGTGTTCTTGCTCCAGTCCAGCTGGAATAAACAGAATAGAAGGGTGTCCTGCTTTTCTCTTAACTCGGAGGGTCAATCTACAGCCAGGATCGGCATAGGTACAAGGAGTGGACATTATAAGCCAGTGGACACATCAGTCTTTGGAGACTTGTTTTTCAGACAGGATAGCGATACAACATCTTGTACAAACGTTTTTGACATCTCCCCTGTTCCTTTTTGCATATACTCCTTGAATATACTCTATACGTGGTGTGTATATATTTCACCTTATGGCAAGTTTCTCTCTTTTTTGGCTGAAACACACCTGAAGCACTCCTGCCTTGAAGCCATCTGCACGCTGTTTCTCTGTCCCCTCTTGTGACATGTGGTTGGGTATTTCCTGTTTTTATTCTGCGACTTGGTACCAATAGGATCTCCTGAGGAAGCTATATGCGAAACACGTAGTCAGGGGCGTTGCTAGGCCTACAAAAGATCTGGGGCTAGAGCCCATAGCAGCGTAGTAAATAAAGTCATACGCTTGGGCGGGCACACACATGTATATAACATATATGTGTGTGCATGTGTATATATATCCCCAGAGAGCCCCCTTACATCAGGGTTCCCAGAGAGCCCCCCACTTACATCAGGGTTCCCAGAGAGTCCCCCTTACATTAGGGTCTCCAGAGAGCCTCCCCCTTAAATCAGGGTCCCCAGAGAGCCTCCCCTTAAAGCAGGGTTCCCAGAGAGCCCCCCTTACATTAGGGTCTCCAGAGAGCCTCCCCCTTAAATCAGGGTCCCCAGAGAGCCTCCCCTTAAATCAGGGTCCCCAGAGAGCCTCCCCCTTAAATCAAGGTCCCCAGAGAGCCTCCCCCTTAAATCAAGGTCACCAGAGAGCCTTCCCCTTAAATCAGGGTCCCCAGAGAGCCTCCCCCTGCATCAGGGTCCCCAGAGAGCCCTCCACTTACATCGGCATCCCTAGAGAGCCTCCCCTCCCCTTGGGGACCCCTGCAGAGACTCTGGGCTATGGGCCCCAGATTCGGGGCTATAGCCCCAAAAGCCACCCCCTAGCGACGCCACTGCACGTAGTGATCCCTCGGTACATTGATTTCCTCTGGGGCCCTGATATGTAAGACCTTCTGCCCATACCGGCTTCAGAGTCCATCATATCTATGGGCATATCTACTGGGTTTCTCAAGTGTTCATATAGGTCTCACCGTACAATTTTGATTTCAATATTTCAATATGTGTTTCACCTAGGTGGGACAACGCCATACAATTTTTATATGTATTTCAATATGTGTTTGAATATGTTTTTTAAACAATGTTAAATACATTTGGATTTTTTGGCAATTGAGTGCTCTCTTTTTCATCTTGGGTCTGCTTGTGGCTACCAATTTAAAGTCCATGTTCATCCTTGGTTCTTTTACTTTGAATATAATAAAACAAAACAGAATAAAAAAGAAAATAATATAATGGAATAGAATAGAATAGAACAGACTAGAATAAAATAGAATAGAACAGAATATAAAAGAATGGAATAGAAAAGACTAGAACAGAAAATTGAATAGTAGAATAGAATAGAAAAAATAGAATAGAAAAGAATAGAATAAAAAAAATGTAAATAGAATAAAATAGAATGAATATAGCCATCCTTTGAAATTTGAATTTCAAATTATTCTAACATAACGAATATGACGAAATTTAATTATTAACTTCACAAACTAATCCGAAACTAAACTTTCCGTTGTGCACATCTCAAGTTACCACCCTGTGACCATTATAGATCTCCCCCACGGGTGTTAGAGGGGACATAAAAAAGGTGCCCCTTTCACGTAGGCTGGTCTAGTGTTATCATGGACACAGAGGTCTTGGTGGTCCACCACAACCTCATTCTTAGTCACTCAATGGCAGGAGCTCCTCAGTCACTTGTACAGGTGAATTGCAGGGACGAGGACATTGCTCAGGGAAGTGGAGAAGCTGTCAAAGTTAAGTCTGATGATGGCATGTGTATGATATTGATCTGTAGATATTGACTCAGACACTGGTCCCCCCCCCCCCGCCCCCTAGCCACTGAGGTGAGAATTGGGTGAAAATGATGGAACCAGGATGTGACTTGCACAGCAGTGAAAGTCCTGATGAATGGATAATATATTGTGTGTGCCAATCCTGAGTCACCTATGAGTCAGCCCAGGACACGCACCGGACCGGCGGCAGGTATGAGCAGGACGTGACAGCTGCAGATTGTGGAGCAATGCCGGTGATCAGCCAGGTGGAGGACCTTATCTGTCTCCTCATATCATAGAGGAAAGTGAGAACATAGAACAGCCAATACGAGGACAATGACAGTGTGACATAACATGGAATTAAACAGCTGCCCCGTCCCTATGAAAGAACCTGGCTAGGTACACGATTGCTGGCCTTACCTCTAGAATTTCTTTATAAAATTGAAGCTTTCAGAACGTTCATTCAATTATTAGTATTATCATACAGGATTTATATAGCGCCAACAGTTTGCACAGCGCTTTACAATGTAGAGGGGCGACAGTACAATTACTATACAGTTCAAAGCAGAAGGGACAGGAGGCCCCTGCTTGTGGAGCTTACAATCTAAAGGGAGGGGGAGGCGGTACAAAAGGTAATAGCTGCGGGGTATGGTCAGATGGGGGTTGCTCCGGGACGGTTCTTAGGTGGAGGTGGGATAGGCTTCCCTGAATAAGTACGTTTTCAGGGATCCCCTAAATGCGGACAGGGTAGGGGGTGACCGGGCATACTGGGGCAGGGAGTTCCAGAGGATGGAACAGGCTCTGGAGAAGTCGAGCATGGGAGGAGGTAACAAAAGAGCTAGAGAGCAGGAGGTCCTGGGAGGAGCAGAGAGGACAATTTGGGCAATATCTGCAGATGAGGTTGGTGATGTAGATGGGGCAATGTTGTGGATGACCTTGTTTGTTACGTTTAGTATTTTGAATTTTATACGGTGGGGGAGGGGAAGCCAGTGAAGGGATTGGCAGAGAGGAGCAGCAGTCATGGATCGATTAGTGAGGTGTATTAGTCTAGCAGCAGCATTCATAATAGACTGAAGGGGGATAGCCTGTGTAAAGGTAGGTTAGTGAGGAGAGAATTGCAGTAGTCAAGGCCGGAAATAACGAAGGAGTGAATAAGTTGCTTTGTGGTGTCATTAGTCAGGAAGGGGCAAACTCTTGAAATGTTGCGGAGGTTAAGGCGGCAAGATGTAGCCAGTGATTGGATGTGGGGGCTGAAGTAGAGGTCAGAGTCAAGGATTACACCCAGGACCCTGGCATGTGTGGAGGAACCAATGGTTGTGCTGTCGATCTCAATCATGTGGAGGGGAATCGGAGAGGAGGAAATATTACAAGCTCAATTTTAGGTGTCATCACCATAGAGGTGGTATTGGAAGCCATGGGAGGTTATCAACTGGCCCAGGGAAGAGGTATAGAGAGAGAATAGGAGGGGCCCAAGAAAGGAGCCTTGGGGTGACCCAACAGAAAGGGGAACAGAGGAGATGATGTATTTGACACTGAAAGTGATCTGAGATGGGTAGGAGGAGAACCATGAAAGAGCAGAATCACGGAGCCCAAGGGAGTGGAGTTTGGTGAGGAGGAGTGGGTGGTCAACTGTGTCAAAGGCAGCAGAAATGTCTAATGCCGCGTACACACGGTCGGACTTTCCGGCATACTTGGTCCGGCGGACCAGAGTGTGCCGGACAATCCGCCCGTGTGTGGGCGGCGGCGGACTTTTCCGGTGGACTTCTTCCCAAAAGCCCGCCGGACCTAGATTTGAAAAAAGTTTTCAATCTTTCCGTCGGACTCAGTTTCGGGCAGAAAGTCCGCTCGTGTGTGTGCTGGTCCGACGGAAAGCCCGCTCGTGTGTAGGCTGGTCCGACGGACCAAATACGACACGAGGGCAGAGTATTGCATCTCGCGCTCGCTGCAATAGGAAAAACAAATCTTCCTATTGCGGCGAGCGCGGTGCATACCAGGCCCTTAGGTCTGGTATGGATTATAAAGGGAACCCCGCTACGCCGAAAAAACGGCGTGGGGTCCCCCTAAGATCCATACCAGACCCCGATCGGAGCACGCAGCCTGGCCGGTCAGGAAAGGGGGTGGGGACGAGCGAGCACCCCCCCCCCCTCCTGAACCGTACCAGACCGCATGCCCTCAACGTGGGGGGTGGGTGCTTTGGGGGAGGGGGGCGCCCTGCGGGCCCCCCCACCCCAAAGCACCTTGTCCCCATGTTGATGAGGACAAGGGCCTCTTCCCGACAACCCTGGCCGTTGGTTGTCGGGGTCTGCGGGCGGGGGGCTTATCGGAATCTGGGAGCCCCTTTTAATAAGGGGGCCCCCAGATCCCGGCCCCCCACCCTATGTGAATTAGTAAGGGGTACATGGTACCCCTACCCATTCACCTAGGGAAAAAGTGTAAGTAATAAAACACACTACACAGGTTTTTAAAATATTTTATTAAACAGCTCCGGGGGGGTGATCTTCCTCCGGCTTCGGGTGTCTTCTTCCGGCTTCGGGGGTCCCTCCGCTTCATCTTCTCCCGGCGTCCGGTTGGTTCTTCTCCGCTCTCTTCTCCCGGTGTTCCAGTTCTTCGGCCGGCTCCTCTGCTGCCTTCAGGTAGCTCTCTTGCCAGCAGAGGTCCGGACTTCTGGGCTTCTTGTCTTCTGGGCTTCTTGTCTTCTTGTCTTCTCTTCCCCAGATGTTGACACGACGCTCTCTCCTGCTGGACTGCTCTCCGAGGGCTGCGTTGTGACTTATATAGGCGGAGACCCCGCCCCCTTTTGATGTCACAGTCCCTGGGCATGCTGGGACTGTGACGTTTTAGGGGGCGTGGCCAACATCACCCAGTGACCACGCCCCCTAAAACGTCACAGTCCCAGCATGCCCAGGGACTGTGACATCAAAAGGGGGCGGGGTCTCCGCCTATATAAGTCACAACGCAGCCCTCGGAGAGCAGTCCAGCAGGAGAGAGCGTCGTGTCAACATCTGGGGAAGAGAAGACAAGAAGACAAGAAGCCCAGAAGACCGGACCTCTGCTGGCAAGAGAGCTACCTGAAGGCAGCAGAGGAGCCGGCCGAAGAACTGGAACACCGGGAGAAGAGAGCGGAGAAGAACCAACCGGACGCCGGGAGAAGATGAAGCGGAGGGACCCCCGAAGCCGGAAGAAGACCCCCGAAGCCGGAGGAAGATCCCCACCCCCGGAGCTGTGTAATAAAATATTTTAAAAACCTGTGTAGTGTGTTTTATTACTTACAATTTTTCCCTAGGTGAATGGGTAGGGGTACCATGTACCCCATACTCATTCACATAGGGTGGGGTGCCGGGATCTGGGGGCCCCCTTATTAAAGGGGGCTCCCAGATTCCGATAAGCCCCCCGCCCGCAGACCCCGACAACCAACGGCCAGGGTTGTCGGGAAGAGGCCCTTGTCCTCATCAACATGGGGACAAGGTGCTTTGGGGTGGGGGGCCCCGCAGGGCGCCCCCCTCCCCCAAAGCACCCACCCCCCATGTTGAGGGCATGCGGCCTGGTACGGTTCAGGAGGGGGGGGCGCTCGCTCGTCCCCACCCCCTTTCCTGACCGGCCAGGCTGCGTGCTCGGATCGGGGTCTGGTATGGATTTTAGGGGGGACCCCACGCCGTTTTTTCGGCGTAGGGGCTTCCCTTTATAATCCATACCAGACCTAAGGGCCTGGTATGCCCCTCAACGGGGCTCGCAAGGTGTCAATCTCGCCGATAAAAGCGGCAAGATTGACATCCTTTGCTAGTCCCGTCGCACCTGAGTCACGTTCAAAGTGAACGGACTTGTCCGTGTGTGGGCAAGTCCGTTCATTCTGAAAGTCCGCCGGAACTCCGGCGAAAGTCCGTCGGAAAGACGGGCGGACTTAGCCCGCCGGAAAGTCCCGGCGTGTGTGGGCAAGTCTGTCCGTTTTAAAGTCCGGCGCACCTGGCGGACTATGTCCGTCGGAAAGTGTGCCGGACCAAGTAGGATAGAAAGTCCGACCGTGTGTACGCGGCATTAGAGTATGAGTATGGAGTACTGGCCGTTTTTTTTTGCAGTTAGAAGGTCATTGGTAAATTTTAGTAGGGCAGTTTCAGGGCAGTGTCTTGGCGGAAGCCGGACTGTAGGGGATCGAGAAGGTTGTTGTCAGTGAGGTAGCAACTGATATGGTTGTGAACAAGGCATTCAAGAAGCTTGGAGGCAAACAAGAGCAGGGAGATAGGTTCTTAAAGGGGTTGTAAACCCTTGTGTTTTTTCACCTTAATGCATCCTATTATCCATCACTGTCATAGATTGATAGCATAGATTGATAGCAGGGCAGTCATTGGCTCCCACTGCTGCCAATCAAATCCAATGACGCGGGTGCCCAGGGGCAGGGCCAAGTCCGGCATTCTGTGTCTATGGATGCAAATGCTGCACTCGGGAGCACGCCCGCACTCCCCCCTGGGAGAGCGCTTCTCCCAGGGGGTTTACCGATGTGAGGAGGAACCGCGAGCGCCGCTGGGGGACCACAGAAGAAGAGGTTCGGGGCCACACTGTGCAAAACGAACTGCACAGTGGAGGTAAGTATGATATGTTTGTTATTTTAAAAAAAAAATGCGAAGGTTTACAATCACTTTAAGTTAGTTTTAAGTTATTCAAACAGGTGTGGTCCTGTGAGGGTTTTATTGTGTGTGTGTGTGTGTGGGGGGGGGGGGGGGTAACCAGTGCATGTTTGAGTGGGGGTGTGCCAGATTATCTAAAAGTTAGAGAGGACAATTCGACAATCCGTTATGACTAGGCCGAGAATTTTTTTTTTTTGTCAAATCAAATGGGAACAAACAAATTTCCAAATATTAGATTTACTCCCAGCCAAGAAAAATCCTAATGAGTCTTATACGCATGCGGTTGCCAAGATTAATCCGGAACTAGAACGTTCTTTAGCAAGAAAGGTCGTTCCTTCCTGTATATTGAATTGTATCTCTTGCTGGATCATTAGCAGGTGGATCCAAAGCTCATATACAACATTACATAATTTTCTATAGAAATCAACACATTGATGTGGTACTCAAATGAAAAGTCGTTCAAAACTAGCCGAGTCCATGACGGCACCATTCAGAGGCGTAACTAGAACCTCCCCACTGATCGCGGGGCCCTGTACTCCCGTCGCGGGACCCTTTATTACAGTCCTACGAGCCTCATGGGCCCCCTGGAGCATGACCCCTGTAGGTACTCCCCTGGGAACATTGAATAGTCAGACGAGCGATTTTTATACTTTGTCATCTGAACATTCAAACAAAATTCTGCAGGTTTAAGCCAGCCTAAGATTTCGATTGGCTAGTTCCAAAAAGACTAGTGAGTAATAGATGAGGCCAGACTTGAACAATTCTTTGTGCGACATGCAAACAACCACAATTCCACTTGTTCTGCCCCACTGTCATGTATTTTTTATGTGTTGTATTGAACTACATCAGTTTAATACTTTTCATGACATTAGTACGATGACATCCAGTGGGACGAGTTTCGTCCCACTGCAACTTTTTAACTATGTGATTTGGTTTCTCCCTCTGTCCTCCATCCATGTTTAATGCTAGTTAGTTCAGTCCTAGCTAGACCCTTACAATTTCTTCCACGTTCTCACAGTCAGTGTTGGTTATTTGCAGAAACAGGGCTTAGGAAAGTCATTGTCTTCTTACATTTCAGAAGACTGGAAATCATCCTCTGTACAGCAAATAGTAAAATTGCATTGGATTCAACGTATGTTTTCTGTCAGGTACTTATATAGCGCCACTAAGTTTCACAGCGCTTTACATTTATATTACATATTCACATTAGTCCCTGCCCTCAAGGAGCTTACAATTTAAGGTCCCTAACTCACATTGATATACTGGGGCCAATTTAGACAGGAGCCAATTAGCCTACTAGTGTGTCTTTGGAGTGTGGGAGGAAACCGGAGCTATGAGTAAGCACTCAGTCCTGAGTGCGAAACGCGTCAGCTTACCTGTACTTTCTGCATGACAGTCTTGTTATTTTGATGATCCCATTTTTTCAATAAAGTGAAGTTTTTTGACTACATCCGGTGTGCGGCATCCAAATCTTCTCCTCCATTCAAGCCTGAGGAAACCGGCGTACCTGGAGGAAACCCGAGCAGGCACAGGGAGAACATGCAAACTCCAAGCAGGTAGTGCCGTGGTTGGGATTTGAACCAACAACCCTAGTGCTGCCAGGCCAGGGCTACTGATAAGGCAGTACAGCCGGCCCAATTATACCGGGCCTGGCCCCATCAGTTAAAAAGGGGGGGCTGACTGTACTGCCTTACTGCCCACTCTTATGGCTCCCCCTGCAGCGGCTTCTCCTTTTTCTAGCAGCCGTGGCATTTTAGTGAAATTTTTTTGAAAAATATTCATAGAAGGGTAGGGGGGGGGGGTGTGGCTGGCTATCAGGTAGGCTGTATGGGGCCCCCATGATTTCTAAAAGCAGCCCCGTGCCAGGAAGAAGTGCTAACCACTTAGGCACTGTGCTGCCCATAATTCTTATTGAAGAGTTAAAGAGGGAGTCCACCTAAACCGCCTAAAAAAATATATATTAAAAGCCAGCAGCTACAAATACTGCAGCTGCTGACTTTTAATAAATGGCCACTTACCTGTCCCAGGGTCCAGCGATGTCGGCAGCCGACGCCGAGAACCCGCTTGGTTCTCGGCAGCTACTGCCGCCATCCTAGGTGAGGGAATCAGGAAGTGAAGCGTTGCGGCTTCACTTCCCAGTTCCCTACTGCGCATGCGCGAGTCGCGCTGCGCGTGGTAACTGGTCCCCGCTATCTCCTGGGACCTGTGTGTTTCCCAGGAGACAGCGCGGAGGGACAGGAAGAGGCATAGACTCCGATGGGAGTCTATGCCTGAAGTGGGTGCAAATACCTGTCTTAGACAGGTATCTGCACCCCCCTCCCCCCTGAAAGGTGCCAAATGTGACACCGGAGGGGGGGGGGGAGGGTTCCGAAAAGCGGAAGTTCCATTTTTGTGTGGAACTCCGCTTTAAGCTGCCTGTGGATAGTGCCAAGTAAGCAGGGGTCCATAGTGTCTGGACTGACCAGGTTCAAGGAGGTATGTCAATAGATGAATACCTGGAATTGTTACACACATTATTTCGCATGCTGCATTGTGAATAAATATATATATTAGATGATAGGTTTGCTTGAATTCCTCCAGAGTATAGAGCTTCAGTGCATTGACCAGCACCAGCTAGGATCGAAAGCCCGAACCCTAACTCGCACCTTTATCAGCGGACTCAGACACACCAATCTACCGTTATTGCTGACCCAGATGACTCTCCTTCCACAAACCCCCCAAGCGGAGGTTAAGGGTATAAAAGATTCAGTTGAACTTTGCAACAACTGATAACAAAATTCAAACCTTCCGACAATTATTTGGGAATGTATTCGGTGCATTTTATAACCATATAGCAGAAAGCAGCACAATCCCTCTGGTATAATATTTAATTGCGATTTAATCTCTTTGGCCGGCGCGCTCGACTGCAGAGTCACTGAAGGGAGAGACTTCTCACACCTGATTGATAATATATAGAGCCCTTCTATGTTCGCTCTTCACGCCCCATTTCCAATCGAGCCGTCTTTATACACCTGAATATCAGTGCACACAATAGAGGCATGCCTGGTACGCCGCGTCTTTCCGATAGAGCTGTCTGATGGCTGTCACTAAAGCTTAAGACATGAGGACAAAAAGAGAAAAGTTGAGGGGATTTTTTTACGGTGCCCACAAAAAAATATGTAATGACTTGGGATTAAAAAATATAAATTTTATTAATACAAAACATTTTTTTTCTTAAAAGGAGTTTTGTACAGAATACATAAAATTATTCACAATAATAACAATAATATCGTGGTTGTGAAATATGTAGGTTCGAGACAAAATCAATGAAGATTGCACACTAGCCCAACATGTTTCGCTGATTGCTTCTTCAGGGGATGTGCAATTCAGAGAAAGGTTGGCATAGAAGACCTAAAGAAATCGCCACCAAAGCAAACGACAGCCGGATTCAAACATTCCCTCCCAAAACCCCCTAATACAAGGGAGATGGTCAAATTTGTGGTCATAGAGGGCAGAAGGGTCAGATTTAAGTAGTATATATTTTTTGGTTGGGGTACATGGAATAGGCGCGGTTTTAAAGCAACTTTAAACTACCTGCAAGGTGTTGGGTGCTGGGAATGGTGCAGTATCATAGACGCCGCTCGATGGAGTCTGATCCTCCTTAATACATGAGATATATTTCTTGATGAACATCCTTGCTCCATCTTATCACAAGAAAGAGCGATTTCCATGAGTTGCTGATTCACAATCCTGGCCACCACATCTCATACGTAAAAGCATATTCATGTCTGTCCGAGGCGGCCTTTCTCAACCTTTTTACCCCAAAGGGACCCCTCAAATCATTTTCCGGTTACGAGGAACCCTTCACAAAAATATAACAAGAGTATCTCCACCTCCATGCCAGCATACACAACAGGGAGGTCAGCCTCAACAGCTCAGGTTCCTGTAGCCCTCCAAAACATAAAATGTATTCTTCAGACCAGACATTCTCAGCCACGGTTCCTCCGGAGGTTGCTAGGGGTTCCTTGAGCTGTGGCTGATTGACCTCCCAGCTGACGGTGCCTGCATAGCTCCAGAACCACTACCAAAGCCAGCATCATGAAATCTATTGACCTTTAGCTGTCTGTAATGGTGGCATTCTGTCCACCACTCTAATGCCCTGTACACGCGACCGGTTTTCCTGCCGGAATAAACTCTGAAGGTTTTTCCGACGGAGTCCCGACGGAATTCCGCTCAAGCGGTCTTGCCTACGCACGGTCACACCAAATTCCGACCGTCCGGAACGCGGTGACGTACAACACCTACGACGGGGCTAGAAAACAGAAGTTCAATAGCCAGTAGCCAATAGCTTCCGTCTCGTGCTTGCTTCAGAGCATGCGTCGTTTTTGGCACGTCGGAACAGCCTACAGACGAGCGGTTTTCCCGATAGGAATTGGTTCCGTCGGAAAAATTTAGAACATGTTCTCTTTCTAGGTCCGTCAGAATTTTCGACTTAAAAAGTACAATGGGGCATACACACGATCGGAATATACGATGGAAAGCTCCTGTTGGACTTTTTCTGTCGGACATTCCGCTCGTGTGCATTCTTCCTACTGGCCACCAATGCAATGCATTAATACCCATGACCACCATTGAATCAATTTTGGTAAAAGTATACCATAAATAGTGAAGAGAGAGCTGGAGCCCGAAAACTTTCCTTAAAATGTTTTCTTTGGCAAAGATAAGTGATCTGGGGCATCCAAACAAACCTAGTTGATGAGCTTTGACTAAGGCCTTAGCTGAAATGCGTTAGTTCTGCTGGGTTCTTTTGGATGTCCCAGATCACTTATCTTTTACCAAATAAAGCATTGGAAGATTGTTTTTAGACCCCCAGCTTTCTCTTCAGATTTTATAGGGAACCTTTACCAAAACCAATTCAATGGGGGCCAATGGCATTACATTGGTGGCCAGTAGGAAGAATCCAACCCTTAGAATGGTGGTTAGAATGCCATCATTACAGACAGATAAAGGTCAGTTGGTGGGACATGCTGCTGGCTTTGCCAATTGGCATCGGTTCTGGAGCTATACAGGCGCTGTCAACTGGGATGTCAATAAGCTATCGCTCAAGGAACCCGTCAACCTCTGCAGGAACCCTGGTTGAGAATGCCTGGTCTGAGCAATACATTTCACATCTTCTGATATCAGAGAATTTGAGTCATTGTGAGGTATAGAAGGAAAGGGTAGAGAGGAAAGCCGTGAGACAGAAAAGTGTGTACAATGATAACTGGAACATTGAGGATGATTTTTGTTTGAGTAATAAGAAAGTATAAGGTAAAGGGAGACTACAGGGGACCAAATTCTCAAATTTTCAGATTCTGTTCTCAACCTTTTTACCCCAAAGGCACCTCTATAGTGCTCAGGTTATGGGAAACCCAGGGCTGTCTTTAATATTGAATGGACCCTGGGCAAACATTTTCTTGCACCCCCCCCCCCCCCATCATAACACAGGACCCTTCCCCCATACAATCCCAATCATTACACAAGACCCTGTCCCCAAACTATCCTCATCATTACACTGGACCCCCTCTCTTCCCTCCACAGACCCCTGCACCCCCCCCCCCCCATCAGTCTCACCTTGATAGTTACATAGTAGGTGAGGTTGAAAAAAGACACAAGTCCATAAAGTCCAACCTATGTGTGTGATTATGTGTCAGTATTACATTGTATATCCGTGTATGTTGTGGTCGTTCAGGTGCTTATCTAATAGTTTTTTTTAAACTATCGATGCTCCCCCCCGCTGAGACCACCGCCTGTGGAAGGGAATTCCACATCCTTGCCGCTCTTAGGCTCCATTCACACTAGCGCGTTTTTTGATACATTTTGCAGAAATGCATGGGAATTTTTTAACATGGGTTCCTATGGAACATGTTCACATCAATGCCTTTTTGTACCTCTGCATTTTTGGAAAGGGTCAGGGACTTTTTTTCATGCAAAATGCAGCGTTTTGCATGTAATAGAATTCAATGGACCAGCATCAAAAACGCAAGTGCAGCGTTTTTGCGGCGTTTTTGGCGTTTTTTTTTTTTTTTTTAGACTGTATACAGTCTAAAAAAACTGTAAAAAAAAAAAACAGCAAAACGCGGCAAAAACGCCGCAAAAACGCTGTAAAAACGCTACAAAAACGCTGCTCAAAAACGTGGCAAGCATCACAAAAAAAACCTCCAAAAACGCTCAAAAGCAACATGCATAGATGTGAATCGAGCCTTACAGTAAAGAGCCCTCTACGTAGTTTAAGGTTACACCTCTTTTCTTCTAATTTTTTTGAGTGGCCACGAGTCTTATTAAACTCCCTTCCGCACGCCAACATTCAATTCCACCCTCATCTCCTGAGTGATAGTTAAATCCACTTATCAAATATTTGCAGGCAGTACGGGCTTTAGGGGCAGCTGGTTTGGGCCCCACAACAATGACTGGGCCCGGGGCAGCTTTCCCCTTTGCCCTGTGTGAAAGACGGCCCTGGGAAAACTCTTACTAAAATGGATCTATTGGAAATTAATGCCGTTAATTTATTACATTGGTGGTCAGTAGGAAGAATGAAACCCTTATGCCCCGTACACACGGTCGGACATTGATCGGACATTCCGACAACAAAATCCATGGATTTTTTCCGACGGATGTTGGCTCAAACTTGTCTTGCATACACACGGTCACACAAAGTTGTCGGAAAATCCGATCATTCTGAACGCGGTGACGTAAAACACGTACGTCTGGACTATAAACGGGGCAGTGGCCAATAGCTTTCATCTCTTTATTTATTCTGAGCATGCGTGGCACTTTGTGCGTCGGATTTGTGTACACACGATCGGAATTTCCGACAACGGATTTTGTTGTCGGAAAATTTTATAGCCTGCTCTCCAACTTTGTGTGTCGGAAAATCCGATGGAAAATGTGTGACGGAGCCCACACACGGTCGGAATGTCCGACAACAAGGTCCTATCACACATTTTCCGTCGGAAAATCCGACCGTGTGTACGGGGCATTAGAATGGTAGGAAGCTGAAGCAGCTGAAGGAACCCCAGGGTGTCATGGAACGCTGGTTAAGAAGGTCTGTTCTAGGCACTCTATATATAACCAGCCTACAGAATATTCAAGCTGCAATAATGATGAGAAAGTGACATTTTCACTTGTTGTTGGAGGAACTCATTGTTGAAATGGAACTTTTTGGCCGATTATATATACGGTATATATTATATCCATTTTTTTCAGGTTTTCCACCAGTGCTTTGCCCAGTCAGTCCTCCAGGTCCCATTGTGTATATACTGCACAGTGTACACACCTTGTTAGCTCTAATCCTGGTTGATGTATCTTGATCTGATACAGTGGCTTGAAAAAGTATTCATACCCCTTGAAATTTTCCACATTTTGTCATGTTACAACCAAAAACGTAAATGTATTTTATTGGGATTTTATGTAATAGACCAACACAAAGGGGTTGATTTATTAAAGACAAATTGACTGTGCACTCTGCAAGAGCAGTTGCTCCAGAGCTTAGTAAATAAGGTAAAGCCTCACTTTGCAAAGAGTACCCAATCACGTGCAAGGAAAATTATAAAAACAGCATTTTTGCTTGCACATGATTGGATGATGACAATCAGCAGAGCTTCTGCTCATTTACTAAGCTCTGGAGTAACTGCTCTTGCAGAGTGCACAGTCGATTTGTCTTTAGTAAATCAACCCCAAAGTGTCACATAATTGTGAAGTGGAAGGAAAATGATAAATGGTTTTCAATTTTTTTTTACAAATAAATATGTGAAAAGTGTGGAGGGCATTTCTATGGCGCCCCCCGGAGTCAATACTTTGTAGAACCTCCTTTCTCTGCAATTACAGCTGCAAGTCTTTTTGGGGATGTCTCTACCAGCTTTGTACATCCAGAGAGGGACATTTCTGCCCATTCTTCTTCTTTGCAAAATATCTCAAGCTCTGTCAGATTGGATGGAGAGCATCTGTGAACAGCAATTTTCAAGGCTTGGCACAGATTCTCAATTGGATTTAGGTCTGGACTGTGACTGGACCATTCTAACACATGAATATGCTTTGTTCTAAACCATTCCATTGTAGCTCTGGCTGTATGTTTCGGGTCGTTGTCCTGCTGGAAGGTGAACCTCCCCCCCAGTCTCAAGTCTTTTGCAAACGCTAACAGGTTTTCTTCTAAGATTGTCCTGTATTTGGCTCCATCCATCTTCCCATCAACTCTGACCAGCTTCCCTGTCCCTGCTGAAGAAAAGCATCCCCCACAACATGATAGTGCCACCACCATGTTTCACGGTGGGGATGGTGTGTTCAGGGAGATGTGCAGTGTTAGTTTTCCGCCACACATAGCGTTTTGCTTTTAGGCCAAAAAGGTCAATTTTGGTCTCATCTGACCAGAGCACCTTCTTCCACATGTTTGCTGTGTCCCCCACATGGCTTCTCACAAACTGCAAACAGGACTTCTTATGACTTTCTTTCACCAATGTCTTTCTTCTTGTCACTCTTCCATAAAGGGCAGATTTGTGGAGAACACGACTAATAGTTGTCCTGTGGACAGATTCTCCCACCTGAGCTGTGGATCTCTGCAGCTCCTCCAGAGTTACCATGGACCTCTTGGCTGCTTCTCTGATGAATGTTCTCCTTGCCCGGCCGGTCAGTTTAGGTGGACGGCCATGTCTTGGTAGGTTTGCAGTTGTGCCATACTCTGTCCATTTTCGGATGATGGATTGAACAGAGCTCCGTGAGATATTCAAAGCTTGGGATATTTTTTTTATAACCTAACCCTGCTTTATACTTCTCCACAACTTTATCCCTGACCTGTCTGGTGTGTTCCTTGGCCTTCATGATGCTGTTTGGTCACTAAGGTTCTCTAACAAACCTATAAAGGGCCTTCACAGAACAGCTTTGTTTATACTTAGATTAAATTACAGACAGATGGAGTCTATTTACCAATTAGGTCATTGGTTCCACTAGATTTTAGTTAGGGGTATCAGAGTAAAGGGGGCTGAATACAAATGCCCCCCCCCCCCCCCCACACTTTTCACATATTTATTTGTAAAAAAAAAATGAAAATCATTTATCATTTTCCTTCCACTTCACAATTATGTACCACTTTGTGTTGGTCTATCACATAAAATCCCAATAAAATACATTTACTTTTTTGGCTGTAACGTGACAAAATGTGGAAAATTTCAAGGGGTGTGAATACTTTTTCAAGGCACTGCACATGTCCAAAATGTGATGATTCAGCCATATTTGTTTTTAATGCTATCATTTCCAAATGGATCATTGGCTAGCCGGCCACGGCAAAAGTACTTATTACCGGTTCCTACAAGTCAGGACAGATATTCGGTTTCTGCTCAGAATACATTCCAAATGAACCTCTCTGGAATTCCCCCCGGCAACTGCCATGTTGGAAATGTCTTGGTGCTCCTGTGTTGTGTTTTTCTGCAGACGAATGACGGCGGGTTAAGGATATTCTTGCTAAGGGTCGGTGTTATACTGTACCTACCAGTAGTAGGCACAGTATAAGGAATAGAAGTCCGTGGTGACTTAGGGGTTAATACTCACCCGGGACATTCAATGGGCAATATTTGGCTTTCTCAAGCTGACATCACAAAGGACGGGCATGGGTGGGTGCCGCAGTGAGTTGGTACTTGCACAGATCAATGGGTGTTTGGTTTAGAATTTTGCTGCAGGCAATTTGGCAAAGATACAGAAAGCTGTGATTAGTGTTTTATATCACCCCCTGAAGTCATTACATGGAATGTAAAGCGGTTTGATGAAGACATTCTTTATTTATTTGTTATGGTCAACATGCAGAGCCCCCCCAAAAAAAAAAAGACCATGTAAAAAATTCACATTGCGACCGCAACCAAAAAGTGAAGAGCCAATCACCAATCACTTGTATGAACCCAAAACTATAAGGTGCCTGTAAGAACAAAAGTAGAATCTACACCCACTAACAGGACTGTACAGAAAACATGGAGCCGGCTCTGCTCCAGAGGAGCTTACACTCTAATGTTTTAGTAACAAGCTGTATACAGAAGCTCTGACATATACCGCAGTGCTGTACACAGAACACTGAGCCAGTCACATCTGTCTCTGTACCAGAGAAGCTTACGCTCATATAGGTGTGTGCAGCCTATTGCATTAGGGTGTGCACCACAAAGCTCAAACACACACACACACACATTATATATATATATATATATATATATATATATATATATATATATATACCGTATATTACCAAAAGTATTGGGACACCTGCCTTTACATGAACTTTGGCATCCCAGTCTTAGCCCGTAGGGTTCAATATTGAGTTGGCCCGCCCTTTGCAGCTATAACAGCTTCAACTCTTCTGGGAAGGCTGTCCACAAGGTTTAGGAGTGTGTCTATGGGAATAAAATCGCATTAAAAATGCTGCGCTATCAAAGGTATAAGCATAAAGCCTCCGAACTGGTAAAATTATATCTTCTACACCGTGATAATAATAATAATGTATAAAATATATGATGGAAAATATATAAAATAACAAGTGCTTAATAGCCAAATAATAAAGTGACAATGTGCATTCATATAGTGATGAAAAATATTAAAGCAAATAAGTCAGTGGAAATCTAAATAGATCCAAATACTGGAATAATAAAAAAGTGCTTAAAGAGGAGGGCCATCAAAAAAATAAAAATAAAAGTCAGCAGCTACAAATACTGCAGCTGCTGACTTTTAATTGGACACTTACCTGTCCCTGGGTCCAGCGATGGGGGGGATCAAAGCCCCGCTCGTCTCCCCCTCCGTTCAGCGGCGCCGGCATTGCAACTGTGGGCGCCGGGCTGTAGCGGTGCCCACAGTAATGTAATGGGTCCCAGATGATTGACAGGAGGGAGGGAGCAGAGCTGAGCCCTTCCTGTGCCGAGGGGGAAGTGATGTCACCAGCCCGGGCACTGGAAGAGGCAGACTACGAGGGACCGCCTAGCAACAGGCATTTAGAGGTAAGTAAAAAAAATAAAAATTTCAAATGTTTTTTTTTATTTATTTTTTTTAGGCACAGTCATGAATTTTTTTTTTTTAGGTTGGAACACCACTTTAAGTGAACTGTGCAAAGTTCAAATTGATCCAATTTACAGGTGCTCCACACTCCATGCGATTCAGTATGCTGTGAAAGTGAAGCGATAATCAGACGCTGTGTTCTCACTCAGGTTCTCCCCCCCATGTAATGAAGGTTCACCTTAAGGTGTGTGACCTTGCTGTTAAGCTTGGTCAATACACGCTTTGGAACCACTACAGGGTTCAGCAGTGCGTCCGGGATCCTGGATCAATCGCCAATGTGCCTCAGTAAATCCATGAAAAAAGGATCTCATAGTGTAGTATGCTTATGCAAACAGGTCCCACACAGGGTACTCACAATATCCAGGCGCTTCAGTGCGCCATTCTACATCAAGCAAAAAACGAATGGTTGAAAATGGCCGGTAACGGGATGGTATGCCGATCGTTCCTAACAGCTGACCTGCTAAGCGTGCCGTCCTGTCCCCTTCCCCTACATGTGTCGATACAAGGGAATTTCGTATCTTCTTCAGGTTTTCTTCGTATCTCCTTCACAGGTGTGCTTGACGGGACTTGCAGGACCCGTCAAGCACACCTGTGAAGCACCCATCGGCTTCCGCG
The DNA here is from genome assembly GCA_037952835.1 of Lithobates septentrionalis. Lineage (NCBI taxonomy): Eukaryota > Metazoa > Chordata > Amphibia > Anura > Ranidae > Lithobates > Lithobates septentrionalis. The sequence goes on from JBBDGP010002761.1 coordinate 409,814, forward strand.
GGTGGCGGAACTGAATCCTCGGCGGAGGCGGAGCTCGGCGGGCGGGGAGTCAGGTACAGTGCGCACGCCTCCTCCGCCCACCGAGCGGCACCGTCCAGAGCATGCGGACTCCTCCCCCTCTGACGGCTCCGAGGAGAACGAGCAGACACCCGCCAGGAAGGAAAAAGGGGGGGGGAAGTCCGGCAGGAGAGGTGTGACCACGGCCCGGGGTTCGAGGCGTGGGGGGCGGTCACAGCACCAGTTCGGTGGGTGGATCCGGCGCTGGGAGGCGGAGCCGAGCATGGCGCGGATCCACGGTGGCCAGGCCGACATTGCCTGGGCTGCTTCAGGAGGAAGAGCTGTCATTGCCAGAAGGGCGGTCGGAGGGTGAGCTGTCTTACTCGGAGGAGGAGGAGGAATTGCAGGGTCAGCCTGCACTGAGGGATTCTGGAGCTGCGGCTGTCGGTAACACCCCTGGTCAGCCTGGAAAGTTTACTAACTTATTTTCTAATGCTGGAAATGTTTTGGGGAGCTTGTTGGGGGTCGCGGATGGGAACACAACAGTAGCGGGGGTAGCCACGCAGACGGTAGCAGTGGGTCCCGCGTCCGGCCCGTAGGTGGTGGGTACGCCACCCGCCACGTCCAGTACGGAAGCGCAATTGAGGGATTTGTTGAGGGGGGCTGCAGGACTTGGTGCAGCGTTTCGCCGGGGGTCCAGTCGGGTAGCAGAGGAGAGGCAAACGTTTCTGGTGCCCAGTGGGGTACCCTCTCCCCTCCCCTATGTTACGGCGGTTTCCCCTTCTACCACGGGGTCAGTCATATCCTCGACAGCGCAAGGGGCTGCAGTTGTGGAGTCTGGGGACAAGGCCGGCTCGTTGCAGGAGGCCCTGGGAAAGGTAGATGCAGTGCAGCTCTCTGACTCTGCTAAATGTGAGGTCTATGTGTGTTTTGAAGGGCCGTTAGGGGCCCATTTGAAACAGGACGTCTGGGATAAGATCTGCAAAGGTGAGTACATAGAGATCTTCTCCCTACTGCCACTTGAAAAATTTAACCTGGATAGGGTTAAGCCCGATGACACTAAGAACGAAGATGAGGAAAGGCGGCGGTACAGGTTGATCCCTCTGACTTTCGCCAATTGGCTGCAGGCTTTTGTTACATGGATGCGGTGGGTGAGGCTCATAGAATCTATGGGGGGTCCGCTTGGCTGCGATACGATAAACAGTTTCGGCAGCGCAGGGCGGTGAGTCCATCCCTGGGGTGGCACCACAAGGACATCAGCCTCTGGATGCGGCTCATGTCCTCGGCACGGGCCCCACCCCACTTTTTTCCAGGAGGGTTCGGTGGTTCAGATTCCCCGGGACAACCAGCCGCTAAGAAGTAGGGTCTCTGTTGGCAGTACAACGAGGGGTCTTGTAAGTTTGGGGGTTCCTGCCATTTTAAACACGAGTGCTCTGGGTGTTGAGGTGCCCATCCAGGGTCCCGTTGTTTTTAAAAAGGTATAGGCCGCTCTGGAGAGTCTACAAATAAGAGGGAGGTCGCCAGTGAAGGGGGAAAGGATGCAACCTTTCCTAAATAGGTATCCAGATAGAGAGGCTGCGCGGGTACTGAGGGAGGGTTTTTTGGAGGGCTTTAGGATCCCACGTTCATCGATTACGGCGCAGAATTTGCTTTCTGCGTTACAGCATCCGGGGGTAGTGACGGAGAAACTGGCTAAAGAAGTGGCATTGGGTCTCATGGAAGGGCCGTTTGAGGTTAAGCCACTGCCGGATGTGTGGCCACCATTATTTTCCAGCACTGTCTTAACCCTCTTGGGCATGGAGGTCACCAGAGCTTCACAGGTTGCCACTGGAGTTCTCTTCCCCTCCTCCATGATGACATCACGGAGCTGGTGGATGTTAGAGACCTTGCGCTCCTCCTCCTTCCGTTTGAGGATGTCCCACAGATGCTTAATTGGTTTAGATCTGGAGACATGCTTGGCCAGTCCATCACCTTTACCCTCGGCTTCTTTAGCAAAGCAGTGGTCGTCTTGGATGTGTGTTTGGGGTCGTTATCATGTTGGAATACTGCCCTGCGGCCCAGTCTCCGAAGGGAGGGGATCATGCTCTGCTTCAGTATATCACAGTACATTTTGGCATCCATGGTTCCCTCAATGAACTGTAGCTCCCCAGTGCCGGCAGCCCCAGACCATGACACTCCCACCACCATGCTTGTCTGTAGACAAGACACACTTGTCTTTGTCCTCCTCACCTGGTTGCCCCCACACACGCTTGTCACCATCTGAACCAAATAAGTTTATCTTGGTCTCATCAGACCACAGGACATGGTTCCAGTAATCCATGTCCTTAGTCTGCTTGTCTTCAGCAAACGGTTTGCGGACTTTCTTGTGCATCATCTTTAGAAGAGGCTTCCTTCTGGGACGACAGCCAGGTGGACCAATTTGATGCAGTGTGCGGCGTATGGTCTGAGCACTGACAGACTGACCCCTCACCCTTTCAACCTCTGCAGCAATGCTGGCAGCACTTATATGTCTATTTCCCAAAGACAACCTCTGGATATGACGCTGAGCACGTGACCTCAACTTCTTTGGTGGACCATGGCGAGGCCTGTTCTGAGTGGAACCTGTCCTGTTATACCGCTGTATGGTCTTGGCCACCGTGCTGCAGCTCAGTTTCAGGGTCTTGACAATCTTCTTCTAGCCTAGGCCATCTTTATGTAGAGCAACAATTCTTTTTTTCAGATCCTCAGAGAGTTCTTTGCCATGAGGTGCCATGTTAAACTTCCAGTGACCAGTATGAGAGAGTGAGAGCAATAACACCAAATTTATTTTTTTTTAACAGAAATTTTTTTATTGTTGTACAAGTTAACAAAAGGGAAACAGTGCAAAAGCAGTTACAGACAGTGACACGGTACATAGTTAAGATATACAGGTGGGTGATAACCCCAAATTTAACACACCTGCTCTCCATTCACACCTGAGACCTTGTAACACTAACGAGTCACATGATGCCGGGGCAGGAAAAATGGCTAAATGGGCCCAATTTGGACATTTTCACTTAGGGGGTGTACTCACTTTTGTTGCCAGCGGTTTAGACATTAATGGCTGTGTGTTGAGTTATTTTGAGGGGACGGCAAATTTACACTGTTATACAAGCTGTACACTCACTACTTTACATTGTAGCAAAGTGTCATTTCTTCAGTGTTGTCACATGAGAAGATAGAAGAAAATATTTACAAAAATGTGAGGGGTGTACTCACTTTTGCGAGATACTGTATATATTTCCTGTTATAGCACAATATCCATTTCAGTTTTTGGTTTTCCGATGTCTGGAACAGATCAGCCGTGGTGGTGAGTTGTTTCTTTCTGTCCAGGAAACTGCTCACATCGTGGCCCGGCTGTGACCTCTTATCATTACTCGATCAGTTTATCGCTTATTGGAGATTCATCAGCCCCGACTCATTGAATAAACACCACACAGCTCTCCGTCACCTGCCAGGTTTCCTCGTTGTGTCATCTGGTGACGTTCCTGGCATGAAATCTTCCCCAACTGTCAGATCCGGCGTGTGATACGGATGAGTGACCAGCCTGCAGAATGTGACGATTGTTTCTGGAATGGATCTGAAAGTGCGGAGAATCCCCTCTCTCCGCTTCGATCACAGGCTGACACGCGCATCGCCACAATATTTTTATCCTTTTCACTTCTTCATCATATTTCAGGAATTTGTGGAAAAATCCACAGATGAGGGAACAAGCTGGAGCCCCGTCTAGGGGGACCCATGATAGACTTAAAGGGAATCTTTAAAGTAGAACAACTTTTAACTCAGGTAAGGTGAAATGGTATTTTTAACATACCATAGAGGAGTGTGAGTGGTGTGTTAAAAATAATCATATGCTATTATTACACTTCAAGAAGCATCATCCCCAAAAACATTTTTTCCGTATCGAAGTTCAAATAGCTGGGACTTTAACTTTTCCTCTGGTAGTGAACACGTTGCAATCCCCAAAGGGCATATACAGTATAAGGCACAACATTAAGGGCCCTTTCACACTGGGGCGGGGGCGGCGTCGGCGTCGGCGGTAAAGCGCTGCTATTGTAAGCGGCGCTTTACCGTCGGTATTCAGCCGCTAGCGGGGCGGTTTTCCAAGAAAGAGTTAAAAACCACCGCAAAGCCCCTCTGCAGAGGCGCTTTGCCGGCGGTATAGCCGTGCTGTCCCATTGATACACTCCGCTCCTTCACCGCTCCGAGGATGCTGCTAGCAGGACTTTTTTTCCCGTCCTGCTAGCACACCGCTCCAGTGTGAAAGCCCTCGGGGCTTTCACACTGGAGACAAAGCAGCGGCACTTTCGGGTCGGTTTGCAGGCGCTATTATTAGCGCAATAGCGCCTGCAAACCACCCCAGTGTGAAAGGGCCCTAAAGAGGAAGTAAACTTCCTCTGCTGACATCTACCTATAGGTAAGCTTATAATAAGGTTTACCTTTAGGTAGTGTAAATAAATATCCCCTAAACTTGCACTGTTTAGGATATATTTACATTACAAGCCGCCAGTGAAGTCACTGGCCACGGGTGCCGTCCCCTCCAAGCCCTGTGCCGTGAACCTGCGCAAGCGTGGGGGTGACGTCATAGTGGCTCCGGCCAATCACAGAGCCGGAGCCCACGAACCCCAGAAGCAAGACGGGAGAAAACGGAAGCAGCTGCAGCGCTGATATCGCGGCACTGGAACAGCTTGGTTTTAACGTCCCTGGCGGTAATCCCGAGTGTGGCTCGGGGTTAATTTTCATTACCATTAGCGGTAACCCTCCCCCGAGCCATTGCAGAACCCTGGAGGAAAAGAAGCCATCCTGGACGGCCGCACTCAATGAAAAACAGGGCATCTTTATTGGAAAAAATATTTAAAATCCAAAATAAGTCACATCAGAGGTGGATAGTACAGGAACAGTCGCTAACGCGTTTCAAATCTACTGATGCTTACTCATAGCTAAAATAGAGGTTATATATCATAGCAGGCTCCGTTCCCTGCGAACAGGCTCCGTTCGCAGGGAACGGAGCCCGGCATAAGTACATGAAGAAGACACAGCCGCCGCACACACAGCGGGGGGACATCGCAGGATCCTGGGGACAAGGTAAGTAACTTTCCCTGAAAACTGCGATGCAGCCCCATGTGTGGCTCGGGGTTACGGCTTTTGGTATGGAAAATTCACCCCGAGCCACACTCGGGAATACCGCTAAGAAGGTTAAAGAGGAAGAAAAGTCTTCCCCTTTAATTGAACCTACAGGTAAGCCTATAATAAGGCTTACCTGTAGGTACTGTAAATACAGTATCTCCCAAACTTGTACCGTTTAGGAGATATTTACTATATATGCTACCTCCGACGTCATTGGCGCATGCGCACTGAAGGAACGGCCCGCTTGCGCCGTTTCTTCAGGGCCAGTGCCGTGACCGGGAATGTCATCGCGGCTCCGGCCAATCAAAGCGCCGGAGCAGACACACCCAGAAGTAACTCTGGGAAAGATGTCGGCCCTGTCAGCGGTGTGCCTGGGCTAATTCAGGGCATCGTTCTAAGGTAAGTATTTCATATTGCAATGCATACTAGCTCATTATGCCTTTGCCTTGCAGGTTTTTTTTTTTTTTTAGTTTTTTTCAATCTCTCTAAATAGAGGTTGAATGAGTCAAATACAGAGCTCCCTCTATTGGCCAATCTACAATGCTCTATATTTCATCCAATGTGTGTCCATTCATCAAGGGATAAATTAGTATTGAATATAATGTTGGTCTCTGAGTGGTTCATAACAAACTGCTATATATTACTGGCCGTTTAGACATTATTGTGAACAGGGATTACTGGTCATGTGCTATAACACTTGGGCAGATTACACTTGGGCAGATTGGGGGGGCAGGTTGTAAACTATATGAGTAGGGGAGTAACTAGATGTTGTTCCCTACCTGCGCAAAAGTGTAAATTAAATTTAGGGGCTGCTTGTTGTGAGGTTAAACCTATTAAGTGAAAATTTGTGATGAACCGCGCACCCTGTGAATAAATATACAATAAAGTGCAAAGTGCAATATCGTAGACAACCACTAGGTGTCCCTAGTGGATGAACTGTGCAAATGTATTATACAAATGTGTTGAAATTTCATAAAGTGCAAATATTAAATGTGCATTGACATAGCCACCTAATGTTTCCAATGAGTGGCAGGTTATCAAGTACAATTTCCAAAAAAAAACAACTCATTCGGTGTATAATATATTAAAGGTAGTCCAAAAACTTTCATCAGATAGTTTCCAGTAGTGCAATGATCTCATGGATCCAATAATCAAGTGACTGAAACTCTTCTTCCACCAACACAGATCACTCAGCCTACTCACCAGATTTATATGACCCCCTATTACAAGAGTCATATACAGCAAGTGGATACAAGATGTTCCCGTTGTTCGTCTCAGTGACTCAGCAGTGAAGCCTCCAGAACCACATCGGAAAAACACTCACCAGATCTCCGGACATCAATGGAGGGGTACAAAAAAAGGAACAGTCTCCCATTGGCGAAGTACAGAGGTCTATTATTGAAAATAATCGCTTAAAAATCTACTTAGACAAGTGTGCAAGTAGTAAAAAAGGAAGTGGAAGTGGGGACGCCGTTCAGCGCTCCACCTGCGTTCCACTGTGGGCGGAAGTGACATGTCACGCTCGACCAAACTCAACACGTTACGTCAGCACGTCTGATGTAAACTGACTGTAGTGTGTGGGGGGTGGGGGGGGGTAGAGGAAGCAGAGTGGGTTTTGGTTTCATTCCTGTAGGGGCAGCAAGAGGCAACGCCTTAACTGACAATGGACAATGGGGGGGAAGAAAGGGGATATGGGATGGCAACTGATGGTGGATCAGGTGGCCTAGAGAGATAGAGCAGAAGCCAACCATGGCAGGTGGTGGAGGGGAGAGAGAAGTGACAGTTGACCATGAAACATCAGAAAGGGGGGCAGAGCAGGATCTGATCCTGGAGCAGGAAAGAAGAGAGAGAAATAAGACTGGGATCCAATCGTAGACTACTGGGACAATGGGTGAGAGGAGCTGAGAATGGTCCACCACACACTATTATCATTACACATTTATATAGCTCTGACATATACCGCAGTGCTGTACAGAGAACACTGAGCCAGCCACATCAGAGGAGCTTACACTCTAATGTCCCCCAACAGTCACACGCTAATATTATTATACATCTATATAGCTCTAACATATACCGCAGTGCTGTACAAAGAATACTGAGTCATTCATATTGGTCTCTGCACCAGAAGAGCTTGCATTCCAAAACCCAACCACAGTCACACACCATTATTATACATTTATATAGCTCTGACATATACCACGGTGCTGTACAGAGAACACTGAGCCAGTGAGATCAGTCACTGCAGCAGAGGAGCTTACACTCTAATATCCCCCACAGTCACACACTATTATTATTATACATTTATATTGCTCTGTCTTATACTACAGTGCTGTACAGAGAACGCAGAGTCTTTCAAATCGGTCACCGCAGCAGAGGAGCTTACACTCTAATGTCCTCCCTCTGTCATACACTATGATTACGATACATTTGTATATCTCTGACATATACTGCAGTGCTGTAGAGATAACACAGTCTCGGAACCTGAAGAGCTTACACTCTGATGTCCCTCCCTCACCCTCTCTGATACTATAGTATGCAGATTGGGGTGTAAATCAGGAACGGAATTGTGGGAAGAATTTCTTATTGGTAATGAATGCAGAAAAGGAGAATGAAGGAGATGAGATGAATACTCTCAGTGTGCCATGGACGTGTGCAATCTCCCCCAAATGTTGCATCATTCCCGGCTGCCATAAACAATGCAGCAGGAGAAAGGGGTGGATTTAGCACATATATCAGCCCCGGGCTGTGTGACAATTAATTAGCTGCAGGGAAATATTGCCGCACCTTCGTCTCACAAACAATTTTATTTTGTAAAGCTCCATGCAAACTGTTAGTGCAATATACTGTAAATCCTGAATAATTATTGAATTATATTAAGAATTCCCAAAATCCAGTATAGCACCCTGTAGTTTAGGCAGGGTTGCTCCTCACAAATTTACTTGCCAGGAGCAGTTATCCCGGTTGATTGATAAAGATCTATTGATTTCTCCCTAAGTTTGGCCTTGTTGCACTTTTCTCTTCTACCACTAGGTGGCCGGGTACTTGGTGGTACTAGATATGAGAAGGGCAACCCAAGGTCAGGTTATGGGTATATGGGGTATCTCAGCCAATGAGCACGGGTTTTCTTGAATCCCTCGGCCTGCTGGGAGAACCTATATATTCAGGTGAGGTCAGGTGATCTGTGTTCTGTGCCACCTGGACAGCAGTCTGGGTGGACGTGTGTCATATTGGCCAGGCTGCTAAGCCGGAGATTGGGAGATTGGGGGGGCAATTGCCCCGTTGCCCCCCCTCCCCCCCGCTGTATCCTCCCCTGATCCCGGGGACATCTGGCTGCTAGGCTGTCTGAGGGCCTATCCAGAAGCAAGAGAGCAGCACAGGGTTGGAATAGAGGCTTGCAGTCCAACCAGAGGTGATGGTTCTGCCTGCCGGAGAACCTGTCATGAACAGAGGTAGAGGGGAAGCTGTTGCCAGTCAGGGACCACAGTGAGTAACTGAAGCAAGTACCGGAACAGCATTCTCACCAACCGGGGACGGTGAAGAATCGCAAAACTTCAGTGGGTATCAAGCCAGGGAATCAACCAGCGGAGGTGACACTTGCAGAGCAGCCTTGTGTGTCAAGCCAGGGACCAAGCAGGCCAGCATGGGTGAAGCTTGAGTGGTATCTAGAGTGCCAAGCTAGGGACCCAGCAGAGAGGCGAGGGTGACGCTTGAGGAAGATACTACAGTGAAGATTGAAGAAGCTCAAGGGATTCAGTGACAGTGAATCAGAGGGTCTAGTGAGAGAGAGAGACTGGGAGCTCAGTGTCAGGAAGAGCTACAAGGAGAAGTTGTAGTGAAGCTGAAAGAACTGTTAAACGTTGTGTTAGGAACTGTTAAAGACTGTTGCCATAGAAGACAGCATTCCTGCACGTGCAGATGTGGCTTCTTGCTGGAGGCCTTTCCCTGCATGGCTGTCCTCCTATTGAAGTCTCGGAGCCTGCTAATTGAATTTGATAACTATCTAAGGGTGTCCTGGCCCTAACCCTCCCTCCTCCCAAGAATATAAAAAGGACTATTAAGAGAAATAAAAACTCTTTTACCTCCAAGAAGTGTCTGGCGCCCAATGACTTTCACCATCTTTGCACCCACTGTGCCTCACAACCTACCACATACAGAAGGATGTCAGCTATCTCTGGCCCTGGAGGTTCTCATTAGACCGAAGGAGACCTGGGACCTCGCTACACCAGTCTTAAGGCTTATTCACAGTGAAAAGCGGTTTGGAAGACTCACATTTCATGCAGGTTTCCCACACCGTGTTCCAAACGCACTGGGTGTATGATCTGCAGCGGGTGTCAATGTACTCCTAACTCTGGATGAACCCTCTGCACCCTGCTATATACCCTTTCTAGCAAACTTTGCAATAAAAAAAACAGGGATGTTTAGTTTACACATATTGCTATACATGTTTAAGCTGGCCAACTGCATCAAAGTAATCCCTCTATGACCAGTCCCTACTCTGCTCCGCAAAACACAAATGATACGGTGGATATAGTGCCAGTATGGGGCAAATAGACACAAACTGGAGGAGAGCTACAAGGTTCAGGTCTGGCCACTGACCTGCAATGCAACAGAAATAAGATATACCTGTGCTCAAATCCCAATAGTTTCTACATACAGTAGTACCTTGGATTACGAGCATAATCTGTTCCAGAAGGATGCTTGTAATCCAAAGCACTCGTATATCAAAGCGCGTCTCCCCATAGGAATCAATGGAAACTCAGAAAATTGGTTCCACAGTCACTGCTGGTGTATGCAGTACCGCATTTGGCCAGAGGTGCGGGGAGTGCTCAAAGACGCTCAGAGACACTCGGGAACAGAGTGTTTCCAAGTGTCTCCAAGCGTCTCCGAGCATCACCGGCGCCCCAGCACCTCTGGCCAAATCCGGTACTGCACACCCCAGCGGCTTGAATCCTGACAACGCTCACAAACTGAGTCAGGATTTAAAAAAAAAATTGCTCGTATTGCAAATGGTTTGTATACCGCATTACTCGCAATCCGAGGTTTCACTGTGTATATAATCCATCAGGTGCTAAAGGGGTGTGACCACTATAAATTCTGGAAGAACCCTTTCTAGCAAACCTTCCAATAAAAAATAAAAAAATAATACTATACAATACATTACCTGTTTAAGCTGGGCAACTGCATCAAAGTAATCCCTGTATGGCCAGTCCCTATTCTGCTCTGCAAAATGCAAATGCTACAGTGGATATGCATGTAGAAGCGATTGGGATTTGAGAACAGGTACATATACCTTTTTTCTATTGCATTGCAGGTCAGTGACCAAGCCTGAACCTTGTAGCTCTCCTCCAACTTGTGTCTATTTGTCCCATATTGGCATTATATCCACTGTAGCATTTGCAAGTTTCAGAAGTTGGGAGAGGCTCTGGAAAAGGTGAGAAGAGATAGAAAGCAGGAGGTCTTGGGAGAAATTAATGGGATGGTTTTGTTACCCATAATTGAAAGTTTCCTCTTCTGTGAAAATTTTTGATGGTGAAATCAGTTATTTCACAGTGAAATCGATTACGCTGAATTCACTCTGCTCATCCCTAATGTTAAGTGTAGTAGGGCAGGTAAAGAGATGATTGGGGGTGTTTTGTATCTTCTGGCATGGGCCATGCTGTGGGATCTGGAGAGGTTTTTCACTTCTTTTGCAGTATTTCTAAAACTCAAACTGAAAACCCAACAGGGAGAATGGGAGCCCTCCTAAACCTTGGAACTTTATCATAATGGTCTCACCACCAGAATCCATGAGAGACATACAGTATATAAAGCTGCAATACTCGTTTTAGATAGATTGATCCTTTGCAGAACCAGCTGCCCACACAGGAGATGTATACATAGCACTTTGCATTCTTTCCTCGTATACAACCATTGAGAAACATCGAAATGTGTGGTTTCCAGGATTTCATCTGACCTCCGAAATATGTTGGTGTATTGGAATAAATATGACTCAGCTACTAAACATAAATCTCAAAGGATTCATCAAATACAAACAGTTCTGAATAAATTCCATCCATGAGGTCCAACTGAAATTCAAATTTTGGGACTGGCCCCTTTTTCAATAGGTGGCAGTAGTGCGCTTTGCCTTTCACCATTAGTTTCTATGGGGGACATTGGATATCCTGATGGCCACTGTATCTGCCTTGTGAGTTCTGGATGTTGGCTGGAGGACTAAAGATAATAGATAAACTACTAACACATTTTTTTTTTAATCTAATGCTACTGAACAGTCAAACATTGTGTTGCCAATGCCAATAATCCTATTACAAACTAAATAAATGTCAAGGTATTGGGAACTCCATCACAATGGTCTCACCAGTAGACTTTCTGAAAGATTTAGAGTACATACAAATAAAAAAACAATTTTGTAATAATTGGTCTTTTTCAGAACCAGCTGTCTACATGGACAATGTATACATAGCACTTTACATTCTTTCCATGTACAAAGTCATGGAGGAACCATAGAGAGTTTGGGTTCCAAGGCTTCCTCTGACCTCTGAAATATGTTGGAATAAATATGACAATCTTAAAAGATTACCCAAATACAAACAGTTCTGGATAAATTCCATCAATGAGATTCAACTGAAATTACAACTTTGGGACTGGCCCCTTTTTCAATAGGTGGCAGTAGCGCGCTTTACCTTTCACCTTTAGTCTCTATTGGAGACATTGGATATCCTGGTGGCCCTGTATCTGCCTTTTGAGTTCTGGATGTTGGCTGAAGGACTAAAGATAATAGATAAGCTAATTTTTTAAATCTAATGCTACTGAACAATGTAACGTTGTGTTGTTAAAACAGGACGTAACATCATGCTGTCAATGTCAACAATCCTACTGGTATCACAAATGAGATCAATGTCAAGGTCCTTGGAACGTCATCACAATGGCCTCACCAGTAGATTTTCTGAGAGCTATACAGTACATAAAACAAATCAATTTTGTATAGATTGGTCCGTTGCAGAACCAGCTGCCCACACATTAAAGGTATACAGTACATAGCACTTCACATTCTTTCCACATACAAGGTCATGGAGGAACGTTAGAGAGTTTGGCTTCCAGGGTTTCCCCTGACCTCCACAATATGTTGGAATAAATACAATGCTCAAAAAAATTAAAGGAACGCTTTTTCAGAGTATAGCATCAAGTCAATTAAACTCCTGAGATATTTATCTGGTAAGTTAGGTAGCAGAGGGGGTGGCTAATCAGTTTCAGCTGCTTTGGTGTTAATTAAATTAACAACAGGTGCACTAGATGGGCAACAGTGAGGCGACCTTGAAAACAGAAATGGTTTTACAGGTGGAGGTCACTGACATTTTTTCCCCTACTCATCTTTTCTGACTGTTTTTCACTAGTTTTGCATTTGGCTAGGGTCAATGTCACTACTGGTAGCAGGAAGCGATACCTGGACCCTATAGTGGTTGCACAGGCAGTCCAGCTCCTCCAGGATGGCACATCAATACGTGTCATTGCCAGAAGGTTTGCTGTGTCCCCCCAGCACAGTCTCAAGGAGATACCAGGAGACAGGCAGTTACTCTAGGAGAGCTGGACAGGGGCCGTAGAAGGTCCTTAACCCATCAGCAGGACTTGTATCTGCTCCTTTGTGCAAGGAGGAACAGGAAGAGCACTGCCAGAGCCCTACAAAATGACCTTCAGCAAGCCACTGGTGTGAATGTCTCTGACCAAACAATCAGAAACAGACTTCATGAGGGTGGCCTGAGGGCCCGACGTCCTCTAGTGGGCCCTGTGCTCACCGCCCTGCACTGTGAAGCTTGATTAGCATTTGCCACTGAACACCAGAATTGGCAGGTCTGCCAATAGTGCCCTGTGCTTTTCACAGATGAGAGTAGGTTCACCGTGAGCCATGTGACAGACGTGAAAGGGTCTGGAGAAGCCATGGAGAACAATATGCTGCCTGTAACCTTGTTCAGCAGGACCGCTTTGGTGGTGGGTCGGTGATGGTCTGGGGAGGCATATCCATGGAGGGATGCACAGACCTCTACAGGCTAGACAATGGCACTCTAACTGCCATTAGGTATTGGGATAAAATCCTTGGACCCATTACACTGCTGCAGTGGGTCCTGGGTTCCTCCTGGTGCACGACAATGCCCGGCCTCATGTGGGGAGAGTATGCAGCCAGATCCTGGAGGATGAAGGAATTGATACCATTGAATGGCTCCCACGCTCGCCTGACCTAAATCCAATAGAACACCTCTGAGACATTATGTTTTGGTTCATTTGACGCCACCAGGTTGCACCTCAGTTCGTGCAGGAGCTCAGGGATGCCCTGGTCCCGATCTGGGAAGAAATACACCAGGACACCATCCGTCGTCTCATTAGGAGCATGCCCCGACATTGTCAGGCAGGCATACAACACGTGGGGGCCATACAAACTACTGAGGACCATTTTGAGTCGCTGCAATGAAATTTCAGCAAAATGGACTAGCCTGCTGCATCATTTTTTTACTTTGATTTTCAGGGTGTCTTTGAATTCAGCCCTCTGTAGGTTGATCATTTTCATTTCCATAAAACGATGTGGCATCCTTTTGTATCTAACACATTACCCAGTCCATATCGGTATAGATATCCAGCATGATATTTTTCTCCATTGAGATCTGAAGTGTTTTCAAAGTGTTCCTTTAGTTTTTTTGAGCAGTGTATGACACAGCTGTTAAACACAAATCTCAAAGGATTAATCAAATACAAACAAGTCTGGATAAACAGCTCTGGATAAATTCCATCCATGAGGTTCAGATTTTGGGACCTATTTCTTTCAATAGGTGGCAGTAGCGTGATTTGACTTTCAAATTTAGTCTCAGTGGGAGACATTGGATATCCTGATGGCCCTGTATCTGCGTTGTGAGTTATGGATGTGGGCTGGAGGACTAAAGATAATACAAAATCTATTAGGACATTTTTTTTATCTACTGAACAATGTAACATTATGCTGTCAATGTCAACAATGCTACTGGCATCACATTGAAAAAATTAGACGAATGTCCAGATCCTTAGTACTCCATGACAGTGGACTCACCAGTAGACTTTCTGAGAGACATTGAGTACATACTGTACAAATGAAAAACTATTTTGTATTAATTGGTCATTTGCAGACCCAGCTGCCCATACACTAAATACATACATAGCACTTTACATTCTTTCCATGTACAAAGTCATGGAGGAATACCAGAGAGTTTGGCTTCCAGGTCTTCCTTTGACCTCTGAAATACGTTAGTGTGTTGGAATAAATATGACACAGTTATTAAACACACAACTCAAAGGATTCATCAACTACAAACAGTTCTGAAGAAATCCCATCTATGAGGTTCGACTGAAATTCCGATTTAGGGATTTGCCCCAATTTCAATAGGTAGCAGTAGTATGCTTTTCCTTTCACCTTTAATCTCTATGGAAGGTTGGATATCCTGATGGTCCTGTATCTGCCTTGTGCGTTCTGGATGTTGGCTGGAGGACTAAAGATAATAGATAAACTACTAAGACATTTTTTATCTAATGCTACTGAACATCAACAATCCTACTGGTATCACAAATTAGATGAATATCAAAGTCCTTGGAACGCCATCACAGTAGTCTCACCAGTAGGGATGGGCCGAATGACCCCCTGTTCGGTTCGCACCAGAACTTTTCAACATCGCAAAAGTTCGGAACCGAATAAGGAACCCTATTGAAGTCTAAGGGACCCGAATGTGAAAAATCAAAAGTGCCCATTTTAAAGGCTTATATGCAAGTAATTGGGCATACAATGGTTATAGGGGTCTGGGTACTGCCCTGGGGGACATGTATCAATGAAAAAAAAGTTTGCAAAAAATGTCTTTTTTAAATGAGCAGTGATTTATTGATGCTTAAAGTAAAAGCATAAAAATGAAAAAAATCCTTTCAATACAGTGCCTGGGGGGTCCCCTTATTCCACCTGTAAAGTGAAACATCTATACTGTGTATAGAAGCTGCTGCAGCAATAATTGCATTTATAAAGCCCAAAAAATTAAATTTTCCCTGCAAGCTTTCTTTATTTTGTAAGCAACGACTTGCGGAGCCGCTCTGTATGATGAGGCCACAATGTAGTGCACTTGGAACAAGATTAGATAATTTTTGGATAAATTCTAGTGTCTCTTCCACAGACTTTGGATAGAAGTAACAGGTGCGGAAAAATTGTTCTTTGGGTGTCGGTGGCGCGTTCACACTGTAACCTTATAGAGCTACTCTTGATGAAAGGAAGAATTGGCCTTGCTGTCAAAAATTAAAATGATATGCACCTGTCAAACAGGTGTGGAAAAATTGGTCTTTGGGTGTCGTTGTCGCCTTCACACCATAGCCCTACAGAGCAGAGGTCATCAACCCTGTCCTCAGGGCCCACTAACAGGCCAGGTTTTATGTATTACCTTGGGGGAGATGCAGGCTAGAATACTGCAATCACTGAGCAGCAAATGATATCACCTGGGATGTGTTTCAGTTATCTTGCAAACCTGGCCTGTTAGTGAGCCCTGAGGACAGGGTTGATGACCACTGCTATAGAGGTACTCTTGATGAAAGCAAGAATTGGCCTTACTGCCAAAAATGTCAATGATATGCACTTGTCAAACAGGTGCGGAAGAATTGGCCTTTCTTTGGCTGTTAATTGTGCCAATAAAATCTACACCAAAAAAATTCTTCCAGATGAAGTCAACATCCAGCAGCCTAGAAGTCCTGCAGAGATTTCACGTCCCTAAAACACTTAATCAGCGACATCGGCATCAGGGGCTTCATAGCTGCTGGTAATCCAGGACTGATTCATTTTGATAAATGTCAGACGGTTCACCGAGTCTGTGGACAGACGCGTTCTATTATCAGTAACAAATCCTCCAGCAGCACCTGAATACCTGTTCGGAAAGCATGCTGGATGCAGGGCAGCCCAGCAGCTCAATTGCATACTGGGCGAGTTCTGGTCAGTGGTCTATTCTCATGACCCAGTAAGCCAGTGGATCACCGATTGGAAAGCTCTCCATCTCTGTTTTTGCCCCTAGATAATCGTCCACCATATGATGCAGACGTTGCCGATGGGATGTGGAAACTGACAGCCCTGGGCAGCGAGGACTAAAAAATGTGTAAAATGCATCACTTATGCGACCGCTTTCTCCACCGCTCCTCTCTTGACCAACAGAAGCCTTAAAACTACATTTTCCACCACACCACCTAACCTACCAGAGTCGGTAAAAGCATTAGATAAAATCCTCTTTAAGGTATCCTCAAGAGATTTCATCTTCTGCACTCTCTATGAGAATGGGATGAGTTCTGAGACTTTCCCCTTGTAACAGTGGTCAAGGAGAGTTGCCAACCAATAGTGATCCTTCTCGTTTACGCCACGTATTCTTGGGTCCTTTTGCAGGCTTTGAAGCTTGAGGGAGCCCAGACAGCTGAGCTGTGGGAAGTGGGCCGGGAGATAACAGCTCCAAAATGTGCTGAAACAGGGTGGTTGCTCTCTACTCTTCCATGATGGCTGCCTCGTTGGGGTTGTGCCTGACTCTCACTTTCCTCCTCTGCTCTATCCGGCACCCAAGTCGCATCGGTGACCCCATCATCATCATCATCTCCTCCATCCTCATTACCACTGGAGACAACTTGGTAATACGCTGCGGCTGGAGGAACATGATTGCCAATTTGTGTACCAGTGTTCTCCCCTCTCTGTAGGCTCATGTTCCTGCCTTCCTCAACTTCAACTTCAGAACCAACATCTGAATCAAGTAATGGCTGGGCATCATCAAGGAGCAAGTGGCTGACGCTGTGTTTAAATAACTCAGCTGACTCCTCCATGCGTGATGCTGGGGCTGAGGCAGGAATAGCAGTGGACTGTGCACCAGTCTCATCTTGGGTGACAGAGGATGAGGACGGTTTAGTAAGCCAGTCCACCACCTCCTCTGCATGCTGTGGCTGGATAGCAAGGGCAATATCACTAAACAGAGAAAATGGTGCCCTGCCTGAGGACTGACCACATCCACCTTTGCCTGTGAACAGGCGCGGACTGACAACTCATGGAGCCCCTGGGCAATAGGAGAACCTGGGGCCCCCTGTCCCCGCCTATGTAATCCCGCCCACACTCACGCCACACCCACACAGAGCCCCACCTACATATTGCACTGCCCACACTACATGCATTCGTCACAGAATTTTTCTCAAAAAAAATGTTTAATAAAGAATATAAAGAAAAATAAACTTACATTAACTGGTTGTCGCCTGCCCACCGTCAAATGATGGCGGGGCGGTGCGGCTCTCGTTCTGGGACGCCGTCATATGACGGCATCCCAGAACGGCCGCAGTGCGGCGATCGCTGGCGCGCTGTGTTGCTAGAACGCGTCGCGACTCCGATCTCTGTAAAGGCCCGCGTCCGCGGCTCTTTAACCATGTGATCAGCTGTGTCCAATCACAGACGGTCACATGTAAACAAGGAAGTGCTGGTAATCGGCGCTCCTCGCCTCACACTGACAGAGTGTGTGGCGAGGAGAGTCGATCAGCAGCATCTCCACGCAGGGGGACATGTAGGAATGTAATCAGGGCACTGATCATAAAACAATGTCACCATACAGTGCCCATCAGTGTCCACCAATGCCAGCAATCAGTGCCGACCAGTGGCAGCAATCAGTGCCCACAGATGCCACCAATCAGTGCCCATTAGCGATGCCAGTCAGTGCTGGCAATCAGTGCCACCTATCAGTGCTGCCCATCAATGCCCATCACTGCTGTTGATCAATGCCCATCAGTGCCACCCATCAATGCCCATCAGTGCCCATCAGTACCGCCTATCCATGCTGCCTATCCATGCCACCTATCATTGCCCACCAGTGCCGCCTATCAGTGCCCACCACTGCCGCCTATTAGTGCCCATCAGTGCCACCTGTCAGTGCTCATCAGTGCCACATATCAGTGCCACCTATCAGTGCCCATAAGTGCCGCCTCATCAGTGCCCATAAGTGCCACCTCATCAATGCCCACCAGTTCAGCCTATCAGTGCCCATCACAGTGAAGGTGAAAAATTGCTTAGGTTCAAAATTTACTGACAGAAATAAAGTAAAAAACATTTTTTTTTTCAAAATTTTTGGTCTTTTTTTTTTTTTTAAACCCAGCAGTGATTAAATACCACCAAAAGAAAGCTCTATTTGTGTGAAGAAAATGATGAAAAAATTTGTTTGGGTACAGTGTGTGCGACAGCGCTAAAAGCTGAAAAATGGCCTGGGCAGGAAGGAGGTGTAAGTGCCCGGTAGGCAAGTGGTTAAAGAAAGTGCAACAATGGTACATTTCCAAAAATTAAGGATTTCACACATTCACACAATATAACAGGTGCAAGAAATGTCTCTCCTTCTTGTTGCTTCAGCCAATCAGGGCTTATAATGCACTGTGCGGGCAGCGCAGTGCATTGTGGTCATTCGGCGGGCCGAACAAACGGTCAAACGTCCTCATAATTCGGCTGTTCGGTGAACGTACGAACAGCCAATGTTCGGCCCGAGCTCATGCTCAAGCCGAGCCGTTCCCAGATCCCTACTCACCAGTAGACTAAAGAGATATACATTACTGTACATAAAACAAACCAATTTTGTATGGATTGGTCCTTTGCAGAACCAGCTGCCCACACATTAAATGTATACATAGCACTTTACATTCTTTCCACATAAAAAGTCATGGAGGAACGTCAGAGAGTTTGGCTTCCAGGTCTCTGACTTCGAAAGTATGTAGTTGTGTTGGAATAACTGACACAGCTAGTAAACATAAATCTCAAAGGATTCATTAAATACAAACAGTTCTGGATAAATTTCATTCATGAGGTTTGTTGGGACTGGCCCTTCCATTCAATAGGTGGCAGTAGCGCACTTTCACCGTTACCTTTCATGGGAAACATTGGATATCCTGATGGCCCTGTATCTGCCTTGTAAATTCTGCAAGTTGGCTGGGGGATTAAAGATAATAGATAATCTACTAAAGACTTAAGACTTTATCTAATGCTACTGAACGATGTAAGGTTGTATTGTCAATGACCCTACTGGGATCCCATCGAAAAAATCTTCTGCAAATTAGATGAATGTCAAAGCCAACCCACACTTATTGAAGCCTTAGCAGGTAGGTGACACATAATGTTCTGTTGTCGTCTGCAACTTTATTCCTCCATTGGATTCCCAAAAACATTCCAGACTTTTAGAGAGTGGAGAACTTTATTAGGGCTAAGCAAGCTCCCCCACCCCCTGGTGATCATGCTTCAGTCTGCTCATTAGATGCTCACACCAATCTGAGTTATGGGAGGCTGGTAGGGCATCATGTATGCACCATTGCTAGATGCACTGAACTCTTACAGGGGTGTTGGGGGGAACCATGATGTCTAATACAAATGCCAAAGCTTACTGAAATAAACCTTTATACATGCAGCATAGTGTTAACTCCTTCTACCTTAAACGTGTACAGCTTATTTGGATCCTGGCTGTCCACTGCGTATGATACGATGCAGTCCATTCAATAAAGGAGGGTGAAGAGGCTTTTGAAATTCTCCTGACACTTGGTGGATTCTAAGGTTAGTATTGCTTCGGTATTCATGGGTATATCAGACGCTGTAATTCTGTTGTAGGGACCCTGCATACATATAAATATAGCAGGTGTCTATTTAGCCTTATTTATCTTTATATCATTTTAATTACATTTTTTATTTTTTTGCTTATGCTGTTCTTTATTTCTGAAGTGTGAAGTATTGTTGGCGCCGGTTATGCGGGTGAACATGCATGTGGCCGGTTCCATAGTCCAGGCGGTTGAGTCACCTTAGTGTGACTCTTTGTCTCCCTCTAGTCCTCAACCATCAGATGGAAAAAGGTAGGTATCACCCCCAAGGCTCCCCCTTTTTTTCCTCTCCCCCCTCCGTCCCTTTTTTTTCTGTTTGTCATCATTGTTCCATGGGTTTAGTGGATACGATAAATTATATCACTGTAAAGTATGTTTATACTGACATATGTATATATGCTTTATTTATATAGAGTGAGTTATAAAATTTATAAACCCTGATGAAGCAGATTCCCATACTGCGAAACATGTTGGAAATCTTGATGTAATACCATACTCTGTGTATATACTTTTAACTGTACATGGGTTGGAAGGTTTTGCGTTTTGTATAAACCCCCTCATGTCTTTTATGCACATATGTGAATAATAATAGAGTTACAAAATGGATAAACCCTGATGAAGCTGATTCCCATACCGCGAAACATGTTGGAAATCTTGACGTAACACCATAGTCTTTGTATATACTTTTAACTGCACATGGTTGGGAAGGTTTTGTGTTTTGTATAAACCCCCTCATGTCTTTTATGCACATATGTGAATAATAATCTTTTTCTATGTATTCAACTAATAAAATTGTTTTGATACTATATCTTATGAAAGTCTGAGATGTACCATTTAACGCCCATTTCAGTTGTTCCTACACTTTTTTCATATTTATATACAGGGTTGGTACACCCAGCTATTTAGTCCTCACTAAAGGACGGGAACCCCATATATTATCTTTAACCCTTCTACATTGAATTCAATGTAGCAGTAAAGGTCATAGACAACAGCAAATTAAGTGACTGAGCAGCATCACCGGCAGTGGAATCACCCAATTACCTAAACTGTATTCGGCAACGGGGCACAGAGGTAAGTGTCGGGACACTGGGATCAGTGTCAGTGCATCAGGGTCAGAGTGAGGGCACCAGAGCCAGTCTCAGGGTACTGGGGTCATTGTCAAGGCATGAGGGTCATTATGAGGCCACCAAGGTCAGTGTCAAGGCACTGGGTCAGCGTCATGAATCTGGTGTCAGTGCCAGGGCACTAGAGACAGTCTTAGGGCACCAGGTCAGTGTCAGGGCACCGGGTCAGTGTCAAAATGCCAGAGTCAATGTCAGGGCACCAGAGCCAGTCTCAGGGTACTGGGGTCAGTGTCAAGGCATGAGGGTCAGTATCAGGCCACCAAGGTCAGTGTCAAGGCACTGAGTCAGCGTCATGGATCTGGTGGCAGTGCCAGGGCACCAGAGACAATCTTAGGGCACCAGGTCAGTGTCAAAACACCAGAGTCAATGTCAGGGCACCAGAGCCAGTCTCGGGGTACTGGGGTCAGTGTCAAGGCATGAGGGTCAGTATCAGGCCACCAAGGTCAGTGTCAAGGCACTGGGTCAGCGTCATGAATCTGGTGTCAGTGCCAGGCCACCAGAGACAGTCTTAGGGCACCTGGTCAGTGTCAGGGCACCGGGTCAGTGTCAAAATGCCAGAGTCAATGTCAGGGCACCAGAGCCAGTCTTAGGGCACCAGGTCAAAGTCAGGGCACCAGGTCAGTGTCAAAATGCCAGAGTCAATGTCAGGGCACCAGAGCTAGTCTCAGGGTACTGGGGTCAGTGTCAAGGCATGAGGGTCAGTATCAGGCCACCAAGGTCAGTGTCAAGGCACTGAGTCAGCGTCATGAATCTGGTGTCAGTGCCAGGGCACTAGAGACAGTCTTAGGGCACCAGGTCAGTGTCAGGGCACCGGGTCAAGTGTCAAAACACCAGAGTCAATGTCAGGGCACCAGAGCCAGTCTCGGGGTACTGGGGTCAGTGTCAAGGCATGAGGGTCAGTATCAGCCCACCAAGGTCAGTGTCAAGGAACTGGGTCAGCGTCATGAATCTGGTGTCAGTGTCAGAGCACCAGAGACAGTCTTAGGGCATCAGGTCAGTGTCAGGGCACCGGGTCAAGTGTCAAAACACCAGAGTCAATGTCAGGGCACCAGAGCCAGTCTCGGGGTACTGGAGTCAGTGTCAAGGCATGAGGGTCAGTATCAGCCCACCAAGGTCAGTGTCAAGGCACTGGGTCAGCGTCATGAATCTGGTGTCAGTGCCAGGGCACCAGAGACAGTCTTAGGGCACCAGGTCAGTGTCAGGGCACCGGGTCAAGTGTCAAAACACCAGAGTCAATGTCAGGGCACCAGAGCCAGTCTCGGGGTACTGGGGTCAGTGTCAAGGCATGAGGGTCAGTATCAGTATGTCCAGGTCTGTGTCAGGACCAGTCTCATGGCACCAGGGAAGCTAACACTATAAATTCTAATCGCCATCACACACTATTATTATTATTATTATACATTTATATAGCTCTGACATATTTGCTAGTGCTCTATAAAGAACACTGAGACATTCATGTCAGTCTTTGCACTAGAAGAGCTTACACTCTAATGTCCCCACCACAGTCACATTAGAATTGTATCTTTGCTCCCAGCTAGGGCCAGTCACAGACCGGGTCTCCTTCCTCCTCTTGGACATTATAGATTAGGTGGCCCCTTGAACACACAGACTGCCATTGTGCAGATGGGGGGGGTGTAAATCAGTAAATCAGAATTTCCTATTGGAATGCAGAAAAGGAGAATAAAGGAGATGAATTCTCGCAGTGTGCCAGGGGCGTGTATGTAATCTCCCCCAAACGTTGCATCATTCCCGGCTGCTGTGAACAATGCAGCGTGAGGATGGGGTGGATTTAGCACTTTTAGCAACCCGGACGCTGTGAATATTAATCAGCTGCAGAGAAATGATGCCGAACCTTCACCATGCAGCTCCATCACCATGTCAGGGCACTGAGGTTGGTGTCATTAAGGAGATAACTTCTACTTTGACTCAGCCTGGGGTTAAAAGTCATAGACAATAAAAAGTTAAAAGGCTGAACAGCATCACCAATAGTAGAATCAAACCCACTGCCCAAACTGCAATGGGCATATAGGTACTTGTCAGTGCAATGGGGTCAGTTAAGGCTATCGGTTTTTTTTCCATCTCGTGGAGGGGATTCAGCTTTTGGCACCTAGACGTGACTTGAAACTTGAGCTTACTCACTGTAATGTATGGCAGAGTCCTCATACCTGAAAAATATTTTGTAATTACTGTGCCACAAGGGACAGTCTACCAGGGTTTATGAGTATGAAACACACAGAGTTCAGGGGTCAGAAGTAGGCAACACACATAGTGCAGGGGTCAGGAGTAGGCAACACACAGCGTGCAGGGGTCAGGGGTAGGCAACACACAGAGTGCAGGGGTCAGGAGTAGGCAACACACAGAGTGCAGGGGTCCGAAGTAGGCAACACACAGAGTGCAGGGGTCAGGAGTAGGCAACACACAGAATGCAGGGGTCAGGAGTAGGTAACACACAGAGTGCAGGGGTCAGGAGTAGGTAACACACAGAGTGCAGGGGTCCGAAAGAGGCAACACACAGAGCGCAGGGGTCAGGGGTAGGCAACACACAGCGTGCAGGGGTCAGGGGTAGGCAACACACAGCGTGCAGGGGTCAGGAGTAGGCAACACACAGAGTGCAGGGGTCAGGAGTAGGCAACACACAGAGTGCAGGGGTCAGGACATGTCAGTAGACAGACTACAACAATAAAATTGCCTCCCTCCCCAAGCCAAAATTCCCCTTCAGTACAGATCTTCCTTCCCACTAGTAAAGATCCCCTCCCTCTAGTACAGGTCTCCCCCAAAGTACAGCTCCTCCCAGTACAGTTCCCCCTCCACCAGTATGAATATACCTCCCAGTACAAATCTCCCACCCTAGTACAGATCCTCTACCAGTACAGATCTACAGACCTCCCCCCCCCCCCCACTAGTAAAGATCCCCTCCCTCCACTGCCTCCAGTATAGATTTACCCACTTCCCTGTACAGCTCCCCCGAGTACAGATTCTAAACTCCCCACCCCAGTACAGATCTTCTAACCCAGTCTTGCCTTCTTTACGAAACACACTCACAAGACCGGTCATTTTAGAGTGAGCTCAGTCGAGGGAAGTCACCCTTCAGCTGTCATGTTACAGGAGCCGAGGAGTAGATAAAAAGAGCGTTCCTCTCTCTGAACTGGTGCTGCCAGCCTCTGAATCCTGACAGGTGGCAGGAGCAGCCACTGAAGTGCTTTCGTTGAGAAGTCAGGTTAAGCACCAGCTGTGGCGCCTTGGATACTCAGGGAGGGTTTGGACCCCCCATTAGCTTTTTATCTACATGCCTGGTCTGGGCCTTGGGTCAGTGTCAAGACAACAGGCTCTTTAAGAGGGTGCTGAAGTCAAGGTCAAGACACTGGTGTCAGGGCACTAAATTCTGTGTCACAGGACTGAAGTCAGCATCAAGGCAGTAGGGTCAGTTTTAGGGCATCAGAGTCAACATCAGGGCACCAGGGTCAGTATCTGTGCACCTACAGTATATTGCTATATAGGAGATATATGGTGCTGCTTATGGATGGGCACTGGATATAGTCTGGATTAAAGTGGAGTTCTATCCAAAAGTGGAACTTCCGCTTATACGCTCCACCCCCCCTTCGGTGCCACACTTTCAGGGGGGAACGGGGATCTGTTTTTGACAGGTCCCCTTCCCCACTTCTGGAGATGGGGCTGCGGCCCGATCTCCCTGGGAGTTCAGCCCCCCTCCTCTTTACCCCACCACTGGGCCAGGTAAAAAGTGCAGCATTACTCTATCTATTGCATATAGGGGGTGGCCTGGAGAGAGGGGGCGGCGCCCAGGCGCCCCTAATGGACAGGCCGCCGCTGGTTAATTGTGTTTACCAGTTTTTTTCTTGGCTGGCTTTCCTGGGTCCCACTCACTGATTTTGTGTATTATAAAAGGGCAATGGTCCATACCCAAGAGGCTCGAGGACTCACATGCACTCGAGAAAGCTGTTGGTACCGTCACCGTACTCCGTCCTGTTGGCCTGCTAAATATGCCAAGCCAGGAAATGACAATTTAGGTACATTTGCCCCAGGACCCTTCTACTGCATGAAGGAGCTGCTGGGACTAGCAGTCTGCCCTGAAGATGCCAATCCTGGATCCTACCATCATGGACTCTGCCAAGAATGGACTCTTTCATGTGCAGGTATGCTGGGGCAGCCACAAGCCTGAGTTAGGGGCTAGGGCTGTTAGGAAAAGGCTGCACTTTATGTTGAACTGTCATGTTAATTTATTCTTCAGTAAAGCTTTTGACGCTTTGCCCTTGCTTGGTCTGAAGTTAAAGGAGTGTCCTGCAAGTAACCGGCACATGTAGTCCACAGCTTGGGTCACTAAGCACATTTGGGTATGAAGAATCTATATAGTATGAATATACAGTGATTACCAAGGGTAACAAAGATGTCGTAAGTGTGACAGGTGGAATAGTTTCTTGCAGGTGGAGTTGTTTTCTGCACTCTCCATAAGCAGGTCCATCTCCCATAGCAATGGAAGCAGATCAGCACCGCAGAGGCCCCCAACCTGTACACAGTTACGGAAGAGGAAGAGTTAAGTGAAGTGCACGCATGGTGTCAGTGCTAGGTGCACGGCGGGGCTCCATACTGTTACTGGTAGTGAGGTAGCAGTGATATGCTGGACAGGTGGAGAGGGCAAGGGGGTCTGTGTGTTCCTCCTAAATGCATTAGAGACTGTGGTGGTGTATAATTCATCAAGAGAGTTTATTAGAGTTCAGTCATCTGTTCCAGTAAAGGTACCCCATGTGTAAAGGCAGTGACCAGGTACAAAGTGCGTAGCGTATCTGAGAAGAACCCACCCCGGGGTAGGCCTCTCATGTGACCCACATTTGGTGCCCAACGAGGAGGGAAACATGGAGGAAGTGACGACCACCCCATCACCCCAACCTTACATGCTATCTGTATTAGTCACTTCTGACAGTCTATGCCGACACCAGACAATCCAGGGAGACAGCTCTGCACCCCCTCTCTGGAGGACAGAAGGTGATTGTCAGCCTCAGCTGTGCATGTTTCCCTACGAGACTGTACAGAGGGGGGGGTGTCTATTCCCTCCACTCAGGACTCAGATTACACTCAGCTCCCTGCTCTATGCTGTGCAGTGTGCGAAATCAGATCCCCACTCCCTGCCTTCTGGAACTTAAAATTGCTGTGTAAATTCTGGACTTAAGCCTCGTACACACGATTGGATTTTCTGCAGACAAAGCCTCGGACTTTTGTCCGAAGGGCGTTGGCCGAAAACTTGTCTTGCATACAAACGGCACACAATTGTCGGCCAACAAACACGAACGTAGTGACATACTACGAGACGATAAAGAGGAAGTTCAATTGTCATGCGCCACCCTTTGGGCTCCTTCTGCTAATTTCGTGTTGGTAGAAGTTTGGTGAGTGTTGATTCACACTTTTCATTTCGCACTTTTCGGTTTGCGCTTTTTAGTTCGTTTCTGAACAGCCGTTCGTCAACCAGCCATGTTGCGGAATCGGAGGCGGTAACGTGTTATTTATTATTACATGCATGAGGCTTTTATTTTATTTTTTGGTTGAATAATAATGATTTGATTTGGTATATTTTCTATATTTTTGGATGCATAGAATGCACTTTTTGATTAAGTTCTATTAGCAGATATCATGTCTAATTTTATTTGTTTTCTTTTTTATTGCACAATTAAAAAAATTGTGTAGAACTTGGCTATGTGTTTTACTTCAAATGAGAATTTGGGAGTCGGCAGTTATATTTTTATAAAATACAATGTAAAATTGACAAGAGACACCAACATAGTTGTATCTTTGATCTTAAAAACTACAGATAATGGTGTTGTGGTAACTTGCCCAAAAAAAGAAAAAAAAAACAAGCAAATATTATTCTTCATATCACTAGAAAATAAAAGCCTTTTAAAATCCGTTTGCAATAAACTCCATCAGTATCACCAGCAAAGCAGCTTCATTATTATCCCATTAAAGAAGAAGAGACTTGTGCAATACATTTGGAGATTTCCTAATTTACCGCGTCACGAATGTTAATTCTCCATTACGAACGCTAGTTTACAAGACCGACCGCTTCTGGCTCGTCCTTGCTTCTGGCCATGCGTGTTTGTACTTTGGACTTTTGTCTGACGGACTTGTGTACACACATTTGTCCGCGGAAAATTTTAAAGCCTGCCATCCAACATTTGTCCGTGGAAAATCCGACAACAATTGTCCGATGGAGCGTACAAACGGTCAGATTTTCTGCCAACAGCCTGTCATCACACAATTCCCGTCGGAAAATCCAATCGTGTGTACGAGGCTTAAGAATGGATGTAGAGAAGAGAGGACGGCAAATAAACAGGTACAACTTATGTAGGAGGATTTCTTTCATCTCTGTGTATCACCTGAGGCCAATCACTTCACTGGGTGTATAGAAAGGTTTCCAACCACTTTAAAGTGGTAATAAAGCTTCATTTTTGAAAAAAAATAACAAACATATTATACTTACCTGCTCTCTGCAGTGGTTTGTGCACAGAGCAGCCCTGATCCTCTTCTTTTCGGGTCCTCCGCTGGCGCTCCTGGCTCCTCCCCTCGATCCGTGCCACTTGCCCTGGGGGCACCGCTGGGTGCTCGCTCCCTAGCCGCTGCTCTATGCGCCCATAAGACACATAGAGCTGCAGCTCAGCCCTGCCCCCTGGCTCTCTCCTCATTAGCTCACTCGCTGTGATTGACTGTCTCAGCCAATGAGGAGAGGGAGTCCCGGGACAGCTGAGGCTATCGTGAAAATCTCTGGATCGGAGCGAGCTCAGGTAAGGATTGGGCCGTGGCTCAGCCCTGCCCCCTGGCTCTCTCCTCATTGGAAACTGGCTGGGATTGACTGTCTCAGCCAATGAGGAGAGGGAGTCCCGGGACAGCTGAGGCTATCGTGAACATCGCTGGATCAGAGGGAGCTCAGGTAAGGATTGGGGGGCGCTGCACACAGCAGGTTTTTTACCTTCATGCTTGAAGGTAAAAAACTTTTAGCCTCTATGACCACTTTAAGGGTGCACTCTAGCCCCAAATACCCTTGGTGTGGAAGTCAAATAATTATTTTACAATCAGAAACGAATTCTAGTACTCCAAGCATTCTGCAACTCCTCCTGGTAGGCAGGGCCGTCTTACCGAGCGGGCACACCTGGGCACAGCCCAGGGGCCCCAGATGCATATGGGGCCCCATCAGGGCTGGTCGGATCTAGAGCGAAGCTATTGGCACTAGTGCTAGGGTGGAATTGTATACTGCAGCCCTCAAATTATTGATCGGGAGCCGTTCTCCCAGTGATCCCCCCCCCCCAGTGGATGAGAGCGTGGAGGAAGAGGAGAGCCACGGGGTCACCGAGCGGTATAGCTCACTGTTACAGCTTACATGAAATTGCCTCCGCTCTGCTCACCGTCACACACAGCCCCGCCTCCTCTTGACCCTGCGCCTGTAATAGACAGAATGTGGGTCCAATGCTGGGATATGTTCTGTCTATAACAGGTGCGGGGTCAGGAGGAGGCGGGGCTGTGTGTGACAGCGAGCAGAGCGGAGGCAATTTCATGTAAGCTGTAACAGCGTGCTATTCGCGCTCTGTGATCTCGTGGCTCTCCTCTTCCTCCAGTCATGATTCGGCCCACCCTCTCTCTTTCTCCGCCCTGGGGAGGCTGTAATGTGGGGCACAGTGAGTCTGCAATGGGCACAGTGAGTCTGCAATGGGGGCACGGTGGGGCTGCAATGTTGGGCACAGTGAGGCTGCAATGTTGGGCACAGTGAGGCTGCAATGGGGGCACGGTGAGGCTGCAATGGGGGCACGGTGAGGCTGCAATGGGGGCACGGTGAGGCTGCAATGTTGGGTACAGTGAAGCTGCAATGTTGGTCACAGTGAGGCTGCAATGTTGGGCACAGTGAGGCTGCAAGGGGCACAGTGAGGCTGCAATGGGGGCACAGTGAGGCTGCAATGTTGGGCACAGTGAGGCTGCAATGTTGGGCACAGTGAGGCTGCAATGTTGGGCACGGTGAGGCTGCAATGTTGGGCACAGTGAGGCTGCAATGACGGTGAGGCTGCAATGTTGGGCATAGTGAGGCTGCAATGTTGGGCACCGTGAGGCTTCAATGTTAGGCATGGTGAGGCTGCAATGTTGGGCACAGTGAGGCTGCAATGGGGGCACGGTAAGGCTGCAATGTTGGGCACGGTGAGGCTGCAATGACAGTGAGACTGCAATGTTGGGCACGGTGAGGCTGCAATGTTGGGCACGGTGAGGCTGCAATGTTGGGCACGGTGAGGCTGCAATGTTAGCACAGTGAGGCTGCAATGTTGGCACAGTGAAGCTGCGATGTTGGGCACGCTGAGGCTGCAATGTTGACACAGTGAGGCTGCAATGTTGGCACAGTGAGGCTGCAATGTTGGGCACAGTGAGGCTGCAATGACAGTGAGGCTACAATGTTGGGCATAGTGAGGCTGCAATGTTGGGCACGGTGAGGCTTCAATGTTAGGCATGGTGAGGCTGCAATGTTTGGCACAGTGAGGCTGCAATGTTGGGCACAGTGGGGCTGTAATGGGGGCAAAGTGAGGCTGCAATAGGGGCACGGTGAGGCTGCAATGGGGGCACGGGGAGGCTGAAATGTTGGCACAGAGAGGCTGCAAGGGGCACAGTGAGGCTGCAATGGGGGCACGGTGAGGCTGCAATGTTGGGCACAGTGAGGCTGCAATGTTGGGCACGGTGAGGCTGCAATGTTAACACAGTGAGGCTGCAATGTTGGGCACGGCGAGGCTGCAATGTTGGCACAGTAAAGCTGCGATGTTGGGCACGGTGAGGCTGCAATGTTGACACAGTGAGGCTGCAATGTTGGCAAAGTGAAGCTGCGATGTTGGGCACGGTGAGGCTGCAATGTTGACACAGTGAGGCTGCAATGTTGGGCACGGTGAGGCTGCAATGTTGGCACAGTGACGCTGTAATGTTGGGCACAGTGAGGCTGCGATGTTGGGCACAGTGAGGCTGCGATGTTGGGCACAGTGAGGCTGCAATGTTGGGCACGGTGAGGAATTATATTTTAATTCTTAAGAGTAGGTGCGAAAATTGGGATAGGCGTGTAGGGGCCCCAGTGCATTACTTTGCCCAGGGGCCCATGATGCTGTTAAGATGGCCCTGCTGGTGGGTGTACAGTAAAACCCAGGATTGCGAGCATAATTCGTTCCGGAAACATGCTTGTAATCCAAAGTACTTGTATATCAAAGAAATGATGAAAACTCCAATGATTCGTTCCACAACCATTTATTCATAAGTCCTTCAGTTTATAGTCCATATAAAAAGATTATAGCAATGTGATCGGTTGTATAACCATAAAATATCCATCCACAAATGGAAGCCTCCACAAGGGGATTATAAGCAAACTCCAGCAGGAGCCACAGAGTATAAAAGAGAAGAGAGGAGCCTCTAAGTGTAGTAATATGGTTACATTTTAATGAAGGTACAACATTTAGCAACTCACATGGTTGATGATCAAAAGAGGCACATCTAAGTATGGAGGCATCCGGGGGAAAAGCAGTCCACATAGACCGTCCTCCACACCGCCGGCTCTCGCCCCTGTCAGTCAGCAATGGTGCTCCTGAAGACTACCCTGTAGTAGAGCGATTGAAGCGCTCGTGGAGTGCAGCATGGAAGGGATGACGTTGATGTTGGTGAGGAGGACGGTCTATGTGGACAGCTTTAACCCAGATGCCTGCATACTTAGATGTGTCTGTTTTAATCATCAACCATGTCAGTTGCTAAATGTTGCACCTTCATTAAAATCTAACCACGTTGCTACACTTAGAGGCGCCTCTCTTCTCTTTTATACTCAGTTGTGACTTGTATATCAAGACATCGCTTGTATATCAAGTCAAAATTTATTCAAAAAAAATTTTCCTTGTCTTGCAAAACGCTCTCAAACCAAGGTTTCACTGTATTTGAATTATCCTGCCTATTGTGCGCAGTTATAGGCTGACAATGTCGATGGATAAAGGTCTCTTCATTCTGATCTTTGTCCAACTTACCATTCAGCTGAATCATCCAAATCACATCTTCCTGTCCTGTAACTAGATCTGTCTGTGCACACAGGGCACTTCCTCTCTGAGCGCTGAATATTTCATATTATTATTGTTATTGGGGGGCCCCTGGGGACCCGTCCCTTTCTCCGGAGCTCCCCTCGGCCCCGAGGATCATTATCATGTCAAACACAGAAAATAAGAAGCAATTATTAACGCTGCTGGCTGACAGAGGAAACCCCAGGCCGGGACTTCATAATATATTCTGATTTATTCTGATTATTGTCTGACACTTAAACAGCTCGGCCACATTCTGCCGCCTCGGCGGGGGAAATCTGACTAATTAGAGGAAGCGTGACATTACAATTGTCTGGGTTAGGCAATGAGGACACCGATTGGTGGATTCTGATTCCCGATGGAGAAGTCGATATATCAATATGTTGTTACTATGCTGACAAGTGCGGGTTTTGTACACTTCTATGTTATGACATGTTTCAGCTATTTAAACTCCGATGACTTCACTGCCTGCCATACGTGAACTCCTGTAACTTCAAATTAGGACCCCGTGATCTGGGAGAATGGAGAACCTGGCAGGTTATGGGGAGAAGACCTGAAAGGAACCAAAAAAAAGCCTCCACGTTGATTTTGACCTGCTGTGTAAAATATCTTTTATGACTAATAAATAGGTCCTAACGTGTCTTAAAGAAAAATTCCAGGTATGGATATTTTATACATAGTTACATTGGTCCAGCTCAGTTTAATGTAACTATGTATATACCATGCCTGGCCAATGCTTAGGGTTGCCACCTGTCCGGGATTCACCTGAGACAGTCTGGGTTTGGAATCACGTGTGCAGGTTTCTGACCTCCCGAAACCCAGACACATTCTTGAGAATGGACTGCGGTTCCTCAAGCAACTAAGTACCACAACCGTCAAGTACGTAGGTGCCCCACCCCCCCATACATGGTGTGAGAGTGAGAGCTAGAGTTGCCACCTCATCCCTTTAAACCCCGAAGACCTTTGAATCACACGGGTTCTGAAGCTAATTAAATGCAGATAAGGCACCAAGTGAGTTTAATTGCCACCTTAATCAGCCACAGAACCTGTGTAATTAATATGTGATCGGGTTTAAAGGGATGAGGTGGCAACCATAGGTGTGTGCAGCCTATTGCATTAGGGTGTGCACCCTTAAGCTCAAACACACATGCGTGTGCGGGTGTCTACATATATATGACCCCGGAACATTGATCTCCCTGCCGGCACAGTGAAAGAGAAGAGCATAAACACTTCTCTTATGGCAGAGACGGTAAGAGGGAGATCTTTCCCCTATTTCTGCTGCTACACAGAGCGATAACACTAATGTGCACGGGGTGATAAGGGAGTGCCTGGGCACACCCGGCACACCCTGTGCGCACGCCTATGGTGGCAACCCTAGTGAAAGCCCCTGTCTCGGTGAAAATGAGTGCAAAATGGACACAGGACTCTCAAAGAGGCAGTTTGGGAAGTTCCAGCAGAAGATTGGTGAGCAGAGAAAACTATGCTTTAAGTCTCTGGATTTTGTAAATCTGGATTGGGGCTGGAAACTTGAAGACTTCAAAGAACATTGGGAGGGATGGAGTCTTCAGTCTTGTTCTTGGGCTTTTCAGAAGTTCTGCAGGTTGTGAGCGTGTGTCCAGGTGCACACACACATTATGAGGCAGATCTGAGCATAGCTCAGGAGAGTTGGTGTGGGAGCAGTTGCTGCAGCCAGGAGGGAGGTGTGCTACCCTTTTAGGAACCCAGGCCATATCCTTAAGTTGGGATTCCATGTGGGAGAGGTTCCAGGTCAGTGGACTGAGGGAGTTGGGCCTACTGAGTCGGAGACCATAGCTGAGACAACTGGAAGAGAGAGTCCTGGGGACCAGAGGGGACTGTGAGTCTTGGAGGAGTTGTGAAAGCCTGAAATGTCAGGAGAACCCCTTCCTAGAGACCAGGAGTTGGCCTGCGCAGCTTTGTACTGCGACCTGAGTGAGCCTTGAGAGAAAGGTGGCTTGGCATTTTTGTTTGTATTGTAATTTTTGGGAGAAGAACCCCTGTGTGGGCAACCCATGCATGTATGAACTTTCATTGTTGCTTTCAATAAAAGTGGGCTACCACGTCCTTAAACTGAAGTTTCTGTTGGCTGTGAACTGACTGAAAATGCATCTACCACTGAGCTAGACATCCCCCAATATCACAATGGACAGGAGAGGAGAGAGGGCTTGATTTGCTCTTGCTCCTTCCTGCCCTTACCCCTCTGTCTGCCCAAACACACTCCAATCCCTGGCATTCAATGCTCAGGAAAGGGATGCGTGGGCTGGAAATATGAGGCTCAGCAGCTGGCAGATACATCGTGGATAAAAGGTGTCAATGGTGAGCTCACCGTTCAATGTCTGAAGTCTTCCCCCTTCCTCCCTTCTCTTTCCTGCCTCTGAGCGAGTCCGTACACTAAGATAAGGGGGATATAGAAATAAGGGTTGCCCTGTGGACTCTAAAGTAAGGGGGGCTTTGGTAACCCCGATTGAAGGGGAAATGCTGGGAACTCTAAAGTAAGTGGGAGCTTTGGCGAGCAGAAGCCCCCTTACATCAGTGTTACCCTTTATACTCTAAAGACATGCTGGTAAGTTAATTGGCTCCCGTCTAAATTGGCCCTAGTCAAGCGTGTCGGGACCCTTCGGGGTAAGACTGCGCTATATCAAGATACCACTCAACTCAACTCATACCAGAGTCCACAGCCTTCCCCCTTAAAATAAATTGCAGTGCGCCGCTAGAGTGTTCAGGTTTGGATTAAAGAAAAGGGGGCAACCCTACTGATGCCCCTAGAAGCTGGAAATCTCTGTAGTAGACACCACTACTACATTGCTAATACACCACTACGAGAGTGATCTCTACTTGCATCCGGGTCCCATGCTGAGCAGCTGCTCAGCTGAATTATGAACGCAGTAAGCTGGCTGCCAGGCATGGCCACCTTTCCGAAGTTGCTTTCCACTTTCTCAATGAATGCAAATATTTCTCTAGTCAGACGGGGTAAAGAGCATGGCGTCACCGCCCCCCTTTCCACCTCATCCAATCCCTTTGTATACTTAGACAAAATGCAAAAGGAATCTAAATGGTGCCCGTCAGTACAGAAACTTCTACAGCTGGAACCTAAGGCAGGATAGTTAAAAGCGGTATTAAGCCCATAAGCAAACATTTAATGTATTGCAGCTTACCAATTCTTAGATATGATGGCTGCATTAGTTTTCTTTTTTTTTTTTTTAGGCTTTCTTTCCTACTCCAAAATGCTTAAGAACAGTATCTTGGTAAAGACAGCACAGTCTAGCATTTAAAGCTGGGAACCATGAGGTACTTTACAGAACAGAATCTTCTCATAGCTGGGGACCATGAGATTGCTCTAGAATAGTTAAAGTCTCATAGCTGGGGACCATGAGATAACTCCAGAACAGTTATACTCTCATAGCTGGGGACCATGAAATAGCTCTAGGATAGTTAAGGTTCCATAGCTGGGTACCATGAGATAACTCCAGATTAGTTAAATTCTCATAGCTGGGGACCATGAGATAACTCCAGAACAGTTATACTCTCATAGCTGGGGACCATGAGATAGCTCTAGGATAGTTAAGGTTCCATAGCTGGGTACCATGAGATAACTCCAGATTAGTTAAATTCTCATAGCTGGGGACCATGAGATAACTCCAGAACAGTTATACTCTCATAGCTGGGGACCATGAGATAGCTCTAGGATAGTTAAGGTTCCATAGCTGGGGACCATGAGATAACTCCAGAATAGTTAAAGTAAAACTTTAAAGTAAGCTTTTATGAATAGTGCTGAATATGTTCTTTCCAATGAGCAACGGCAGGAGTTTTTGGCTGACGTTGGCAGTCTAATCACCTCTCATAATGAAGATGGGGCACTGCACGTGTCTACCCGTAAATACTCCACCCAACCGTAACCGGCATGGACTCAATGGAATAAATGAGTCAAAGGCTGGCACGCGGCATTCAATGGCCACATCGCTTTTATTGTGGTTAAGATGATCGATGACATTGACAATATTTACAAAATACCGAGATAAAACTAATCTTTATTTATCAAACAAGAAACTTTCACCGGCAAGCAAGAAACATGCCCAGTCAGATGACTCCAGCAAAACTAAATAAGAAGCTTCAACGTCACCACTTGTGTTCAACTCCTATGTTCACAATAGTGGTGTGTCTGCTGCAGATTCACAGAAGAGGCTAAGCCAAGATCCCCAACTCCGACTGACTCCAGCGCATAATTGCGGCAAAAGGAGCATTTATATCAAACCTAACATAGATCCCTTTCGTTATAATTTCTTTTGAGTCCATTCAAGTCTTTATTTAATTTTTCTAAGCCTTGATGAAGGGGGAGTGTTGTACCTCCCGAAATGTGTTTGGTGTCTAATGTGTAATCAAATTCTGAACAATTAAAAGCATCTCAGATCCTTCACTTTTTGAATTGGTGTTTCTGTATATCTATACTTTAGAACATGGCTTTTTTTCTTAGAGAATAGGTGCAAGTACTCTCCTGTTTCGAGTCATCCCTTGTCTCTGCCCCCTACCCACCTCCGAGTACCATCCCTTGGTTCCATCCCCTACTCACCTGCCAGTACCACCATTTTAGAGAATACAGAACCAAGTATAATTTTGTGGTGCTAAGCAATTTTTATGCAATTTGTTAGTAACAAAAAAAAAAGCAGTAAAACAAATCCCCTGCAGCCAACAACAGTAAAACTCCTCACAGCAGCAACAGATCCCCCAGCAATAAAATACCTCACTCCCCGGCTACAATAGAACCCCCACCAGGAACAATAGATCTCCCTGCAGCCTGCATCAACAGACCTTCAAACAGCGAGCAACTATAGACCCCTACCTCAACAGCAGATCCCTTCCAGCAACATAAGACCCCCCCCCCGAAACAATAGATCCCCCATCAGTGGGCCAACTCCATATTGAACCCTACGGACTAAGACTGGGATGCCATTAAAGTTCATGTGTGTGTAAAGGCAGGCGTCCCAATACTTTTGGTAATATAGTGTACCTTGGGCTGTCTTCTTTCCAAAAAGGGGTCATTTGGGGGTATTTGTACTGTTCTGGCATTTTGGGGCCTTGAGAAATGAAATCGGCCATCAGTACATTAGGGTTGATCAATTTTCAAATATACAGTATCTCACAAAAGTGAGTACACCCCTCACATTTTTGTAAATATTTTCTTCTATCTTTTCATGTGACAACACTGAAGAAATGACACTTTGCTACAATGTAAAGTAGTGAGTGTACAGCTTGTATAACAGTGTAAATTTGCTGTCCCCTCAAAATAACTCAACACACAGCCATTAATGTCTAAACCGCTGGCAACAAAAGTTGAGTCTATCTTATATATTAGTTTCACCTTTTCAGTTGCATTAGTGAAATAAATGAACTTTTGCCCGATAATCAAATTTTTTGAGTATCACCTGTATTTTTTTTTCCATAAATTTCAGACTTTTTTCATTTATATAATAAAGTGGTTAAGATAGCAATACCAATGAGAGAACCCTACGTGTCCAGCACTATATTTTCACTTTCCTCAAACAAAAAAAACTTTGTCTCATTTATCTACGTTTTGTGGTGCTTTAACCACTTGACGACCAGCTGCGGCAGGTACCGCAAATCGCCGTAGCTGTACGTCGGTCCATTTTAAAGCTAAAGCAGGCGCACCCGCTGCATACAGTGGGGGGAGCTGATTCACGTGGCCAGCCGCCGCCATGTCTGCCGGCCACCTGCGATCGCTCCACAGAGAGCCAGAACGGGGATCTGTCCGTGTAAACAAACAGATCCCCGTTCTGTCAGTACTGAGTGATCGTCTGTTCCTAGTTATTAGGAACAGCGATCTCTCTCTACTCCCAGTCAGTCCCCTCCCCCCACAGATAGAAACACCTCCCTAGGGAACACGTTTAATCCTTTTAAAACCACTAGTGTTAACCCCTTCACTGCCAGAGTTTTTTCTTTTTACAGTAATCAGTGCATTTTTATAGCATTGCATTAAATCAATGCATTTTTGGTCCCAAAAAAGTGTCAAAAGTGACCGATCTGTCCGCCGCAATGTCGAAGTCCCGCTATAAAAATCGCTGATTACCGCCATTACTAGTAAAAAAAAAAAAAAATAATAATAAAAATGCCATAAAACGATCCCCTATTTTGTAGACGCTATAACTTTTGCGCGAACCAGTCAATATACACTTATTGCGATTTGTTTACCAAAAATGGTAATCGCGCTGGAAATCACCGCTGCGAGGCTGTGCTTCCAGGAGATGCAGCGTATCCATAGGAATGTATTGGGGACGGCGAGTGGGAGGAGCGACATAGCTGGGCGCTGGCTCCTGCGACGGGGCTCGCGGGTGTCAATCTCGCCGCTGACAGCGGCGAGATTGACACAATATCGGCGGCACCTACTGTAGAAGAATATATATTGGCCTAAACTGATGAAGAAATTTGTCTTTTTTTAACTACTTGCCGCCCACGCTATAGCCAAACGACGGCTACAGCGCGGGCCTTAATTGCCGGGAGGGTGTCTATGGACGTCCTCCCGAGCAAGCGCTGTCTGCGCGATCCCGCAAGTTGCGCACGGCACGCTCTGTGATCAGCGAGTCTATGAGACTCGGCTGATCACAGATCCGAGTAAGGGGTCGATCCCGGCCCCTTACCACGTGATCAGCTGTCAGCCAATGACGGCTGATCACGTGATGTAAACAGAAGCCGGTAATCAGTATTTTTTTTTCCCTCGCGCTGACAGCGTAAGGGGAAAAAAAGCCGATCCCTGGCTTCTGACAGAGGGACATCGGTCCCTCACACAGAAAGCCGCGGCTGCATTTTCTGTGCCACCAGTGTCAGCTGCCAGTGCCCACTGTGCCACCTACCAGTGCCACCTATCAGTACCCACCAGTGCCACCTACCAGTGCCCACAGTGCCACCCATCAATGCCCACCAGTGCTGCCAATCAATGCCCATCAGTGTCTCATAATCAGTGTCACCTACCAGTGCCCATCAGTGCCACCCATCAGTGATCATCAGTGCCCTTCAGTGCCACCTATCAGTGCCCTTCAGTGCCACCTATCAGTGCCCTTCAGTGCCACCCATCAGTGCCAACCATCAGTGACACCCATCAGTGCCACCTCTCAGTGCCGCCTCATCAGTGCCACCTAGCAGTGTCCATTAGTGCTGCCTTATCAGTGTCTATCGGTGCCCATCAGAGCCACCTATCAGTGCATCAGTGCCCATCAGTGCGGCCTATTAGTTCCCATCAGTGTCATCTCATCAGTGCACATCAGTGAAGAAGAAAAATTACCTGTTTTCAGAATTTTATAACAAACTATGAAAAAGTTTTGGGTTTTTTTTCGAAATTTTTGGTCCTTTTTTGCTTTATTTAGCAAAAAAAAAAAAGCAGAAATTAAATGCCAACAAAAGAAAGCTCTATCTGTGGGAAAAAAAATGATAAAAATTTCATTAGGCTAAACTGTAGCATGACCGCGCAATTGTCGTTCAAAGTGTGACAGCGCTGAAAGCTGAAAATTGGTCTGGGGAGGAAGGGGGTTTAAGTGCCCAGTAAGCAAGTGGTTAATCATTTTTTGGGGATATTTATTATAGCAAAAAGCAAAAAATATTGTTTTGGGTTTTTTTTTCAAAATTCTCGTTTTCCTTTTGTTTTTATAGCGCAAAAAATAAAAACCGCAGAGGTGATCAAATACCCCCAAAAGAAAGCTCTGTTTGTGGGGGAAAAAAAGGATGTCAATTTTGTTTGGGTACAATGTCCCAAGACCGCGCAATTGTCAGTTAAAGCGTCGCAGTGCCGTATCGCAAAAAATGGCCCGGTCATTAAGGGGGAAAGTCTCTTAATGCAACGCATGTTAACATGAGAAATATTGCCCATGGCAATGCAGTGCAACGCCCTGGATATATGTTAAGGGGGGATTAAAGAGGAAACTCTATACCCCGTAATCTCTGTAACATAATAAGGTTATATTACAATATTACAAGATATTACCGGTGTTCAAATTGTCATCAGTTGGAGGATGACTGCTGGATAGAAGGTTGGCAAGCAGAACACTGGGTGAAGATAACGCGGGCGGACAAGAAGCAACACGAAACTCCAAAAATGATTAAATAAATAATCTCCGCTTACAGCTATTTTGCTGTATAATGTAACAAAAACGAATCCGGAGGACATCACCAGACTGGTCCTGACACAATTCTGCCTGCTGTGTGTCCAGAGGTTTTGTTATGCACCGGGGGGCCAGCATACAATACAGACGCAGGGCACGCCCAGTGCATGGGACACGTCTGTACAACTTAACCACGATGGCTTTATTTAAAGTTGAGATATAATATTTATATAAAGTTGAGATATCGAGGCATGCTAGGATTTGTAGTGAGCCAAAGCTGTGCATAATTATATATGACCTTGTGAACAAAAAAATTGAAATGGGACTAGACATGTGCACTGCCGAAAAATTTTTTGATTTTTGTTTCATTCGTTTTTTGTTTTTTTTTGTTTTTCTGGTCATTCGTTATGATCGCAATTCGTAAATTCGAAAATTCGTAAATTCATACATTTCGAAAATTCGTAATTTCATAAATTCGCAAATTCAAAAATCTGAAAATAAGAAAGAAGTTCCGAAAATTTGAAAAGAACGAAAATCCGAAAATTCAAAAGAATAACTGGCTAACTAACTAATAATAACTAACTATTAAATTATACAGTATCTCACAAAAGTGAGTACACCCCTCACATTTTTGTAAATATTTTATTCTATCTTTTCATGTGACAACACTGAAGAAATGACACTTTGCTACAATGTAAAGTAGTGAGTGTACAGCTTGTATAACAGTGTAAATTTGCTGTCCCCTCAAAATAACTCAACACACAGCCATTAATGTCTAAACCGCTGGCAACAAAAGTGAGTACACCCCTAAGTGAAAATGTCCAAATTGGGCCCAATTTGCCATTTTCCCCCCCCGGTGTCATGTGACTCGTTAGTGTTACAAGGTCTCAGGTGTGAATGGGGAGCAGGTGTGTTAAATTTGGTGTTATCGCTCTCACTCTCTCATACTGGTCACTGGAAGTTCAACATGGCACCTCATGGCAAAGAACTCTCTGAGGATCTGAAAAAAAGAATGGTTGCTCTACATAAAGATGGCCTAGGCTATAAGAAGATTGCCAAGAGCCTGAAACTGAGCTGCAGCACAGTGGCCAAGACCATACAGCGGTATAACAGAAGAGGTTCCACTCAGAACAGGCTTCACCATGTTCAACCAAAGAAGTTGAGGTCACGTGCTCAGCATCATATACAGAGGTTGTCTTTGGGAAATAGATGTATGAGTGCTGCCAGCATTGCTGTAGAGGTTGAAGGGGTGGGGGGTCAGCCTGTCAGTGCTCAGACCATACGCCGCACACTGCATCACATTGGTCTGCATGGCTGTCATCCCAGAAGGAAGCCTCTTCTAAAGGTAATGCACAAGAAAGCCTGCAAATAGTTTACTTAAGACAAGCAGACTAAGTAAGGACATGGATTACTGGAACCATGTCCTGTGGTCTGATGAGACCAAGATAAACTTATTTGGTTCAGATGGTGACAAGCGTGTGTGGCGGCAACCAGGTGAGGAGCACAAAGACAAGTGTGTCTTGTCTACAGTCAAGCATGGTGGTGGGAGTGTCATGGTCTGGGGCTGCATGAGTGCTGCCGGCACTGGGGAGCTACAGTTCATTGAGGGAACCATGAATGCCAACATGTACTGTGACATACTGAAGCAGAGCATGATCCCCTCCCTTCAGAGACTGGGCCGCAGGGCAGTATTCCAACATGATAACGACCCCAAACACACCTCCAAGACGACCACTGCCTTGCTAAAGAAGCTGAGGGTAAATGTGATGGACTGGCCAAGCATGTCTCCAGACCTAAACCCTATTGAGCATCTGTGGGACATCCTCAAACTGAAGGTAGAGGAGCGCAAGGTCTCTAACATCCACCAGCTCCGTGATGTCATCATGGAGGAGTGGAAGAGGACTCCAGTGACAACCTGTGAAGCTCTGGTGACCTCCATGCCCAAGAGGGTTAAGGCAGTGCTGGAAAATAATGGTGGCCACACAAAATATTGACACTTTGGGACCAATTTGGACATTTTCACTTAGGGGTGTACTCACTTTTGTTGCCAGTGGTTTAGACATTAATGGCTGTGTGTTGAGTTATTTTGAGGGGACAGCAAATTTACACTGTTATACAAACTGTACACTCACTACTTTACATTGTAGCAAAGTGTCATTTCTTCAGTGTTGTCACGTGAAAAGATAGAAGAAAATATTTACACAAATGTGAGGGGTGTACTAACTTTTGTGAGATACTGTAGGTATTGGAATTTCCTTTCAAATTTGTCTGTTAGTGAATGTAACGAATACGAATTTATACGAAGTTACGAATTATCCGAAATAACGAATCCTGCATCTAAATGAATGGAACGGAACAAATTAATAATAAATAATAATTATTAAAAAGTTTTTATTATTATTATTAATATTGTAATTTATTATTATTAATTCATTACGTTTCATTCGTTTAGATACGGCATTTGTTATTTCTTTGGTTCCAACAGGGAACCTGAGAATGCAGCCGATGATTCCGCCAGCTGACCATAGAGCTGATCAGAGACCAGAATGGCTCCAATCATCTCTATGGCCTAAGAATATGGAAGCTACGAGCATTTTATGACTTAGATTTCACTGGATGTAAACAGCGCCATTGGGAAATTGGGAAAGCATTTTATCACACCGATCTTGGTGTGGTCAGATGCTTTGAGGGCAGAGGAGAGATCTAGGGTCTAATAGACCCCAATTTTTTCAAAAACGAGTACCTGTCACTACCTATTGCTATCATAGGGGATATTTACATTCCCTGAGATAACAATAAAAATGATTAAAAAAAAAAAATGAAAGGAACAGTTTAAAA
The DNA here is from genome assembly GCA_037952835.1 of Lithobates septentrionalis. Lineage (NCBI taxonomy): Eukaryota > Metazoa > Chordata > Amphibia > Anura > Ranidae > Lithobates > Lithobates septentrionalis. The sequence goes on from JBBDGP010002761.1 coordinate 451,739, forward strand.
ATAATATAAAAAAGCAAAAAAAATAATAAAGAAAAAAAAAAAAAAGCACCCCTGTCGCCCCCTGCTCTCGCGCAAAGGCGAACGCAAGCAATTGCACCATGCATGTGAGGTATCACTGCAAAGGTCAGATCGAGGGCAGTAATTTTAGCAGTAGACCTCCTCTGTAAATCTAAAGTGGTAACTTGTAAAGGCTTTTAAATGCTTTTAAAAATGTATGTAGTTTGTCGCCACTGCACGTTTGTGTGCAATTTTAAAGTATGTCATGTTTGGTATCCATGTACTCGGCCTAAGATCATCTTTTTTATTTCATCAAACATTTGGGCAATATAGCGTGTTTTAGTGCATTAAAATTTAAAAAAAAGTGTGTTTTTTCCCAAAAAAATGCGTTTGAAAAATCGCTGCGCAAATACTGTGTGAAAAAAAATGACACACCCATCATTTTAATCTGTAGGGCCTTTGCTTTAAAAAAAAAATATATAATGTTTGGGGGTTAAAAGTAATTTTCTTGTAAAAAAAAAAAAAAATTTTCATGTAAACAAAAAGTGTCAGAAAGGGCTTTGTCTTCAAGTGGTTAGAAGAGTGGGTGATGTGTGACATTAGCTTCTAAATGTTGTGCATAAAATACCAGGACAGTTCAAACCCCCCCAAATGACCCCATTTTGGAAAGTAGACACCCCAAGCTGTTTGCTGAGAGGCATGTCGAGTCCATGGAATATTTTATATTGTGAGTTGCGGGAAAAAAGACAATTTATTTTTTTTGCACAAAGTTGTCACTAAGGGATATGCCATGGGAATATGTGAAATTACACCCCAAAATACATTCTGCTGCTTCTCCTGAGTACGGGGATACCACATGTGTGAGACTTTTTGGGAGCCTAGCCGCATACGGGACCCCAAAAACCAAGCACCGCCTTCAGGCTTTCTAAGGGTGTAAATTTTTGAGTTCACTCCTCACTGCCTATCACAGTATTGAAGGCCATAAAATGCCCAGATGGCACAAAACCCCCCCAAATGACCCCATTTTGGAAAGTAGACACCCCAAGCTATTTGCTGAGAGGTATAGCGAGTATTTTGCAGACCTCGCTTTTTGTCACAAAGTTTTGAAAATTGAAAAAAGAAAAAAAAAAAATTTTCTTTTCTTTCCTCATTTTCAAAAACAAATAAGAGCTGCAAAATACTCAACATGCCTCTCAGCAAATAGCTTGGTGAGTCTACTTTCCAAAATGGGGTCATTTGGGGGGGGTTTGTGCCATCTTGGCATTTTATGGCCTTGGAAACTGTGATAGTTTTTTCCCGCAACTTGTGGCAAAATATAAAATATTCCATGGACTCAACATGCCTCTCAGCAAATAGCTTGGGGTGTCTACTTTCCAAAATGGGGTCATTTGGGGGGGGGGGGGGTTGAACTGTCCTGGCATTTTATGGCCTTCAAAACTGTGATAGGTAGTGAGGAGTGAAATCAAAAATTTACGCCCTTAGAAATCCTGGAGGCGGTGATTGGTTTTCGGGGTCCCGTACGCAGCTAGGCTCCCAAAAAGTCCCACACATGGGGTATCTCCGTACTCAGGAGAAGCAGCTAAATGTATTTTGGGGTGCAATTCCACATATGCCCATGGCCTGTGTGAGCAATATATCATTGAGTGACAACTTTTTGTTATTTTTTTTTTTTGTCATTATTCAATCACTTGGGACAAAAACAATTAATATTCAATGGGCTCAACATGCCTCTCAGCAATTTCCTTGGGGTGTCTACTTTCCAAAATGGGGTCATTGGGGGGGGGGGGGGGGTTGTACTGCCCTGCCATTTTAGCACCTCAAGAAATGAGATAGGCAGTCATAAACTAAAAGCTGTGTAAATTCCAGAAAATGTACCCTAGTTTGTAGGCGCTATAACTTTTGCGCAAACCAATAAATATACCCTTATTGACATTTTTTTTACCAAAGACATGTGGCCGAATACATTTTGGACTAAATGTATGACTAAAATTGAGTTTATTGTATTTTTTTTATAACAAAAAGTAGAAAATATCGTTTTTTTCCATAATTTTTGGTCTTTTTCCATTTATAGCGCAAAAAATAAAAACAGCAGAGGTGATCAAATACCATCAAAAGAAAGCTCTATTTGTGGGAACAAAAGGACGCAAATTTCGTTTGAGTACAGCATTGCATGACCGCGCAATTAGCAGTTAAAGCGACGCAGTGCCAAATTGTAAAAAGTGCTCTGGTCAGGAAGGGGGTAAATCCTTCTGGGGCTGAAGTGGTTAAAAAAAAAAAAGGAGCCCAAAGTTTGACTTTAGCATTACACACAACAGCATCTCTTTTATTTATACCTGCATTTATAACCATACACCTACCAGTTACAGGGAAACGAACCTCAGGAATCAAAATCTCACAGGGACAAACAATATAAAGCCAGTGCGTATCACGCAGGAAGTATTACTGTGCAAGAAGCCATGTAAAAATAGACTTACTGTATACAATAGATATAATGTGCATTTTGAGAAAGAAGGTGAAATGTAACACAGGCAATAAAACAGAAAAGGAAATGTGTCAGTGGAGTCACCGTCGGGTTTACACGTCACACTGGCAGCTGTTATGCCAATACAAATAAAAGCGGATAACATTAAACTCTTATACGTCTGTCATGTTTACTGTTAGCGCAATCTCATGTGATTATTGCTTGTCATGCCCATTGTGCCCGCAGTGCGGCCAGGAGAGGACCAGGTGTTATACTGGAGGTGACACTGCTGGGAAAGACCCAGCATTAATCACCCACATGGGATGACAGTCTGTGTCTGAAGGGAGCAGCGCGTAGTCTACCACTTCTGACATCTTTCTGAACATGCTAGCTTCCTGGCTATTTCTGGACTTTAGTACTCTCTGAGCTACAGATCCATAATGAGCATGCAGCCATTAAAGTTAGAGTAGTAAGAACTCCTGATCTGCAAACTTATTCTGCATCCTGTGACTCAGAAACTATTTAAGACAGTAAATCACCAGGACAGTTAGGGTGCCCACGTGTCCCGGATTGCCCGGAATTGTCCCGCAATTCACATTTGTCTCCCGTGTCCCGGGCACCTTCATTCCTGGACAATACAGTGTCCCGGAATGAAACGAGGACACATAGCCACCCTAATAGAAGATTGCCAAACTGGTTGCTGGGGCCGCCCCGCCTGGCATCTAGCAACCAGTGACGTCACATTTGCAGAGTCTCAGAGCGAGGCCGAGAGGAGTAAGGCCTTTACCCACAGCTGCCCTGCGCTCCGAGTCCACCCACCTCTTCTCCTTGTCTGGCCGCGGCAGCAGCACCCAGAGAGAGCAGCCAGAGCGTCTTCACTGTGTCTCCTGACTTCTCCAGTCTTCAGTGACCTCCCGGCGGGCGGCGGCATTCTGCAGTGCTGGTCCGTTTAGATCCACGGCTCGGCTGCCCATCCCGACTCCTGCAGCGTATTCCTCGACTTCTCCTCCTCCCGCCTGCGGCCAGAGCCCCCCGACTGCCTGAGGGGGGGCCCCCAGTTTGAACCAGAGAACAAAGACCGGCGCTCAGCCACTCACCACACCAGACCAGTCCAGATTAAAAGGTGGGCAAATGGAACCTGATTGGAGCAGGTCAGATGACAAGTCGGGGCACTGGGGCTGGGGACAGTACAGTAACAAATGAGGCTGATAAAGTGGATCTCTGCCTAGGGGGCAATAAAAAAATGAGGCTGACAAGTTGGGGGGCAATAAAAAAAATGAGGCTGATAAGTGGGGGCAATGAAAAAATGAGCCTGACAAGTGGGGGGCAGTAAAAAAAATGAGGCTGACATGTAGGGGGTCAAAAAAAAATGAGGCTGATAAGAGGGGGGGGCAATAAAAAAATTAGGCTGACAAGTAGGGGGCAATAAAATATGAAGCTGACAAGTGGGGTCAATAAAATGAGGCTGACAAGTGGGGGCAATACAAATATATATGTAGAGAATGTATACCACCTGTCTAAACTGGTGACCACTGTTTGCTTTTGTTTTTCCAAAAATTGGCAAAAAAAATGTATCAAAAAATCATCTTTTTTTGGGCGAGCACGAGGGCATGCGCGTGTGTGTGTGTGTGGGGGGGTGTCCCTGAATGGCATTTTAAAAATGTGGTCACCCTAAGGACAGCCCAGCAGCTAACATTTTCAAAAGAACAATTCAGCAGTTTGGCTCCATAGTAATCTATTTTCTCCTCACTGTTCTCCTCGGTATTTCAGTTTTCTCTCTCTTCTCTTGCTCGGTATTCCACTTGTGACAACCAGGACAGGGGCCTTTGGGGGGGGACGGGGGGGGGGCGACTGCATGGTGTCCTCTTGTCTACTGACTATGGGCCCTGGATTTTTAGAGAGCAGATCATTCTCTAATGATGGACAACCACATGATGAACGCTGAGAGCGATGCTTTGATTCATTCTATGAATAAGGACAATAAAGCTTCCCTTCCGGAGTGGACTGGAAGGTGTAATATTAATCTTGTACAGGTTACTAGTCAGAGGGAATATGGGGACCCTCCTGCAGACTGGGATGGAGAGGCTGCTTCACTTGGGACAGAAATATTTATCAAACAACATATCCCTCAAGAAATATATGAAGATAAATGAATTCCACTTTTTCAGACTGCTGGGACATTGTATAAGTTTTGTCTCATGGACTGTTGTATGCTGTTGCAGGACAGTCTGGGATCCCTGATTGGTCAAAGCATTGTCTAGGTGTGAATTCTCATTGTTAGTGGAGTCACCTATTGTTTCTGTCTGTTGGCTAATTTGGCTAACTCTTGGAGGTTCCTACATGATGGGATTAGCCTTGTGTCAACTCTACCTCGTTATCTAACCATTGTGTGATGTTTTGGGTAATACTTGATTTTATTGTTTATGTTGGTGGCTGCCCTACTTTTGAAATGTATAAAAACCTGCATTTCTGTTCAATAAACAGTCATTCATTTGGTTTTACCTCATCTGGTCTGTATGCGATGCTTGGGGTGAAAGGGCTGGTATTAGCTCTCAGTCTGCTGGAAGGGTTTGGAGAGCAGGAGGCACTGTTTTTCAAGCGGGGTACCAAGGGTCCGTCACACCACTCTCTCCTCTCCCTTCTCCTCTCCTTAGTATTCCAGCCTCTGTTAATTGTTCTCCTACTTAGTTTTCTAGTTTCCCATCGCTGTTCTTTATACCGGTCTTCTCTCTCTGTTCTCTTCCTCTATATTCCAATCTCTTCATTTTTCTCTTTAGTTTCCCAGTCTCTCCTATATACTGTATTCTTCTACTTAGTATTTTAGTGTTCTCTCTGCTCTCCTTCCCAGTCCACTCTTCTGCTGCTCCTCATTTTTTTTCTAGTGTTTCCTCTTCCTCAGTAATACATCTTCCCTCTCCATTTTTTTTCCTCAGTATACCAGTTGCCCCTATCATTTCTCCACCTTGGTCTGTTCTCCTCCTTTGTAGTCTAGCCTCCCATATTTCTTCTTTTCCTCAGTATTCCAGTTCCCCCTCATATTTCTCCACCTCATTATTCCAGTATCTCCTCTCAGTTCACCTCTTCAGTGTTCCAGTCTCTCCGCTCATTTTCCCTCCTCAGTGTTCCAGTCTCTCTTCTCTGTTCTACTCCTCGGTGTTCCAGTCTCTCCTCTCCATTCTCCTCCTCCATATTCCAGTCTCTCCTCTCGATTATCCTTCTCCGTGTTCCAGTTTTTCCTCTCGGTTCTACTCCTCAGTATTCCAGTCTCTCCTCTCCATTCTTATCCTCAGTAGTCCAGTCTCTCCTCTCGCTTCTCCTCCTCAGTGTTCCAGTCTCTCCTCTCGGTTCTCCTCCTCAGTCTTCCAGTCTCTCCTCTCCCTTCTTCTCCTTAATGTTCTAGTCTCTCCTCTTGGTTATCCTCTTCAGTGTTCCAGTCCTCCTCTCATTTCTTCTCCTCAGTGTTCCAGTCCTCCTCTCATTTCTTCTCCTCAGTGCTCCAGTCTCTCCTCTCTGTTCTCCTCCTCAGTGTTCCAGTCTCTCCTCTCTGTTCTCCTCCTCAGTGCTCCAGTCTCTCCTCTCTGTTCTCCTCCTCAGTGCTCCAGTCTCTCCTCTCTGTTCTCCTCCTCAGTAGTCCAGTCTCTCTTCTGTGTTTTTCCTCAGTCAGAATGATGTTCAGATTTGCCAGATGGTGGGTCTGCAGATATTTGGGGGGGGGGGGGGGGGGTTAGGGGTTGGTGGTTTTGAAGATATTATGTAGACATAATAATAATACCTGGACCAAATTTTAAAGTACCCATAATGCCCTACCTGACCTTTCAACTGTGATAACAGGGGTTAGAATTGGCAATAATAGGGGCATTGTTATATGCAAGACCCTTCACTTCCAGCAGCAACTTGTCAGTTTTTGTTTAGGTAGTATAGAGAGAGCTGACTCTGTAGGAAAAGTTAGTTGCTATATGGTTCTATGTTGTGGTATATATTATGCTATTTTGCTATGGCTTGCAGTGTGGTGTGCTACATATTCTTGTTTACACCTGCCCTGTTCACAGTTTAGAGACCCAACAGTCCTTTTTAGGACTACATTTTTGTGTGTGTCAACAACAGTACTTGCCGTTTTACTGCTGGTTTCCCTGGGCATCATTCAACTGGAATGAATGAATGGAAGACTGGGGACATCTTATGGCGAATAGGAGGTACTGCATGGGACAGCTCCAAATAGAAGGTGAATATTGCAGTGTAAACTGCTTTTTTTCCTGGGAAACAGTAAAATATTAGCCAAAAGTTTGACTTTGATATTACAAACAGCATCAGCTCCTTCGTTTATAACCATACACCTGCCAGTTACAGGGAAACGATCCTCAGGAATTAAAATTTCACAGGGACAAACAATATAAGCCCAGTGCGCATCACACAGGAAGTATTACTGTCCAAGAAGCCATGTAAAAACAGACGTATATGGCAGACATGATATGCATGTTGAGAAAGAAGGTGAAATGTAAAGCGGATAGTAAAACAGAAGGAAATGTGTCAGTGGAGTCACTACCAGGTTTAGACGTCACACTGGAGGCATCTGTTATGTCAATGCAAACAAAAGTGGATTTTATTAATCTCTCATACGTCTGTCCTGTTGATTGTTAGTGCATTCTTGTATTGTTTGTCGTTCCCATTGTGCCCGCAGTATGGTCTGGAGAGGTCCAGGCGTCACGCCGGAGGTGACACTATTCTGAAAGAGCCAGCACTTCTCACCCGCACTGGTTGACAGTCTGTGTCTGTGGGAGCATCGGGTAGCCTGCTAACCTTCTTCAAAAATGTTAGCTTTCTGGCTTTTTCTGGCCTTGACACTTTCTGAGCTAGAGCAGGACAAGGAGCCATGCCAAGTGGAGATAAAATACCCATATATACCTGTTATGGTGGTGAGAACTATCTAAGAGGGCATTTCCCTCACTTTGAAGTGGTTTTCTTTTACTGCATGACAGAACGTGAAGGAAAATCTCCCCGGTAGGACACCTGATAGGGTTTTTAGCATTCCCTACTCCATCCATAACTAAAAAAAAAAAGTTTGACTTTAGATATACGCTATATTACCGAAAGTATTTGGACATCTGCCTTTACACGCAAATGAACCTTAATGGCATCCCAGTCTTAGTCCGTAGGGTTCAATATTGAGTTGGCCCACCCTTTGCAGCTACAGCTTCAACTCTTCTGGGAAGGCCGTCCACAAGGTTTAGGAGGGTGTCTATGGGAATGTTTGACCATTCTTCCAGAAGCACATTTGTGAGGTCAGGCACTGATGATGGAGAGAAGGCCTGGCTCGTAGTCTCTTCTCTAATTCATCCCAAAGGTGTTCTATCGGGTTGAGGACAGTCAAGTTCCTCCACCCCAAACTCGCTCATCCATGTCTTTATGGACCTTGCTTTGTGCACTGGTCCAAATCATTTGGTGGAGGGGGGGATTATGGTGTGGGGTTGTTTTTCAGGGGTTGGGTTTGGCCCCTTAGTTCCAGTGAAGGGAACTCTTAAGGCATCAGCATACCAAGGCACCTTGGACAATTTCATGCTCCCAACTTTGTGGGAACTGTTTGGAGTCGGCCCCTTCCTGTTCCAACATGACTGCGCACCAGTGCACAAAGCAAGGTCCATGAAGACATGGATGAGAGAATTTGGGGTGGAGGAACTTGACTGGTCTGCACAGAGTCCTGACCTCAACCCCATAGAACACTTTTGGGATGAATTAGAGCGGAGACTAAGAGCCAGGCCTTCCCGTCCAATATCAGTGCCTGACCTCAGAAATGCACTTCTGGAAGAATGGTCAAACATTCCCATAGACACACTCCTAAACCTTGTGGACAGCCTTCCCAGAAGAGTTGAAGCTGGTGTAGCTGCAAAGGGGGGGGGGGCATCTCAATATTGAGACTGGAATACCATTAAAGTTCACGTGCGTGTAAAGGTAGGTGTCTCAATACTTTTGGTAATATAGTGTAAATTAAATCAACCCTAAAATTGTACTCACAGCCAAGGCAAGGTCCTTTGACACCCATTGCAAGGATGCCAAAATGTGCTCCCCATACCCCTTCGCCAAGCTGATTATTTTGGAAGCTTAAAGTGGAACGTCACTTTCTCAATCAACGACTATTTTTAATCCTTATGCTGCTAATATTAATAAATAGATAGGAAAGTATATCATATTTATTTTTTTAAACTTTTTTTTTTTTTTTCTTCAGTTGCTTCCTGGTTTCTGGCCTAGGCAAATTATGTCATACATCCCAGGAAGTCACTAGGAGGGGTTTTTTCAGCTAAGAATACCCTTCTGCCTGTGTAGCCTCACATATGGCGACCCATCACATTTCGCTACCCGCTGGAGTGCGCATGCGCGACGCCGCCATATGCGTTCCAACACTTTTACAACAAAACTCCACACCCCTCGCGGGCTCGCTTCGCTCGCCATGCTTCGGGCACGGTCTCGCTTCGGGCGCGGCCTATGCGTGCGATCTGTCCCTTTTATAAAGACACTAGAATCATGTTTCTGATACAAAACATTTTTTTTTAAATTTCATGCTACAAACACAAATGAACACAAATCTAAAAAGCCCCCATGTCAACCCTCCCACTTAAATCACCCAGCGGGTGCCGCAGGCTACACTCCTAACGTCATATGCGGGTGGCTGATTGTGTGAGCGCGAACGACGCTCACCACCTGGGAAATAGAAGTGCGCACGTGCCCAAACGTCTCCTGACCTCCTGCGTCGAACAAGCCGCGCCATAACATGATGACATCGCCAGTGGCATCTCCAGCTTTCATATTTAGGGGGGGCACATGGGGGGACAGGGACAAAAGTAGGGGGGCAACTATAAAATGCAATTATATATATAGGGGCCCTTTACTACAATCCCACAACAGCCCTTTCACATGTTCTGCAGTGAGCTCCCTTCCTACTGTATTGGGGCCCCCCAGGGTGGCAGAAAACAAGAGATATATGTCACCAGCATACCAAGAAAATATAAGGGTCCAAAGCAGTGGGAGAACTATCAGGGTTGCAAAGGTTGTCTTGCCACCGGGCCCTGGTGTTCTGCCACTGTGGGGTTCCCCAGCCCCCTCTTGCTGTCCTGCCCCTGCTATTGACAGCACTGGTCTGGCATCTCTTGGAATTTACAGGCTGGTTCTCCTGTCCTAAGGACGAGAGAAATCGGTCTGTTTTTTCAGTAACTGAGAGTCCTGGTGGAGTCCTTCCTGCAATTCACGCTTCTCCCTGCCAATGAGGATGCAGGGAAAGGAGCCGATCGGGCGGCCGTGGTTGTGTGAGCGCTTGCATTATGCAGTGTCAGCGAGCAGAGGGAGGAATCACCCGCAGGAGCTGACTGGGGACACTCTTCCTCTTAGACCTTGCCTTTTTGTAAAAAAAAAAAAAAAAAAAAAAAAAATTTTAATTGAGGGGGGCACATGGTGGGGCACAGCATAATGTTGGGGGGGGGGGGGGGGGGTCAGGGCCCCCTCTGCCCCCCCTAGGGACGCCATTGGACGTTGCTTAGGCGCAGAAGGTGCTTAAGGTTTTTCTATTGGTACCACTTTTACCTCTCATCTCCCACTCTACATTTAAGCCCTTTCCTTTTCCTTGCAACTCACAGCACCCCCCCCCCCCTCTATTTATATGTCCACAGTATTGAGGGATTGCTCTGCATAACATGTAGATTTATCCACCACTATATACAGTCTGCTACAGCAGTATTTACGAGATTACTTCGATATATATTGTACATACCTATGTTGCAGTTACCTATCCTGAACATTGAGGGACATCAGTGGAATATACCCTTTCCTTTCTTGAGCCATGCCTGCCCTCCCCCCCCCGGTGGTTTTCTGTTGGCTCCACCCCTTCAGCTCCTGGGCTCGACATATCCCGTGTCCGCCTCCTGAAGGATCACTTTTTGGGCCCTCGGCTTTGCCGACTTGTAATTATGGGGCTTTTTCACTAAGGCCTGTATTTGCAAAAAGATATTTTTGTGATATATATTTTCAAATGGTACTTTGTTTTTTAGATATACTGCATATAAAGATCTACTCCTGAAGAAGCGAGCAGTGGCTTGCGAAACACGTCGCGTTATAGATGCTTGTATAACATTTTATATCCAAAACCACAACACATGTGAATGATTTTAAGCATTTTGTTATTATGCTTTCCTCAACAAGCTTGGCTTTCATGTCCATGTACTTACTCATGAATGTAATAAACTGTGTAACCATGTTTAGCTCTACATTTCTTGGCCCCCGTGTTGACCTAATTCAAAGTCCCATGGGCTATATTCGCTCTTGATGACCTCCACCCATTACAGTGATGTGGAGCTCAACAGGAGCAACCAGTGAAAGCTCTGGAGGACCCAGGAGAAGAACATGGCTGGAAATCCCCATGTCTTCTACTGAGTGCCTCGGGTCTTCTACTCAGGGCCGTCTTTAGGGCAGGGCAAAAAGGGGCAGCTGCTGTGGAGTTGAGAGGATGGGGGAGGTTTGGGGTGCAGAGGTTAGCAGGGGGTTTTAGGATGCAAAGGTGTACTGACAGGGTGGATAAAGATGTAGGTCGCGTGTAGGGCAGCCCATTCATTTCAATGGGCTGCTCTATGCGCTGGAAATGCAGAGGAAAGTCACAAACGCTTTTTCAAAATCACACGGTGCCAAGGCACATGTCAGCAGATGTGTGAGGGTGGCATTAACAATTGATGGCACTGCTGTGTATCTGCTAAAGGGCAGCACGTTTCTGTGGTGTCAGGAAAGCGATTTTGCATGCGTTCCTGACAGACACAAAGGCGAACGCAGGCTAAACATCTCAGTTACACTGGTGGTCAGTGTAAATCTTCTCATTACATTGGGGCTTGGTGTAGAATCCTTTCAGTCACACTAGTGACCAGTGTGAAGGTCTCCCTTACATTAGTGGTCAGTGTAAATCTCTCCTTTCATTGGTGGTTACTGTGAATGCTTTTATTACATTAGTGGTCAGTGTAAACCCCTATTACATTAGTGGCCAGTGTGAAGGTCCCCCTTACATTAGTGGTCAGTGTAAATCCCTCCTTACATTGGTGGTTACTGTGAATGCTTCTATTACATTAGTGGTCAGTGTATACCCCTATTACATTAGTGGTCAGTGTATACCCCTATTACATTAGTGGTCAGTGTAAACCCCTATTGCATTGGTGGCCAGTGTTGAAACTCCTCTTTATATTGGTAGTCAGTAAAAAAATCTGCATTGTCATCGATCACGCCCTCCCCTCCACCCAGCACTGCCACTGATCCCAGGAGTCCTAGGATCCCTAGGAGTTTTCTATATATTGATGGGTCCCCTCACCTCCCGAGTCCATGGTGTGCAGGCAGTGAAGAGATGATGTGCTGTAACCTCTAGCAACCAGTGAGCAGCAATGATGTGCAGTAACCTCTAGCACCCAATCAGTGAGCAGTATTGATGTACAGTAACCTCTAGTAACCAATCAGTGAGCAGTAATGATGTACAGTAATCTCTAGCAACCAATCAACAAGCAGAAATCATTTGCTGTAACCTCTAGCAACTTATCAGTGAGGCGTAATGTGTGCTGTAACCTCTAGCAACCAGTCAGTAAGCGGTAATGATATGCTGTAACCTCTGGCAACCAATCGCTGTCTGAACTGATTCAGTAAACTGACTTTGAGTCTAGCTGCTATTTATTGTATGCTACGCCCCCTGGGAATCAAGTGACATCACCCATGGCCATCGCTGACTTTTATCGTACATGCCTGTATACTTGGCACTGGGTTACAGTGTCGCGTTAGTAATTTTTATTCTCTTTTTATGCAATAAATACCGATTCTGGCAGAGAGCCCTATATACTCTTTTTATTGCATGTTTAATTGTGGCCTCGGAGAGTTTGTCCTTTGTGCTTGGAGGATTGTGGAGCGTGCAGAGAAGGATTTGTTTTTCCCTAATAGCCCATCCTGGTGATTCCATCCATATACACAGCAATACTCACCCCATTTGGGGAAAGCGCTTGTGACCCTATTCCTACAGGGGTCCACTGTGGGAGGCGAGCTGCTAATATTACCAGTGGTGGAGGTTCTTCACGAAGTCACTCATTTGATCGATCTACATCAGCACTTTATATGGACACTTATTTTTGGTGCTTGTGATTTGCTATTTTGATCATTTTGGATTTAGCACTGCACTATTTTACTAATATGTTATTATTGTATGTCTCAGAGCAGGTGGAGAGTGAAATTTCATGGGGGGGGGGGGGGGGGGCAAGGATCCAGTCAATATTAAAGACGGCCCTGCTTCTACTGAGTGCTCCTGGTCTTCTACTGAGTGTGCCAGGTATTCTACTGAGTGCCTCCGGTCTTCTACTGAGTGTCCCAGGTCTTCTACTGAGTGCCTCCGGTCTTTCTCTGAGTGTCCCAGGTCTTCTACTGAGTGCCTCTGGTCTTCTACTGAGTGCCTCAGGTCTTCTACTGAGTGCCTCAGGTCTTTCTCTGAGTTTCTCAGGTCTTTCTCTGAGTGTCTCAGGTCTTCTACTGAGTGTCCCAGGTCTTTTACTGCGTGCCCCAGGTCTTCTACTGAGTGCCCCAGGTCTTCTACTGAGTGCCCCAGGTCTTCTACTGAGTGCCCCAGGTCTTCTACTGAGTGCCTCTGGTCTTCTACTGAGTGCCCCAGGTCTTCTACTGAGTGCCCCAGGTCTTCTACTGAGTGCCCCAGGTCTTCTACTGAGTGCCTCTGGTCTTCTACTGAGTGCCTCAGGTCTTTCTCTGAGTGTCTCAGGTCTTCTACTCAGTATCCCAGGTCTTTTTTTGAGTGTCCCAGGTCTTTTACTGCGTGCCCCAGGTCTTCTACTGAGTGCCTCTGGTCTTCTACTGAGTGCCCCAGGTCTTCTTCTGCGTGTCTCAGGTCTTCTACTGAGTGCCTCTGGTCTTCTACTGAGTGCCCCAGGTCTTCTTCTGCGTGTCTCAGGTCTTCTACTGAGTGCCTCTGGTCTTCTACTGAGTGCCCCATGTCTTCTACTGAGTGCTCCAGATCTTCTGAGTGCCTCTGGTCTTCTACTGAGTGCCCCAGGTCTTCTTCTGCGTGTCTCAGGTCTTCTACTGAGTGCCTCTGGTCTTCTACTGAGTGCCCCAGATCTTCTGAGTGTCTCAGGTCTTCTACTGAGTGTCCCAGGTCTTTTACTGAGTGCTCCAGATCTGTTTATTCCTACATTTATTGGCCCCCCGTATTCACCTTATTCAAAGTCCCATGGGCTATATTCACTTTGTTGTATTTGTTTAGGGATGGAGGTGTGCCTTGGGTAGCACCAGGCCTTTTCTTTCCTTTTTGAGGTCATCGAGAGGAACCAGCAACAGCTGCAGGGGACCCAGGAAAAGGACAGTTCATAAAGTGTTGGTTTCAGTGCAGACTTTGAGGGATTATTTTTTTTTCTGAATAGAAAGGTTAGGGCTTTGCGAGCACCCAGAGAGGTAACTATATACTGTCTTCTTTTATAGGCATATCTTTGCCTGACTAAATTTAGTACGGTGACAGGGTCGCTTTAAATAACTATTCTGAAGAAACAATAACAATTCCACTCCATGATATTTTGGGGTGTTAATTGTTGCATGACAGAATATCCAACGTGGTTAAAATAACTGGTCTGTAGTTGTTAGTCGCTCTCGCAGTCCCTGTCCTTGATCGTCCCTTTCCCTTCCACGTACAAGGAAAAGGTAAACTGAAACTGAAAGTGGAACCTTGGGAGATACATTGTAATACCGGATGGGGACGGCTGGGGCTGCTGTTTCCTCAGCCTGTGGAGGGAAGCACACGTTCTGTACAGGGGCCACAGTAATGAGCGAACAGTTTTAGACTTTTATACTCCACTCTCATAGACAGGAATAATGGATTTTGGACAATAAAGAGTAACATGTACCATGCAGTAACCCACACCGACCAATCAGAATTCATTCTGTAGTTCCCAAGCCTCCTGAATCCCAGGAAGCACCACCTTGGAAGGTTTGTTTCATATATGCACCCGAATTTTAAATCTGGCTTGTAAATATTTTTTTTGATTGTCTATAACAGTGGTCTCCAAACTGTGGCCTGGGGGGGGGGGGGGGGGGTAGGGGGGGGGGGGGCCGGATGCGGCCCTCTTCTTGCTTTTATCTGGCCCTTGGGGTGCTTTTTTAGTCACTGACACCAATGATGGGCACGATTCCTCCCAATGACACCAATGATGGGCACGATTCCTCCCAATGACACCAATGATGGGCACAATTCCTCCAAATGACACCAATGATGGGCACAATTCCTCCCAATGACACCAATGATGGGCACAATTCCTCCCAATGACACCAATGAAGGGCACAATTCCTCCCAATGACACCGATGATGCGGTACAATTATTGCAATTGGGTGTGCACCCCAAAGCTCAAACACATATGTGTATGTGTGTGTGTGTATATATATATATATATATATACACACACACACATCAGTGGTGACCGGTGGAAAATATTTTTTTGGGGGGGGGCGGCAAACAGGTCGGTCGGTGGGTTGGACTTACCCCATCACCGGCGGCTTCCCCTGCTCTCCACGGGTCATCACTGCAACGGTGGCTTCCGTTTCCTCCCGCCTCCTCGGCAGCCAATCGGGAGTCTTCTCTTTTCGGCCTATCAGAAAACGGGTCTCACATTCGCTTCTGATTGCCCGGATTGGGGATCAGTGTTTCAACAGCAAATATTCAGTAACACACCTGGGTCGGTTCCGGTTGCATGCTCTGCGACCCGAGCCCACCCTATTTTGAAGCCTATTAGAGGCTCCAATCCTATGGCTCTAATCAGGTTCTTAAAAAAAAAAACCCTGGCCGCTGTAATTCACGCCCCCGGTGCCCTGAAAGGGGACGGACACATGAATAGGGGGTGGCTGCAGCAGCCATGGATAGGGGGTGGCCTGGAGAGAGGGGGGAGAGACGGGCCGCCACTAATACACATATGCACACACAGAGAATCGGCATGAATGACCCTTATTTTTGTTATATTTTTGTTTTATATTTTTAATTATTTGTACATTTTTGTTATTATTTGTTTTTTCTTTTTCTTCACATTTTTTCACAATGCTTTTTGGTTGGAGAGGGGTTACTAATTCTAACGCTTACAAGGTGATTAGAGTGTGCCCAGACACACCCAGCACACCCCTTGCGCACGCCTATGATTCCTACAAATGATATCAATGATAGGGCACAGTTCCTCCCAATGACACCCACAATGGGCTCCAATGACACCAATGATGGGGCACAGTTCCTCCCAACGACACCCACAACAGGGACCAAGGACACCAATGATGGGGCATAATACCTCAAAATGACACCAACTATAAAGTGACTTGCAGAGGTATTGAAACCAAAAATAAAACCTATATTGCAGCAGGCATTGCATACCTCTTTCTGCAGAGCGCCGCTTGCACGGCATCCTTTCTCGCCTATGAATTGCCTGTGAATTGCACAGGAATGCGGCGCATGTGATTCAGTGCAGTGTGACTTGAGCCCTTTGATTTTGAATAGGCTCAAACTGAACCGCATCTCACCAAAGAAGTTTTGTACCATGCGATCTGGTGCAGGTGAATGCACTGCGTTTGCGACTTGTACTTGGGGTGTGGATAACATTGCACTGACACACGCTGCAGATCACAAGGGCAGTGCGATTTGAATGTGGCGCGGTAAACGCCAGGCCGCATGCTTGTGTAAACCGCGGCTCCATTCACACTTCGCAATTTGGAATCAAAGGCAGAATCACGGGGGTTCTGTCTGCGATCCCAAATCACATGGCAAAATCGCAGCACAATAGGCGGTGTGAGTTTGGGTGCCATTATCCTTCCATGGGCAGCAAACAGTGCCTTTAAAAACCGTATTAAGCTTGTCGCCCCCCGAAAAAAGGAGGAGGAGCTTCTTTTTGGGTGATAAACCTGCATAGGGCCAGCCCATGCAAGTAAACGGGCTAGGCCAGCGGCGCAGGGGCACCGCCCCCCCCCCCCCCCCAATCCATGTGTCCAGCCCCCTAATCTACATGCAGGGCTCCAGGCGCATGAATTCCAATGGTTTTTTTTTATTATTTTGAAGCACATGATTAGAGCCTGAGGCCCTAATTGGCTTCAAAAAAGGATGGGCTCTGCGCCCCCGAGCCCACCCAGTTGTGCGACAATAGAGAAATAATATTCGCTATTGTCTTCCTGATTCTCCTCCTGGGCCACTCAGGAAGCGGGTCTTAGGACTCGATTGGCCAAGAGGAGAAGTGACCATATTGGCCGCCGAGGGAAGGAGGAGGGAAGCCGATGTGACGCCAGAGGCGCAGGGTGAAGCCGCCGAGGAGCAGGAGATGCAGGAAGGGGCCGAAGCTGCTAGATGGGGAAAGTGCGGGGCTGGTGGGGGGGACGGGATGGACAACCGACCGATGGGAGGGGAGGGGGGTGGCGACGGGTGTTTTTTTTCCACCCCCCCCCCCCAAAATATACAGCACCAGCCGCCATTGGGGCTGGCCCTATGCGTCACGCAGAATTGCGTGAAAATTGAGCTGTCAAAATCGCGTAGCGGGCACAAGCGTGAATGGGGTCCAAGTCTTTAAAAAGCGATCCGCCGATCTGTGGATCGCTTTTCAGAGAGCAGCACAGGAGTGGCTGATAGGCATTCAGGAGGTGAATATGTCTCTTTTTTTTTTGTCAGCTGAACGGCTTTTTTGCCTAGCGCCTGGCTCGTGGTTATGGCACAGCCCCATCCATTCACTTGTATACTGCTTCCCGAAAGTGGCGAGGGGTGTGGGGGGGGGGTCGTTTTTTACCGTAAAGCAAAGGATCATGGTTGTGCCATGTTTATAACACTGTCCAGCTGCCTTTACAGCCTAAGAGGGGGGGGGGGGGGGGCGACTGTGGCTAAACTGCCTATTTTTACCGCCCCCCGACCACAAGTGTAAACTAAGCCGCAGAATCTCGCTTATAATTGGCATCTTACAATCCAAACTAGCGAGCGATCAACTCTATAGGAACAGGTTTGGTGGTCTGTTAGCAATTCCATCGCCCGGCGAGTCTTCGCCGACAGCAGCATCGCTCGCCTGACGCGGCGCTTACTTTGTACCGCGCTAGGATGCCGCTATTAGTAAATATTTTATATCAGTGATTTTTTTTTTCTTTTTTCTTGTGTCTGATTTTTTTGCGAAAAACGTAAAGTAACAAGGAAATTCCTGTTTCTGGAAAGTGACAATATTACAAAAAAAAACAAAAAACGATCGTTCGCCAAATTCCTGATTTTACGGCGAGAGCGGGAGATGGATAACTCAGCAGACGTCGCTGAGCTGGAGGTTCGCAGAAACTGGTCTGACCGCTTTGTATCTGCTTCCTTTTCTGTTTTATTGCAATTTTTTTTTTTTTCCTCCTTTTTTTTTTTTTTTCCATTTAATCACCCCAACCCCCCCCCCCACCCCCTCCTCCTCTTTTGTTCCGCCCCCCCTACATGATCACAGTATGTGATGACCTTGGCAGCCTGCGATTGGCTCTCAGGCCTGTCAGTCAGTACACACCCCCCTAGTTTGACACACCCCCTCCTCCCAGGCTCAGGCTGAGACCTGCCTGTAATCAGAGCGAGGAGTTACATCACTGCATTGTGCAGGAGGGGGGGGGGGGGGCACAGCTGACCCCATAGAACGCTGCCAGGGGGGTTAACCGCTCACTGACCGGGGCACACAGCGTGGTCACCGCCATGAATGACGCTTTGTATCCAGCAGGGCACAGGGTTTATGTTAGGTGATTTCACATTCTGCTTCTGTCACTGATATCAGAACAATTCTAGATGAATTTCAGGAGGAAAAAAAATAAAAATCACTTATTGCTCATTATTCTCATAACTTTCTTCCATTACCATCAGACAAGACACAGATTTTATTGTATTAGAGGGTAGAGAGTTCATTATTTTACTCCACTATGAAATTTAAAAGGAAACAATACAAATGTTTCATCAGAAGCCGAGGGTTTCCTGGAATAAATATGAAGAGGGGAAAAATAGGAAACAATGTATCGTTGGCGTCATTTCTTAACCCCCTTCCCGACCAGACCACTTTTTTGCACTGCGTCGCTTTAGCTGACAACTGCGCGGTCCTGCGGCGCTGCACCCAAAACAAAACTGACGTCCTTTTTTTCCCCACAAATAGAGATTTTTTTTTAGTGGTATTTGATCACCTCTGCGGTTTTTATATTTTTTTTGCGCTATAAACGAAAAAAAGAGCGACAATTTTGAAAAAAAAAAAAGCAATATTTTTTTTAACTTTTTGCTATAATAAATATCCCCCCAAAAAATATCTAAAAAAAAAAAAACACATTTCTTTCTCAGTTTAGGCCGATATGTATTCTTCTACATATTTTTGGTAAAAAAAAAAAAAAATCGCAATAAGCGTATATTGATTGGTTTGGGCAAAAGTTATAACGTCTACAAAATAGGGGATAGATTTATGGCATTTTTATTATTAATTTGATTTTTTACTAATAATGGCGACGATCTGCAATTTTTATCGTGACTACAACATTATGGCGGACACATCGAACACGTTTGACACCATTTTGGGACCATTGTCATTTATACAGCGATAGGTGCTATAAAAATGCACTGATTACTGTGTAAATGGCACTGGCAGTGAAGGGGTTAACCACTAGGGGGCGATGAAGGGGTTAAGTGTGTCCTAGGGAGTGATTCTAACTGTGGGGGGGCTTCAACTCACATGACAGCGATCACCGCTCTCGATGACAGGGAGCAGTAGATCTCTGTCTTGTCACTAGGCCTTGTTTACATAGGCATCTCCCCGTTCTGTGGCTCCGTGACACAATCGCTGGACACCAGCGGACACAGAGTCCGCAGGAGTCACGGAGCACGCGGCGGTGCATGCGCGCGCCCACAATGCCGCGACATAAAGGGGACGTACCTGTACGCCCTTTTGCCCAGCCGTGCCATTGTGCCGACGTATATCGTCGTGCGCTGGTCAGCTAGTGGTTAACCTGCAAGTTTTCCCGAATGCTGAGATTTAGGCCTGGTTCACACCTATGCAGGTTGCAGTTTTGCATATTCCAGGTGCATTTTGCGTTTTTTCAATACACGCTTTTCATCCATTGAAGTCTATGGAACCAAAAACCAGAAAAAAAAGTCCCTGGCCCTCTCCTTAAAATGCACAGATGTGAACGTGACCCATACGAAACCATGTTCAATGGACTGTAGTGCGTTTCTGCCAAACTGAAAATGCACTAAAAAATGCATAGGTGTGTGTCACACTGCTGCCATGCGGGAACCCTGCGAATCCACTGCGGGTTCCTGCATCGCATGTCTCCCGGCGGCAGTTCACACCGCCCTATGGGAACTGCCGGGAGTGTCGATTAAAAGTCAATGTCACCCCCAAATCAGTTCGCAAATCGCAGTGCGATCTGCAAACTAGCACAGGAATCGGATCGCATGGGTGTGAACACCCAATGCAATCCGATTCTGCTGCGGACCAAAAAAAAGGATCCTGTGCGAGTTTGGTCCGAATGCGATGCAAATTCACCCATAATATCTGTATGGCTGAATTTGCATTGCAAGGGGCATCGCATGTGATTTGCACTGCAGTGCGGTGCGAATCACATGCGATGTCGGACATCGCACCAGCGGGAACCGGCCCTTAAGCTGGATATGGATACACAATATACAATTTTCTGCAGATTTTTTTCCTTTAGGCCGGGTTCACACTGTAACCTGCTGCAGATCGCACAGGAGCGCTGTGCGTCTCTGTTCCCCGTTTCAGGGAGGAATCAGGACCGATTCTATGCCTGAGACGGAGCCAAAAACACACAGCGTTTCTGTGCAGCGCGCTCCGCAGCCGCAACGGAGATATGTGAACCGGCTCCATAGGAAGCCACTCATATTCTCCCTGCTATGTGGAGAAAACAGCATCTAATTCGCATAGGTGTGAACCCAGCCTTATGCCCTGTGCACACGGTCGGATTTTCCGGCGGAAAAAGTGCGATCGGATTGCGTTGTCGGAAATTCCGATCGTGTGTGTGCTCCATCTGACTTTTTCCGTCGGAATTTCCGACACACAAAGTTTGAGAGCAGGCTATAAAATTTTCCGACAACAAAATCCGATCGGTTAAATTCTGATCGCGTGTACACAAATCCGACGCACAAAGTGCCACGCATGCTCAGAATAAATTAAGAGACGAAAGCCATTGGCTACTGCCCCGTTTATAGTCCCGACGTACGTGTTTTACGTCACCGCGTTCCGACAACTTTGTGCGACCGTGTGTATGCAGGACAAGTTTGAGCCAACATCCGTCTGAAAAAATCAGATGGATTTTGTTGTCGGAATGTCCGATCAATGTCCGATCGTGTGTACGGGGCATTAGATTTACCAAAACCATATAATATGAAGTCAAACCTAAACACGTTCAATTTGCATGCAATCAGGCAGGTCCTCCCACTACATAGTTAAAGGTAAATCTAAAGGAAATCTAACAACAAAAGTTGTATAGTGTTTGTCCAACTTTTACAGTATTTATTAAGTATAATATGAATGAAATATTATCATATATTATAATATATACTATAACATAAAGTATTTATAAATATTTATAAACAAATATGATAGTGATAAAAAAAGAAACAATGTAGCAGCGGCTCCTACAGGCTTTTGAGCTCTTTTGAGGCACGGGGGGGGGCGTCGGCGGTAAAGCGCCGCTAGTTTTAGTGGCGCTTTACCGTAGTTTTAGAGGCACTTTTCGACCGCTAGCGGGGTGCTTTTAACCCCCCACTAGCGGCCGAATAAAGGCTTAATAGCAGCCGTGGTGCTTTGCAGGCGATTCGGCGGCGCTGCCCATTGATTTCATTAGGCAGGGGCGCTTTAGGAGCGGTGTATACACCGCTCCTAAAGCGTCTCAAAGATGTTGCTTGTAGGACTTTTTTTAACGTCCCGCAAGCGCACCGCTCGGGTTTTCACACTGGAGTGACAGGAGAGGCGCTTTACAGGCGCTATTTTTAGCGCTATAGTGCCTGTAAAGCGCCTGAATGCGAAAGTAGCCTAAAGCCTCGTACACACGATCGAATTGTTGGCCAACGAAACCGGGGAATTTTGTCCGAAGGGCGTTGGCCCAAACTTGCCTTGCATACACACGGCCACACAATTGTTGGCCAACAATTACGAACGTAGTGAGGTAATACATGTTTTTTCAGCTCTTTAGCGCCAACCTTTGGGCTCCTTCTGCTAAGTTCATGTTAGTAGAAGTTTGGTGAGTGTTGATTCGCGCTTTTCATTTCGCACTTTTCATTTTGTGCTTTTCAGTTCGTTTCTAAGCGGCCGTTCGTCAACCATCCATGTTGCAGAATCGGAGGAGATAATGTGTTATTTATTATTGGCCTTGGAGTTATCGCTTTGACATTATTTTTTTGGTTGAATAATAATGATTTGATTTGGTAAATTTTCTATATTTTTGGATGCATAGAATGCACTTTTTGGTTAAGTTCTATTGGCAGATAGCATGTCTAATTTTATTTGTTTTCTTTTTTTAATGCACAATAAAAAAAATTGTGGAGAATAATACTTGGCAATGTGTTTTACTTCCAATGACAGTTTGGGAGTCGACAGTTACATTTGAAAAAAATACAATGTAACATTGACAAGAGACACCAACATAGTTGTATCTTTGTTCTTATAAACGACGGGATAATGGTGTTGTGATAACTTGGACCAAAAAAAAAAAAAAAAAAAGCATAATAATATTATTGATATCACTAGAAAAAAAAAGCCTTAGAAAAATCCGTTTGCAAAAACTCCATCAGTATCACCAGCAAAGCAGCTTCATTATTATCCCATTAAAGAAGAGAATTGTGCGCTGCATTTCCAGATTTCATAATTTGCCGCGTCACGAATGTTAATTCTTCATTACGAACGCTAGTTTACAAGACCGACCGCTTCCGGCTCGTCCCTTGCTTCCGAGCATGCGTGTTTGTACTTTCGACTTTTGTCCGGCGGACTTGTGTACACACAACCTGAAAATCCGACAACACACATTTGTCCAGAAAATGTTAAAACATGCTATCCAACATTTGTCCGCGGAAAATCCGAAAACAATTGTCCGATGGAGAGCAGACGCGGTCAGATTTACCGCCAACAGGCTGTCATCGAACATTTCCCGTCGGAAAGTCCGAACGCTTGTACGCGGCTTAAGCCCGGGTCACACTATACCGGGCTGCGGATCGCACAGGAGCGCTGTGCGTCCCTGTTCCCTGTTTCAGGGACGAATCAGGGCTGAATTCGGCCCTGAAACTGAGCCAAAGACGCACAGCGTTTTTGTGCAGTGCGCTCCGCAGCCGCCCTGGAGATATGTGAACCGGTTCCATAGGGAGCCAGTCACATTCTCCTGCTATGCGAATCAGATGCGGGGAAACGCACATCTAATTTGCATCGGTGTGAACCCGGGCTAAGGTTTTTACAGGCATGTGCTCCTACAGGCAGAAACCCTGATCTTCCCGTACACAGACCAGACACGTCCAGCCAAGACTCTTTTCTGTATGGTAGAGCCTCTGTCAGGTTTTTATTGTTGTCTCTGTTACAGCTTTATCTCATATTAGAACTCTAGAACTGATCATGTTATCATAGTTAAGGTGTATCCAAGCCAATTAATACAGTGCCTTCAAAAAGTATTCATACCCCTTGAAATGTTCCACATTTTGTCATGTTACAACCAAAAACCGAAATGTATTTTATTGGGATTTTATGTGATAGACCAACACAAAACGGCACATAATTGTGAAGTGGAAGGAAAATGATAAATGGTTTTCAAATTTTTTTACAAATAAATATGTGAAAAGTGTGGGATACATTTGTATAGCGCCCCCCCGGAGTCAATACTTTGTAGAACCCCCTTTCTCTACAAGTCTTTTTGGGGATGTCTCTACCAGCTTTGCACATCTAGAGAGTGACATTTTTGCCCATTGTTCTTCTTTGTAAAATATCTCAAGTTCTGTCAGATTGGATGGAAAGCATCTGTGAACAGCAATTTTCAAGTCTTGCCACAGATTCTCAATGTGATTTAGGTCTGGACTGTGACTGGGCCATTCTAACACATGAATGTGCTTTGATCTAAACCATTCCATTGTAGCTCTGGCTGTATGTTTCGGGTCGTTGTCCTGCTGGAAGGTGAACCTCCACCCCAGTCTCAAGTCTTTTGCAGACTCTAATGCCGCGTACACACGGTCGGACTTTTCGTCTACAAAAGTCCAACGGACGCTGACGGACTAAAGCTGGCTGGTAATCCGATCGTGTGTGGGCTTCTCCGGACTTTCAACGTACTTTTTTAGCCTCAAATCCGACGTACTTTAGATTTGAAACATGCTTTAAATCTTTACTTCGTAACTACGACGGACCCCGAAATCCGCTCGTCTGTGTGCTAGTCCGACGGACAAAAAGCCACGCTAGGGCACCTATTGGCTACTGGCTATGAACTTCCTTATTTTAGTCCGGTGTACGTCATCACGTACGAATCCGTCTGACTTTTGTGTGGTCGTGTGTAGGCAAGTCCGTTCGTTAGAAAGTATGCCGCAAGTCCGCCGCAAGTCCGCCGAAAGTCTGCCGGAAGTCTGTCGGACAGGCTGTCTGACTTTTGTAGACGAAAAGTCCGACCGTGTGTACGCGGCATAACAGGTTTTCTTCTAAGATTGCCCTGTATTTGGCTCCATCCATCTTCCCATTAAAGGGGTTGTAAAGGTTTTTTTTTTTTTAAATAACAAACATGCTATACTTACCTCCACTGTGCAGCTCGTTTTGCACAGCGTGGCCCCGAACCTGGTCTTCTGGGGTCCCTCGGCGGCTGTCTCAGCTCCTCCCCACAAGAACTAAACACCTTCATGCGAGCTCCCTCGCATGGTGTTGAGTGCTTGCTGGCGAGCTCCCGTGATACAGCCGGCGGCCATAGCCGCTGACTGTATCCCTCGGCCCCGCCCCCGGGGTGGTGCGTCATTGGATGTGATTGACGGCAGCGCAAGCCAATGGCTGCGCTGCTTTCAATCCATCCACTCTAGCCAATCAACGGCCAGGCTGAGCAGCGAAGAGGAAATCGGGGGCAAGCGCAGCAGGTGAACGGGCTCAGGTAAGTAAAATGGGGGGGCTGGAGGGGGCGGTATTGTTGGATGTTTTTTCAACTTAATGCATAGGATGCATCCTTAATGAAAAAACGTAAACCTTTACAACCCCTTTAACTCTGACCAGCTTCCCTGTCCCTGCTGAAGAAAAGCATCCCTATAACATGATGCTGCAACCACCATGTTTCACGGTGGGGATGGTGTGTTCAGGGTGATGTGCAGTTGTTCCGCCACACATAGCGTTTTGCTTTTATGCCAAAAAGTAAAATTTTGGTCTCATCTGACCAGAGCACCTTCTTCCACATGTTTGCTGTTTCCCCGACATGGCTTCTCACAAACTCAGTGGCGTATCCAAGGTATGGCAGCCATGGCAAGTGCCATGGGTGCCATGCGGGGGGGGTGGGCAGCAAAAAAGCCTCCCCCGCACAAAAAAAAGTCACACCCATCCTTTCACATCCGTCTCCCGCACTAATCTAGCCCCCGGCACTGCGGCCGGCCTGCTGGAGCGCGGTGCCGGCACGGAACTTCACCTAGCATTGCAAGTAGTTACTTGGCCTGGCACTGGCAGTGGGGAGGGGAATGACAGGCACCAAAATAGGAGGGTATCCGCTCCCCCCCCCAAAAAAATGACATGACAAATGTGGCATGTCAGGGGGTCACCTTCCCTTAAAGCGGAAGTTCCATTTTTGGGTGGAACTCCGCTTTAAAGTCATCATGTGCGATTGTGTGTGTATGCCAAGTAGACAGGGCCGGCGCTACCACTAGGCAAACTAGGCAGCCGCCTAGGGCACACCGCTGCCTAGGGCGCCTGGCCACTGGTGATCCTACTCCCTCCCTACCTCTGTACAGTGTCAGAGGTGCTGGCACAGCATTTATGGGTGCTGGTGAGGCCGCATTTATGGGTGAACTGACTTTCAGCACATCATAGACCAGTTGGCATCAGTGAAAGCAAGGAAGGTGCAGTTGTAATTTTTATGCAGTGCCAATCCATAATTTGTTAATTGGAAGATTAAAGAGTTTGATTTGTAGTTTTGTTAGCTTTTTTTTTGTTAAGGTTATCTGAAAGATGGGTTTCATATGTTTTGACAGGGGCGCAGTTTCAGTGCTTGCCATAGGCGCCATTTTCACTAGATAGGCCTCTGTGCAAACTGCAAACTGGACTTCTTCTTTCACCAGCGTCTTTCTTCTTGTCACTCTTCCATAAAGGCCAGATTTGTGGAGAGCACGACTAATGCAGCGTACACGCGATCGGAATTTCGGCCCGCAAAAGACCGATGAGAGTTTTTCGTCGGAAAATGCGACCGTGTGTATGCTCCATCGGTCTTTTGCTGATGGAATTCCAGCTTGCAAAAGACTGAGAGCATGTTCTAAATTTTTTGGTCGGGAAAAGTTCCTATCCGAAAATGCGATCGTCTGTGGCAATTCTTGACGGTCGTAATTTCAAGGCAAACTTGAGAGGAATCCCGTCGGAAAAGCCATCATATCTTTTTCTGACGAGAAATCCGATCGTGTGTACGCGGCATTATAGTTGTCCTGTGGACAGATTCTCCCTCCTGAGCTTTGGATCTCTGCAGCTCCTCCAGAGTTACCATGGACCTCTTGGCTCTTCTCTGATGAATGTTCTCCTTGCCCGGCCGGTCAGTTTAGGTGGACGGTCATGTCTTGGTAGGTTTGCAGTTTGGAGCATTTAGTAGCGTTTAGAAGCATTCAGCCTTTTGTTCTGCTGGAAAAAACGCTCCAAAAAAACAATTTTTTTTCTGCTCCTAGAGGCTAAAGTTAAAGAATGCTAATGGCCTAAAGTGGTGTACATGGGCACATAGGATAACACTATATAGCTTCTAGGAGCAGGAAAAAACACTAGTGTGCATGGAGCCAAATCCTGCAAGTTTTCTTGAATGCTGAGACCTTTTTATAAATATAATATAATAAATATAAAAAAATAAAGAATAAAAGGTAAAAAGGAAATAATATATCATCACAGAGATATGTTACTCTTCATGTTTTCTTGAATACTGGCCACCTATTTATAAAATATAAAATATAATAATGCAAAGTATTTATAAATAAAATATAAAGGTAAAAAGTTAACAATGTATCATCAAACAGATATGCTATCTTGCAAGTTTTCCCTGAGACATTTTAATAAATATAACATATATTATATATAAACATAATAATATAATAATACAAAGTGTTTATAAATAAATATGAATGTGAAAAAAGGCGAAAAATGTATCATTAGAATGATATCTTATTCTGGACGTCTACCTTAGGTGGCTGTAAAGACAGAAGGTTTTTTTCCACCTTACTGCATTCTATGTATTAAGGTAGGGGTCAGCAACCTTTTTCCACTTAAGGGCCAGATTCAATGTATGTAAATGCATGAAGGTCCACATTCACCTGCGGCCCTTCATGCAGATAATAATTTGGACCCCTTTATATTACACAGCCCTGCACTTCTGGACCCCTTTACCTTACACAGCCCTGCACTTCTGGACCCCTTTACCTTACACAGCCCTGCACCTCTGGACCCCTTTACATTACACATCCCCCCCCCCTGCACATTGTACAGCCCCCACACCCAGGCCCTCCCACAAAGTACACAGCCCCCCTCCATGTGGCAATTCTTGACGGTCGTAATTTCAAGGCAAACTTGAGAGGAATCCCGTCGGAAAAGCCATCATATCTTTTTCTGACGAGAAATCCGATCGTGTGTACGCGGCATTATAGTTGTCCTGTGGACAGATTCTCCCTCCTGAGCTTTGGATCTCTGCAGCTCCTCCAGAGTTACCATGGACCTCTTGGCTCTTCTCTGATGAATGTTCTCCTTGCCCGGCCGGTCAGTTTAGGTGGACGGTCATGTCTTGGTAGGTTTGCAGTTTGGAGCATTTAGTAGCGTTTAGAAGCATTCAGCCTTTTGTTCTGCTGGAAAAAACGCTCCAAAAAAACAATTTTTTATGCTTTAAAATTACGCACACTCGTGGAGTAGTGACAAACTACGGTACTTAAAACTCTCCATAGGCGACGCTTTAATTTTTTTTTACAGGTAACCAGTTTGAGTTACAGAGGAGGTCTAGTGCTAGAATCATTGCTCTCGCTCCAACGTTCACGCCCATACCTCACATGTGTGGTTTGAACACTGTTTACATCTGCGGTCGCGACTTAAGTATGCGTTCGCTTCTGCACGCGTTTTCTTTATTTCCTTTATTTTTTCTTTTTACACTGTCCCTTTAAAAAAAAAAAAATTCTGATCACTTTTATTGCTGTCAGAAGGTGAAAAAAAAGGAAATGTATCATCAGAGTAATGTAATATTATAAAGTATAAATAAATTAAAAGTATAAAGTAAAATAAAAAGACACCATGTATCATCATCCTTAAAGTTTTCCTGAATCCTGACACCTTTTTTATAAGTCATATTTAAAGTGGAGCTAAAGGCTTTTTTAATATACAAAAGGGTTGGAAGCCAGATCCCCAGTCAGGCGACCAAAAACAGGAGCATATTGGACTATTCCGGTACAATAATAGTGGGTGATAATATGAAGCATATAACGATAAAAATAAAATTATGATAGTTTTTATTGATGCAGAGGACAAAACAGAGGTAATAAAATAAGACATAATAAAAGTACAAGTATATCACCAGTGGGATCATTGGTATACAGTACAACACAAAATCTCAGATATCATGTTCCTCGACTAGTTTCGCGGACATAAACCGCTTCATCAGGAGGGAATCTAGAGATGATTATGTTCTGACTAAACAATCTGAACCTGGCAGATAGAAGAAATACAATGGAGTTTACCAAAATACATAGTGAATAGAATTATATTCCAGCATCAACATTTACATCAGGGTAATACAAATTTGAGGGGGAACAGAGACGAGTCTTCTTACCCAGGTCCCAACAGGCCCCAGGCGCGTGGCCCCACCGCCCGAGGAAGATCTCCCACGGCGACCTGGGGGAACTAACAAGATGACGGGGGTAATTGGCATAAGATAAATATTGTAAAGTAATAAGTGACCTGGATAACCACACACCAGAGGTGAAGCATAGGATGTGAGGTAATAATGGAAGGTTAAAGGTGACAAGGTGAATGACTAGTGAAGGATGTGAACAGTAGAATGAAGTGAACCTACAGTGTGCAAGGAGTGAAAGGGATGGAGTATGGTGAACAATGGGGTAAAAATTATACAGAAGGCAATATAGTGTAAGGTAGTGTGAAGGTGAGGAGATGATAGGTGAGAGGATGGGGACAACGGAAGGGGGGAGAGGGAAGAGGATGGGGCTGGGGACACAGGGGGAGGGAAAAGGGAGGTAGGGGGAGGTTGGGGAATGGCGGGGGGAGAGAAGGGGGAGGGAGGAGGAAGGGGAGGGATGGAAGGGGAGGGGCAGGGAAAATTGGGGGGGGGAGGGAAGAGGAGGGATGGAGGGAAGGGAGGGGGGGGAAAGGGGGGAGGAGAAGGGGGGAGGGAAGGGGGGGGGAAGGGGGAGAGACAGAAGGGGGGTGTGACAGTGTGAACTAAGGTGAATAGGAGGTACAAGTACCTGGTACTGGTGTAAGCACGGATGAATTCCCAGGGGAGGCATCCTGCCTGGGCAGATGCCATCATAAGGTAATTGGGGAAATAATACGAACTGTAAGCAATGGGTGAACACAAACCAAAGCGTGTTCACCTCAGCCTAGGGCAACTGCAGGGAAACAAACCAATGTGTTAGATAAGACCAATGTTATTGCCCAGGGGTATGGGACTTGAGTGAAACGATAGGTGGGTACTAACCTCAAACTGGCGCTAGGCTGGTAAGAATACAGAGACCTGGGGGTCAAGGACCGACCGTCAGACTGACCGGCAGGCATAGCCTGCCATTTGTAGCTCCCGACCCTGCGACGCTGCGCCGCGCTCCAATGGGGCGCCGGCGCAAGACGTCACAGGGTCAGAGGTTCCACAGGGCGCGCGCGCACGCATGTGCACCGCCCATCTGGCCATGGGAAGGACGTCCCTGCCAGGACCAGTGCAAGAGGAGGGGGCGGTCCCGTGTCCGAGACCGATCCCTCCACCAGGGACCTCACCAGGCCGCCGAGGGAAGACACAGGAGGAGGGGCCTGTTAGCGCCTGCGTCCCGGCCAGGACCAGGACTGGGAAAGCAGAGTCACCATACAAAATATAAATAAAACCAACGATTGGGAGGTTAATAGAACATAAACAAAGGAGTAAATAATAATAGAAGGAGCTTGGAAAACATGAATAGGTGGACTAGGGATTGGTAAATACCCTAGAAACCGGTGCAGTGGCCCCTCCGAGGCATAAAGCCATAAACACCTAATTGCATAAATTGCATATAAGTTAAGGAGGGCCGAAGACAGAACCACATGATTGGGTAAAAGCATGTGGATAAGGGGGCGGGTAGCCAAGGTAAAGATGTCTAGGCCAACCTAATGGGCATCTGTCTCGGAGGATTGCATCGGGGCTGATAATTAGCCATAGTGGTAATAAAGTAGGGTAAAATTACATGTAAAGAGAGGCCTCCCCCAGAGACACAAAGTGTATGTGTCCGTGGGGGTAGATTTAAAAATGTAGAGTGGGATAGCTGGGGTCTGTAGGGTGAAGGGCAAAGGATAACCCATCACTAAAACAGCCCACCCAAGCATCCCACTCAACATAGTTCCGGGTGTGTTATCCACCCAATGTATACGATTAGATAGGTGGCCTCTATAATGAAATATTGAAGTAACAAATATAAATGTACCATCATCCAGAAATCAATAATCAAAAGGGTTGGAAGCCAGATCCCCAGTCAGGCGACCAAAAACAGGAGCATATTGGACTATTCCGGTACAATAATAGTGGGTGATAATATGAAGCATATAACGATAAAAATAAAATTATGATAGTTTTTATTGATGCAGAGGACAAAACAGAGGTAATAAAATAAGACATAATAAAAGTACAAGTATATCACCAGTGGGATCATTGGTATACAGTACAACACAAAATCTCAGATATCATGTTCCTCGACTAGTTTCGCGGACATAAACCGCTTCATCAGGAGGGAATCTAGAGATGATTATGTTCTGACTAAACAGTCTGAACCTGGCAGATAGAAGAAATACAATGGAGTTTACCAAAATACATAGTGAATAGAATTATATTCCAGCATCAACATTTACATCAGGGTAATACAAATTTGAGGGGGAACAGAGGCGAGTCTGCTTACCCAGGTCCCAACAGGCCCCAGGCACGTGGCCCCACCGCCCGAGGAAGATCTCCCACGGCGACCTGGGGGAACTAACAAGATGACGGGGGTAATTGGCATAAGATAAATATTGTAAAGTAATAAGTGACCTGGATAACCACACACCAGAGGTGAAGCATAGGATGTGAGGTAATAATGGAAGGTTAAAGGTGACAAGGTGAATGACTAGTGAAGGATGTGAACAGTAGAATGAAGTGAACCTACAGTGTGCAAGGAGTGAAAGGGATGGAGTATGGTGAACAATGGGGTAAAAATTATACAGAAGGCAATATAGTGTAAGGTAGTGTGAAGGTGAGGAGATGAAAAGGTGAGAGGATGGGGACAACGGAAGGGGGGAGAGGGAAGAGGATGGGGCTGGGGACACAGGGGGAGGGAAAAGGGAGGTAGGGGGAGGTTGGGGAATGGCGGGGGGGAGAGAAGGGGGAGGGAGGAGGAAGGGGAGGGATGGAAGGGGAGGGGCAGGGAAAATTGGGGGGGGGGAGGGGGAGGGATGGAGGGAAGGGAGGGGGGGGGAAGGGGGGAGGAGAAGGGGGGGAGGAGAAGGGGGGAAGGGAAGGGGGGGAAGGGGGAGAGACAGAAGGGGGGGGGGTGACAGTGTGAACTAAGGTGAATAGGAGGTACAAGTACCTGGTACTGGTGTAAGCACGGATGAATTCTCAGGGGAGGCATCCTGCCTGGGCAGATGCCATCATAAGGTAATTGGGGAAATAATACGAACTGTAAGCAATGGGTGAACACAAACCAAAGCGTGTTCACCTCAGCCTAGGGCAACTGCAGGGAAACAAACCAATGTGTTAGATAAGACCAATGTTATTGCCCAGGGGTATGGGACTTGAGTGAAACGATAGGTGGGTACTAACCTCAAACTGGCGCTAGGCTGGTAAGAATACAGAGACCTGGGGGTCAAGGACCGACCGTCAGACTGACCGGCAGGCATAGCCTGCCATTTGTAGCTCTTTTAATATAAAAAAAAAATAAAAATGTTTCACTTAGCCGCTATGTGCAACGATATTTCACAGAAAGATAGCTTTCCTCCTTTCCCGGCAGCCCCCCCCCCCCCCCCCACACTGATCATTGCTCCTCCCTCCTTCAGGTGCCTTCTGGAACTAGCTGGATGCTAAGGAGGTCCTACAAAAACAAGAACAGAAGGTGCACAAGTCTTACGCATTATCTTAATAATATATTGTATTAAAATAGTAAAACAGATGTATACTCACAAAACTGCATAAAAGTCAAGCTCATCAATATCAATAGTCCTGGACCACATGGTCCACTGTATGAGTCCTAACCACAAGAAGACCGTCAGAGATGGCTGACGCGTTTTGAGGGGAGACCCCCGCCCCCTTTTCTCAAGTATTGCTGGAAAACCTCTTTTGAGCGCAGGAGATTGCTCTTTTTGGATGCTAAGAAGGCACCTGCGCAGGCATGCTCCTGAGCCAGGCTGTGTGCATCCATAGACATACACAGGGCCAGTAAGCCGCACCTCTGACACCTCCTCACAGAACGTTGACTGACTGCAGCAAGAAAAGAAGTCTTTCAACTAATGACCTACCCCCACTGCCCACACGGCCATCTTCAATTGAAAGATAGTGCTGCCTGAAGAATCTTTGTGGAAATCTCAGATGCCTGCAACCTCCCCCCCCGCCTAATCCCCCCCGTGTGGTGCATATTTCCAATGTTTTGACCACTGATATTTTACCAAATTAAAAAAAAAATCTATTTTTTTTCTCCTAAAAAATTGTAAAAAAATTATTAAAATAATATTGTAACTGCTCTACTGACACCACCAATATCTGCCCTTATGACACCATTCAGTGCCCTACTGACACCTTCCGTATATATATATATATATACACATTCGCACATACATGTGTGTTTGAGCTTTGGGGTGCACACCCTAATGCAGAAGGCTATGCACACCTATGCTGCAGGCCTTCATACATTTAAATGGGTGATGTTTGTCAGCAGTACTACTGCCTCCAATTGCACAATGCGGATTGATATTTGCCACCTCATGACCACAGCAATGAGCAGCCCCATGCCCTTTTTTTTAGGTGGGGGGGGCAGTTAAACCACAGCTTAACCACTTGCCCACCAGGCACTTACACCCCCCTTCCTGCCCAGGCCATTTTTTAAGCTTTCAGCGCTGTCGCACTTTGAATGACAATTGCGCGGTCATGCTACACTGTGCCCAAACAAATTTTTTATCATTTTCTTCAGACAAATAGAGCTTTCTTTTGGTGGCATTTAATCACTGCTGGTTTTTTTTATTTTTTACAAAAAAAAAAAAAGACCAAAAATTTTGAAAACAAAATGTTTTTTACTTTTTTCTGTCAGTAAATTTTGTATCTAAGTAATTTTTTGCCTTCACTGATGTGCGCTGATGAGGTGACACTGAACACTGACAGGCTGAACTGGTGGGCATTTATGAGGTGCCACTTATGGGCACTGATGAGGCGGCACTTATGGGCACTGATTAGGTGGCACTGTTGAGGAGGAACTAATATGCCGCATTTATGGGCACTGATAGGTGGCACTGATATGGGGCACTGAAGAGCACTGATAGGCAGCACTGATGGGCACTGTTAGGTGGCACTGATGGGCACTAATAGGTGGCGCTGATGGGCACTGATGGGCACCGATAAGTGGCACTGGTGAGCACTGATAGGCAGCACGGATAGGCGGCATGGATAGGCGGTACTGATGGGCACTGATGGACATTGATGGGTGGCACTGATGGGCATTGATCGACAGCAGTGATGGGCATTGATGGGCAGCCTTGCTAGGCGGCACTGACTGCCAGCACTGACTGGCATCACTAATGGGCACTGATTGCTGGCATTGGTGGGCACTGTATGGTGACACTGTTTTACTATACTGTAATCAGGGCACTGATGATCAGTGCCCTGATTACATTCCTACATGTCCCCCTGTGAGGAGATGCCGCTGATCGGCTCTCCTCGCCACACACTCTGTCAGTGTGAGGCGAGGAGCGCTGATTACTGGCACTTCCTTGTTTACATGTGATTGGACACAGCCGATCACATGGTTAAAGAGCCGCGGATGCAGCTCTTTACAGAGATCGGGGGTCGCACCGTGTACTAGCCAAACAGCGTGGCCGCGATTGCCTTGCTGCGCGCCCCCACGGGTGCACGAGGGCGACCGTTCTGGGATGCCGTCAGATGACGGCGTCCCAGAACGAGAGCCGCACCGCCCCGCCGT
Source organism: Lithobates septentrionalis (assembly GCA_037952835.1). Lineage (NCBI taxonomy): Eukaryota > Metazoa > Chordata > Amphibia > Anura > Ranidae > Lithobates > Lithobates septentrionalis. Next base: position 485,783 of record JBBDGP010002761.1, read on the forward strand.
CATTTGACGTTGGGCAGGCGGCAACCAGTTAAATAACTGTTTATACTATCCCCTCGCCTCCTATGTGAATGAGCCCTAAGAGGGGACACTTTGGTGAGATTTCTCCTCACTTCCTGTAACGCTAGAAAAATCTCCTCTATGCGACACAAAGGATCCAACCATTCCCTACTCCCTCTAAAACAAATAAAAAAAGTGGCTTTAGACACACTTTAATATCAAAACTATTATGAAATAACAGAGGGGGAAGGGAACGCCCCGACTCAGCAATGTGATGATCTTCTTTATTTAGGATCTCTGAAAAATGTTAGTTATGAAGTTATGAAGTTTGTAAACACACTGTAAATCTCTTGCTCAAGTGCAGCGATAACGCGGTTTGTTACATTGTAAACAGTCGCAGGCTCTGCTTGCGTAATGTTCACAGTTACTGCTCCTCTGGAAGAAAGGGGAAGGGCAACAATGCCACCTGGTAGGACTGGCATGAGGTGTCTCTTCTACCTTTACGGGACGGAAAGTGCTGCAGATGAGGGAGCCGGCACCCGCTTCTGATCTCAGAGAGAGGAGCCAAGAGCTGGAGTGATATCATCTTCGGTTTTTCTTGTACATCAGGGTGAGCCCCCCATTCTCAACCAAGCATTTTGCCAATGCGATTCCAGATAGTGCTCAAGATGAAGAATCCTATTATTCTCAATGGGCCAATCCACACCTGAGCATTGACTTGTCATCTGTTGCGTGAAGCTCAAAAAACAAGTGAGCTTTTTTTGTACAGAATTGTACGTTTTTGGCCCCAAAGACCAGTATTGGTCAACTTCAAGATTATAGGGGGCCTCAAGTGCAGCCTTAAACATTACCTTAGTATTGAGGTACCTTATCTCGAGTTAGGCAACATATTTATAAGGAATGGACAGTATACACCTGACAATTTTGGCTCTGCTTTGCAATGTACCACACTGAAAGGAGTGGGAGCCATTGGTAACCCATTGATGGCAGTGGAAGAACCCCCCCATCCCAACATTGGTGCTCAATAGCAGTGCTATTTAACCCCTATTAGTGGCAGCTTTTTTTTAATACACTCACCCCACTTACCCAACACAGTGGTGGTCAGTTCAGTGTTTTTTAACCTTAACCGCCCCCCTTCCCCCCTTCTTCCCCACGTGCCATTGCTGGTTAATGCAGTGTTTATTACCTCCTCACACCCCCCACTGCAATTGTGATTGGTGCCTGTGTTTTTGAACCCCCTTCACCCCCCTCCATGCACTGGTGCATCAATAGTTCAAAAGGATTCTCAGGGGCTGAACTTTGGTCCACCAGTCTCTAAATAGGTATTTCACAAGTTCACATGAAGATATTCCACCAGTTCAGACCTCAACATTTGACCAGCACAAACCTAAGCATAAGCCCAGACCTAGGTATTCTACCAGCTCAGAACTAAGCATTTCACCAGCCCAGACCTAGGCATTCCACCAGTACTTAATTAGGTATCCCATCAGCCCACAACTAGGCATTCTACCAGCACATGCTTAGGCACCTAGGCATTTCAAACAAAACAAAATGCATTTCCCAGCACACAGCTAGCCAGCAAAAAGTACAAAAAGTCTAAAAATTTGCTTCAAAAACAAAGGATTTCGTTTTTAAAGCCTTGCCAAAGCCCCCCTGTATTGTATAGTCCTTACTCAAATCTATGAGAACTTCTATGTTGGAGTGTGTGTAGTAATGGGTAAATTAAGGGCAGGTATGCCTGGAGGCAGCCCATTCCTTCTTTGTTGCAGGGACTCACTAATGTGTACCCACACCAAATCCATCAAGCTAAACAAAAATGGCAACCTTCCCAATTTATACCTAGATTTTAAAGCAAGGTACACATATAAGGGCTTTGGACTGTAAACAAAACATATTTTATCTCCCAGCAAACAGCTAGCCAGCAGAAAAAAATACTAACAGTTTGCATTAGAAACAGAGATTTTAGTTGTACAACATTCCATCAGCACATACCTAGGCACCTACTCATTCAGCCAGCCCACGACTAGGCATTCCACCAACCCCACACCTAGGCATTCCAGCATCCTACACCTAGACATTTCACCAGTCCACACCTAGACATTCCAGTAGCCCACACCTAGGCATTTCAGCAACCCATGCCTAGACATTTCCCCAGCCAAAAACAAAGGTTTCCATCAGCACATAATTTTAAATTCATCCAGCCTATATCTAGGAGTTCCACTAGCTCACACTTGGGCATGCCACCAAGGGTTGGTGGAAATAAACCTAGAATAGTTGGAGAGAGACCTGAGACAGCTGAAGGCAGACCTTGGATTTGTGAAGGAAGGCCTGGGATTAGTTTAGGCAGACCTTGGAGGGCTAGAGGTTGAACCAGGATTGGTGGAGAGAGATCAGGACTTCCGAAAGTAGAACTAGGATTGAAGGTGGAACTGAAATTGGTGAGGTAAACGTGGGATTGGTAGAGGTAGATCTGGGGCTGCTGGAGGTAAATCTGGCACTGGTTGAGCTAGACGTGGGATTGCTAAAGAAAAACTGGGATAGGTTGAATGTAGATCTTAGGCTATTGGGGGTTGAATTAAGAATGGTGGGTGCAGATCTTGGATTTCTGGAGGCAGCTTTGGAATTGTGTGAAGGGAGATTGGAAGGGATATATATGGAAATGCTGCAGGAAGGTAGACATGCTATAAGTGGTTGTAGATCTTGGGTTGCTGGACCTAGATCTAGGAGTGGTAGAGTTAGATGTTGAAATGAGGATGTATATTTTGGGGTAATGCTTAGGTCTGGGCTGATGGAATACCTTGGACTGGGCTGGTGGAAAACCTAGGTCTGGGCTGTTGGAATGCCTAGTGTGACAGACCTAGCCGGGAGAGAGACTTTTGGAGGGGACTGAATGCTGGCCTCTTGCCGATCGATCGTGGGCCCTGGCATCTGGGGGAACAGTGCTCTTTGTGAGCTGTATGCCTGGGGACCCTTGAGGTGGTATTACTGTGGATTCGGGTCCTGGTCCCCCAGGACACACAGACTCTGGGAACCCTGGGTTTGCCATATTAGAAATAGTGGCTGATTCATAATGCTGGGACAAATACTGTTAGGAGATGCTGATGTCAATTCCAGCCACCTGTCTGTCTGTTGCCTGCTAGAATGTGTATTTTTAAATAAGTCTCTAGTATGGGATCTAAGAGTCATTAGATCCCCATTGTTGTTTGTGTTAATTAACTCTACTATTGTGATAACGTTGGTTGGGTTTTCTGAGCTACAAGATGGCCAGTCTGGCCTAAAGGTCATGTCTGAGTCATCTAGGCTGTCTAAAGGGATTAGTTAATTAGCTCATGTTAATTAGGTTTCTGATCACAGGTGTATGCTCAGAGTAATATGAGACGGAGGTACGCACCTCCTCTTTTATTGTATAAAAGAGCCTGTATTTTTCAATAAAAGAGATTCCTGGTTGAACTTACATACAGCCTGCCTGGTGTTTGTTCTGAGCTACACAACTGGATTAGAACGGCACATAGCTGTAGTTCTAGTCCCGGAGCATTGGATGACCGAACCATCAGATGTTGCGATCTGCAGTCTGATTCTATAGCCGCAGAGGAGTGTCGGGAGAGTGGAACTGAGCGAGCAGGGGGCTCGTTACACCTAGGTTTGGGTTCCTGGAATGCCTATGTCCGTGCTAATGCAATGCCTGGATTTGAACTGGGGGAATGCCTAGGTATGAACTGGTGTAGTGTTTAGGATTGGCCCGGTGGAATGTTTAGGTGTGTTATAATCAAATGCTGAGGTCTGGACTGGTGGAATACTTTTATGTGGATTGGTGAAATATCTATATACATGCTAGTGGACCAACCCTTGAGAATTCTTTGGAACTATCAATGTTCCTTACTGCCCAGGAAGCAGGCATTGGACACCAGGATGATGGTAACGTTGACAGCAATATAGGCGATGCCAGGAATACAATGCCTTAGTTACATGCTGTTGATTGTGCTGATGATTATCATATAGGCATATATTTTGCCTGAGACCACCCCACTGAGTATCTAACACTTTAGTGGACCGCAAACTATACTCATAGAAGCAGGACAATCTCTGCCACACAAACCAAAGGACTATGTGTGCTCCAACTCTAGTAACTGTCTAACTGCACAACATTCAATGCAGCATGACCAAGTAATGACCCCTCATGAATGCACATCTAATGGTAACTAATGTGCAACTTTCAGTACAAGTACACTTGCAACAAATAAAAATGGGAATAGCAAGTGAGCCAAGCTGATATGATATAAATGAACTGGCAGTGTTCTTCCTGGCTTTAAGTCATCTTCAACCATTATCAATGTGACCAGCATCTAATAATGGCCCAAAACATGACTTGTTACATTGCGGTCAGTCCATGTGGAATTGGTCACATTACCTGGACGCAGAACCCCTCCAGGCCAGACACATCTTGTGATATTTAGAAAGTGCACGTAGCCCGCCCGGTAACTGTATGTGACAATCCTTTGGGTAAAGATGAGGATGACCTTTGGTGGTCACATGTCCTCCCAGAACAGGGACAGTATGTGTCTTGTCACAATGTGTCACACAGGAAACATGAAGCCGCCACATACCAGATGGCTCTTGTGCCCTCTTTATGTCATCTGGCTGGCACCTGCCAGTCAATGATTGTCCGATCATATAGCTAGGAAGGCGAGATAAGAAATTACCGGTACGAATTCCATAAGGATGACCATTATTGATTATACTCCACACATCCTACTCTGCAGCACTAAACCAAACACACTGATATGTGTGTTATTATAATATACCTGGGTGTGTGAATTCCAGTGTACAAAAATAAAGGTGTATAATGTAGCACCCTGATGTTTAGGTAGGGTTGCTAGTAAATTTATTTGCCAAGTGATAGTTACCTTGGCCAATTGATAGGATGTCAATTGATTTCACCCTAATTCTGGAATTGCTGCACTTTTCTCTTCTGTCACTTTCGGTATCTGGTGGCATTAGATAGGACAAGGGCATTGCAAGGACAGAGTAGGAATGAATGGGATGTCTCAGCCAATGGGCAGGAATTTTCTTAGGTCCCTTGGCCTGCTGGCAGAACCTATTTATTTGGGTGAAGTCAGGTGATCGGGGTTCTGTGCCACCTGGACGGCTGTCTGGGTGGACGTGTATTATACTGCCCCGGGGCTGCTGGGCCAGAGCCTGTGGCCTATCCCGGGGACATCTGGCTGCTAGGCTGTCTGAGGGTCTATCCAGAAGCAAGCGAGCAGCGCAGGGTTGGGATTGCGGCTTAAAGTCCAACCAGAAGTGCTGTCGTGGTTGGAGGTAGAGGGGAAGCTGTCGCCACTAAGGGACCATCCACCTTATTACCGGGGGCCACTGAGTAGCTGAAGCAAATCCCGGAGCAGTATTCTCACCAAAAGAATTGGGAAACTTCAGCAGATGTCAAGCCAGGGACCCAGCCAGTGGAGGTGACACTTGCAGAGCAATATTGTGTGCCAAGCCAGGGACCAAGCAGGCTAGTGGGGTGACGCTTGAGGAAAATCTGTGAGTGCCAAGCTGGGGACCCTGGTGACGCTTTCGGAAGATACTGAATGAGAAGATTGGTAGAGCTCAGAGGATCCAGTGCCAGTGGATCAGCAAGTCTAGTGAAAGACTGGGAGCGCAGTTGAGTGAAGATCTCCAATAGGAGATTGTAGAAGAAGTGAATAAGTTCATTACAACCTTTGTTAGAAACTGATTCAAGATTGTTGCCATAGGAGACAGCGGTCCTACTCATGCAGATGTGGTGTCTTGCTGGATGCCTTTCCTTGCATGGCTGTCTGCCTATAGAAGTCTCGGAGTCTGCTAAATTAACATTGCAACTACTAAAGAGCGTCCCGGCCCTAAACTTCTCTCCCACAGTTTTGTTTAAGAGACAATAAATCTCTTTGCATTCAAGAAGTGTCTGGCGCCCATTAATCTACCTTACATTGCACCCACCATGCCTCGTAATCCATTCTACACAGAAGGATGTCGGCTGTCCCTAACTCTGGAGGTCACCATTAGGCCCGGAGAGGCCCAGGACTTGGCTACAATAATATAAAGGAGTATGCATTACAACATTGATACCACTACTTAAAGTGGAACTTTCATTAACTTTACAAGTCCAGAAATGTCACAATTAGGGATGAGCCGAACACCCCCCGGTTCGGTTCACACCAGAACCCGCGAACGGACCGCAAGTTCGCACGAACGTTAGAACCCCATTGACGTCTATGGGACTCGAACGTTCGAAATCAAAAGTGCTCATTTTAAAGGCTAATTTGCATGGTATTGTCCTAAAAAGGGTGTGGGGACCCGGGTCCTACCCCAGGGGACATGTATCAATGCAAAAAAAACTTTTAAAAACGGCCGTTTTTTCGGGAGCAGTGATTTTAATGATGCTTAAAGTAAAAAAAAAATATTCCTTTAAATATCGTACCTGGGGGGTGTCTATAGTATGCCTGTAAAGTGACGCGTGTTTGCCATGTTTAGAACAGTCCCTGCACCAAATGTCATTTTTAAAGGAAAAAATCTCATTTAAAACTGCTTGCGGGTTTAATGTCATGTCGGGTCCTGGCAATATGGATGAAAATCAGTGAGACAAACGGCATGGGTACCCCCCAGTCCATTACCAGGCCCTTTGGGTCTTGTATGGATATTAAGGGGAACCCCGCACCCAAATTAAAATAAGGAAAGGTCCCTATATACTCTGAACAGCAGTATACAGGCGGTGCAAACAAGACAGGGACTGTAGGTTTGTTGTTAAGTAGAATCTGTTTGTAATTTTGAACATTTTTAACGTGTTTAGCTCCAGCCAAAAAATCTTTTCTAAGCTTTTTGGAAAACATAGGGAAGGGTTATCACCCCTGTGACATTTGTTTTGCGTCTTTCCTCCTCTTCAGAAGATTTCACCTCACTTTTTTGTCCCAATGAAAAATGTTTTTTGAAAATTTGGGTTTTTTTGTGGAACAAGGATTGGAAAGCATCAGTGGAAAGGAGAAATTGTTTTCCCATATTAACTCTTACATGAGAGAATTTCCCTTCCTAGGGGTAGATTTCATCTCACTTCCTGTTGTCTCCTTCCGTTTGCAAGTAGGAGTCGTTTGTAAGTTAGATGTTTGAAAGTAGGGTCCTGCCCTATATACTCAGCAGAAATTTGGGCCTTAGGTGTTGCTGTGGCCAAAACACTGTAAGCCCTCACAGGGCCCTGCTGTAAAATATTAGATCAAGAATTGTAATTACATGCCCGAGTTGAACAGGAGCTGAAAAATTAGGCCTTAGGCACTGGTGCTGGTGCCACAACACTGCAACCCCTCACAGACACTCTAGTTGGAACGCAGGAACGAGCCCTGCTGCAAAGTATTGCATCAAAAATTGTAATTACACGCCCCTGTTAGACAGGGGCAGAAAAATTGGGCCTTAGGCACTGGTGCTGGTGCCACAACACTGCAACCCCTCACAGACACTCTAGTTGGAACGCAGGAACGAGCCCTGCTGCAAAGTATTGCATCAAAAATTGTAATTACACGCCCCTGTTAGACAGGGGCAGAAAAATTGGGCCTTAGGCACTGGTGCTGGTGCCACAACACTACAACCCCTCACAGACACTCTAGTTGGAATGCAGGAACGAGCCCTGCTGCAAAGTATTACATCAAAAATTGTAATTACACGCCCCTGTTAAACAGGGGCTGAAAAATTGTGCCTTAGGCACTGGTGGTGGCGCCCAGAACCAAAAATGTTCTTACAAGCTATCAGCGTGATGATTGAGGAGGAAGAGGATAATTACTCAGGGATAGTCACTCAGCATCAGCATAGGCAGTCTTTGAAGGGATCTGAAAAAAATTATTCAGTTACATCAGCATCAGGTGCTTGGTAGCTGGTGGTGATCCAAGACTGATTCATTTTTATGAAGGTCAGCCGATCGACCGAGTCAGTGGACAGACGCACCCTGTGATCGGTTACCACGCCTCCAGCAGCACTGAATGTGCGTTCCGAAAGAACGCTGGATGCAGGACAGGCCAGTAGCTCAATTGCATACTGTGCAAGCTCTGGCCAGTGATCCATCCTCAAGACCCAGTAACCCAGAGGATTTTCGGTGGGAAAGGTGTCCAAGTCTGATCTTGCCCCTAGGTATTCCTGCACCATGTAAAACAGACGCTGGCGATGGTTGCTGGAACCGATCATACCTTGGGGCTGCGGACCAAAAAATTGTCTGAACGCATCGGTCAGACGGCCACCTTCTCCACCGCTCCTTCTTTGACTGACCGAAGCCTCAGCAACACGTTGTCCAGAAACAGGAGTTTGTAACCTCCCAGTCTCTGGGAACGCGTTGCACAGACCTTTCTGCAAGGCCTCCCGAAGATGTTTCATCCTCTGCTCCCTCTGCGATGGCAAGATAAGGTCCGCAACCTTACCCTTGTAACGTGGATCAAGGAGGGTTGCCAGCCAGTATTGGTCCTTCTCCTTGATACCACGAATACGAGGATCCTTACGCAGGCTTTGCAGGATCAGGGAGGCCATGCAGCGTAGGTTTGCTGAGGCATTCGGTCCGGAGTCCTCTGGGTCACTAAGGACAACAACGTCCGCAGCCACCTCCTCCCAGCCACGTACAAGTCCATGTGTTCCTTGGGACTGATCCCTTAAAGACTGCTGATGCTGAGTGCCAGGCTCCACCTCCATACTGACACAATCTTCCTCCTCCTCCTCCTCCTCGTCCTCTTCCTGTGTGATCGGCGGGCACGCAGGAACACTGTCTGGATAAAGGGGGCCTTGAGAGCTAAGGAAGTCCTCCTCTTCCTGCCTCTGTTCTGCCTCAAGTGCCCTGTCCATTATTCCACGCAGCGTGTGCTCCAACAGGTGGACAAGGGGGACAGTGTCACTGATGCATGCACTGTCAGTGCTCACCATCCTCGTGGCCTCCTCGAATGGTGACAGGACAGTGCATGCATCCCTGATCATGGCCCACTGGCGTGGGGAAAAAAAACCAAGGTCCCCTAACCCTGTCCTGGTGCCATAGTCGCACAGGTACTCATTGATGGCCCTCTGCTGCGTGTGCAGCCGCTGCAGCATGGCCAATGTCGAGTTCCACCTGGTGGGCATGTCACAGATTAGGCGGTTCTTTGGGCAGGTTAAACTCCTTTTGGAGGTCCGTCAGCCGAGCACTGGCATTATATGACCGGCGGAAATGTACACAGACTTTCCTGGCCTGCCTCAGGACATCCTGTAAGCCAGGGTACCTGCCCAAGAACCGCTGCACCACCAAGTTAAGGACGTGAGCCAAACAGGGCACATGTTGTCCCTGTCGGAGGGCAGAGAGGAGGTTGGTGCCATTGTCGCAAACCACCATTCCTGCCTTAAGTTGGCGTGGCGTCAACCACCTCTGAACCTGCCCCTGCAGAGCTGACAGAACCTCTGCCCCAGTGTGGCTCCTGTCCCCCAAGCACACCAGCTCAAGCACCGCATGGCATCTTTTGGCCTGCGTACTTGCGTAGCCCCTTGAACGCCTACGGAGCACCGCTGGTTCCGAGGAAGAGGCCATGGAGGAAGAAGAAGAGGAGGGGGTGGAGGAGAGAGGTGTGTCACAATCAGCATTTTGGAGGCGTGGTGGCGGAACAACCTCCAACACTACTGCACCTTGTCCTGCATCCTTCCCAGCTGCCAGCAGAGTCACCCAATGCGCCGTGAAACTTAAGTAATGTCCCTGTCCATGCCTGCTGGACCATGAGTCAGCGGTAATATGCACCTTACCGCTGACCGCCCTGTCCAGCGAGGCATGGACATTGCCTTCCACATGCCGGTAGAGAGCCGGAATCGCCTTCCGTGAGAAAAAGTGGCGTTTGGGTACCTGCCACTGAGGAACCGCACATTCCACAAACTCACGGAAGGGGGCAGAGTCTACCAACTGAAAAGGCAGCAGTTGAAGTGCTAGCAATTTTGCCAAGCTAGCATTCAACCGCTGGGCATGTGGATGGCTGGGAGCAAACTTCTTTCGGCGGTGCAGCAGCTGGGGCAGGGAAATTTGCCTGGTACAATCTGACGTCGGTGTACCAAAAGCAGATTGCCCACAAGTACTTGGCTGTGACACACCTAATTCTACACCTTCATTCCTCTCACTGCAGGTCTCAGAGAGGACTGAAGGTCTAGTGGGGTTGGAAATCTCAGCTGATGAGGAGCAAGGAGAGATCCTCTTTGTTCTTTGGTGTGGGTCTTTTAGATATGCTTGCCAACGAACTGCATGGCAGGTCAACATATGTCTGGTCAAGCATGTGGTACCCAAGCGGGAGATGTTTTGGCCACGTGAGATACGCTTGAGACATATGTTGCAAATAGCAGCAGTGCGATCTGATGCACTCGTCTCAAAAAAGGCCCACACCAAAGAACTTTTTGAATAACGCGCAGAGACTGCAGCGCCCTGCACATGTGGAGCTTTGGGGTGTGATGCAGTCAATGTGCTGCCCTTAGGCTGGCCCCTGGAGGGCATCCTGCCTCGTTGGTGATGTGCCGCCTCCTCCTCCTCCTCCTCCTCTCTCCTATCAGGCACCCACGTTGAGTCAGTGACCTCATCATCCCCTCCCTCCTCATCACTGGAGCAAACCTGGCAGTATGCTGCAGCAGGGGGAGCATGACTGCCAGATTGCTGTCCTTCTTGGGCACCCCCTCTGTCCGTGCTCATGTTACTGCCTTCATCGAGCTCAGTATCATCATCAGAGCCTTCCAAACGCTGGGCATCCTCCTGGAGCATGTACCCAACACTGTGGTCAAACAGTTCGAGGGAATCCTCATGAGGACATGGTGGAGCTAGGGAAGGAGTCACTGATGACATTGAGCTGAGGGAAGAGGCCGCTGCTTTGCCAGACAAAGCACCCTGGGCATGGGTGAGAGAGGATGAGGAGGATGAGGACGGCTTGGTCATCCACTCGGCCAAGTTTTCTGCATGTTGCGGCTCAACACGGCCAGCTGCCGAAAAAAAGGCCAAGCGTGTCCCATGGCCACGGGCTGATGAGGATGCACCGTCTCCACGACCAGCACTAGACACAGAGCCTGCTTGCCCTCTCTTATTGGCTTGTGACTGTCTGCCTCTCCTTCTTGGCCTTCCAGACATACTAATGGCCTGTAGCTGCACTAAGCTGGGATAGAACACCTGTAATTTTCTTCAGGTAGCTTTATATACTGTAACCAGACAAGCCTGCCTGTCAGTAGGAAGATAACAGGAACGGATCTAGCTGAACACTGTGAGCAGGACGCACTGACTGCACTAAATGTAAATAGCAGGAACGGATCTAGCTGAACACTGTGAGCAGGACGCACTGCACTAAATGTAAATAGCAGGAACAGATCTAGCTGAACACTGTGAGCAGGACGCACTGACTGCACTAAATGTAAATAGCAGGACCAGATCTAGCTGAACACTGTGAGCAGGACGCACTGACTGCACTAAATGTAAATAGCAGGAACGGATCTAGCTGAACACTGTGAGCAGGACGCACTGACTGCACTAAATGTAAATAGCAGGAACGGATCTAGCTGAACACTGTGAGCAGGACGCACTGCACTAAATGTAAATAGCAGGAACAGATCTAGCTGAACACTGTGAGCAGGACGCACTGCACTAAATGTAAATAGCAGGAACGGATCTAGCTGAACACTGTGAGCAGGACGCACTGACTGCACTAAATGTAAATAGCAGGAACGGATCTAGCTGAACACTGTGAGCAGGACGCACTGCACTAAATGTAAATAGCAGGAACAGATCTAGCTGAACACTGTGAGCAGGACGCACTGACTGCACTAAATGTAAATAGCAGGAACAGATCTAGCTGAACACTGTGAGCAGGACGCACTGACTGCACTAAATGTAAATAGCAGGAACGGATCTAGCTGAACACTGTGAGCAGGACGCACTGACTGCACTAAATGTAAATAGCAGGAACGGATCTAGCTGAACACTGTGAGCAGGACGCACTGACTGCACTAAATGTAAATAACAGGAACGGATCTAGCTGAACACTGTGAGCAGGACGCACTGCACTAAATGTAAATAGCAGGAACAGATCTAGCTGAACACTGTGAGCAGGACGCACTGCACTAAATGTAAATAGCAGGAACGGATCTAGCTGAACACTGTGAGCAGGACGCACTGACTGCACTAAATGTAAATAGCAGGAACGGATCTAGCTGAACACTGTGAGCAGGACGCACTGCACTAAATGTAAATAGCAGGAACAGATCTAGCTGAACACTGTGAGCAGGACGCACTGCACTAAATGTAAATAGCAGGAACGGATCTAGCTGAACACTGTGAGCAGGACGCACTGCACTAAATGTAAATAGCAGGAACGGATCTAGCTGAACACTGTGAGCGGGACGCACTGCACTAAATGTAAATAGCAGGAACAGATCTAGCTGGACACTGTGAGCAGGACGCACTGACTGCACTAAATGTAAATAGCAGGAACGGATCTAGCTGAACACTGTGAGCAGGACGCACTGCACTAAATGTAAATAGCAGGAACAGATCTAGCTGAACACTGTGAGCAGGACGCACTGACTGCACTAAATGTAAATAGCAGGAACGGATCTAGCTGAACACTGTGAGCAGGACGCACTGACTGCACTAAATGTAAATAGCAGGAACGGATCTAGCTGAACACTGTGAGCAGGACGCACTGACTGCACTAAATGTAAATAGCAGGAACGGATCTAGCTGAACACTGTGAGCAGGACGCACTGCACTAAATGTAAATAGCAGGAACAGATCTAGCTGAACACTGTGAGCAGGACGCACTGACTGCACTAAATGTAAATAGCAGGAACGGATCTAGCTGAACACTGTGAGCAGGACGCACTGACTGCACTAAATGTAAATAGCAGGAACAGATCTAGCTGAACACTGTGAGCAGGACGCACTGCACTAAATGTAAATAGCAGGAACGGATCTAGCTGAACACTGTGAGCAGGACGCACTGACTGCACTAAATGTAAATAGCAGGAACGGATCTAGCTGAACACTGTGAGCAGGACGCACTGCACTAAATGTAAATAGCAGGAACAGATCTAGCTGAACACTGTGAGCAGGACGCACTGCACTAAATGTAAATAGCAGGAACGGATCTAGCTGAACACTGTGAGCAGGACGCACTGACTGCACTAAATGTAAATAGCAGGAACGGATCTAGCTGAACACTGTGAGCAGGACGCACTGCACTAAATGTAAATAGCAGGAACGGATCTAGCTGAACACTGTGAGCGGGACGCACTGCACTAAATGTAAATAGCAGGAACAGATCTAGCTGAACACTGTGAGCAGGACGCACTGCACTAAATGTAAATAGCAGGAACGGATCTAGCTGAACACTGTGAGCAGGACGCACTGCACTAAATGTAAATAGCAGGAACGGATCTAGCTGAACACTGTGAGCAGGACGCACTGCACTAAATGTAAATAGCAGGAACGGATCTAGCTGAACACTGTGAGCAGGACGCACTGCACTAAATGTAAATAGCAGGAACGGATCTAGCTGAACACTGTGAGCAGGACGCACTGCACTAAATGTAAATAGCAGGAACAGATCTAGCTGAACACTGTGAGCAGGACGCACTGACTGCACTAAATGTAAATAGCAGGAACGGATCTAGCTGAACACTGTGAGCAGGACGCACTGACTGCACTAAATGTAAATAGCAGGAACGGATCTAGCTGAACACTGTGAGCAGGACGCACTGACTGCACTAAATGTAAATAGCAGGAACGGATCTAGCTGAACACTGTGAGCAGGACGCACTGACTGCACTAAATGTAAATAGCAGGAACAGATCTAGCTGAACACTGTGAGCAGGACGCACTGCACTAAATGTAAATAGCAGGAACGGATCTAGCTGAACACTGTGAGCAGGACGCACTGCACTAAATGTAAATAGCAGGAACAGATCTAGCTGAACACTGTGAGCAGGACGCACTGCACTAAATGTAAATAGCAGGAACGGATCTAGCTGAACACTGTGAGCAGGACGCACTGACTGCACTAAATGTAAATAGCAGGAACGGATCTAGCTGAACACTGTGAGCAGGATGCACTGCACTAAATGTAAAGAGCAGGAACAGATCTAGCCTAATCTATCTAACTCAAATCAAATGACACTGTCTGTCTCTCTCTCTATCAGCACACCGGAACACACTACACAGGGCCGCCGTGCAGGCGGCCTTATATAGTGTGGGGCGTGTACTAAATCCCCTGAGCCATAATTGGCCAAAGCCACCCTGGCTTTGGCCAATTACAGCTCTCTCTACTGACGGCGCTGTGATTGGCCAAGCATGCGGGTCATAGTGCATGCTTGGCCAATCATCAGCCAGCAATGCACTGCGATGCCGCAGTGAATTATGGGCCGTGACGCGCCACACGAATTTGGCGCGAACGGCCCATAACGTTCGCAATTCGACGGACGGTCGAACAGCCGATGTTCGAGTCGAACACGAAGCTCATCCCTAGTCACAATATACAGCAACAGCATCATTTTCCAGAAAAAGCTCCACCTTTTATATTTAAAAAGCCATATTAGAACTCCTGTGAGTGACGTTGCCTAGGCTAAGATGATGTCATCAGTTTGCTGCAGGAGCAGACATGTCATCAGTCTCTTCTCTCATAGTGATCATACTGCAACATTGTAACTTTGTAGTAAGGGCCCTTTCACACTAGTGTGTTTTTGCTGCATTTTTTAATTGCATTATTATTTTTACAATTACATTTTTTTTTCAACACTATTGGGGGACTTGGGTGAAATATCAGGGGTCTAAAAAGACCCCTGGTATCTCCATCTGCCCTGACATCTCACCTTTGAGACAGAGAAAGAAATTGAGGATTCTTCCATTCCTTTCTCTGTAGCTTCAGCTGCACTGCAGATAAATGAAAAGGAGACAGTTTACTATGCTTCAGTTATAAATGAACACAGTGAGTGATCATTCGCTGTGTTCATTCACCAAAGAAAGGGGCTGGTAAATGATACATTCTGAAAATCCCCATATGTAGTCGCAGCAGCAGGAAAGGGGGAAAGCCGGCAGCGCTCCGGTGGGCAAACAGCAGCCTGATTGCAACCCAATCAGATGTGGGCAAGACAGGGAGGGGGATCGGTACAGCGTGACGGGGGGGCAACTACAGGAACAATGCCCTGTGTGTCTCTCCCTTCAGCAGCTGAAAGGCAGTACTTTCAGCTGCTGCAGAGAGCCGCACAGGGCATCATTTCTGTAATTGCCATGGCACTGATTATCCTCCCTGTCCTGCCCACATCTGATTCCCCCTGCTGTCTGGGCCCCCCTGTGTACCCCCGCCCCATACGGGGGGACAGGTGGTACTCCCTTATCGGCGGCCCTGGACATAATAGAAGAGATTGTCATAGACTGCAGACATGATATAGGAGATGGTCCAAGACTGCAGACATGATATAGGAGATAGTCCAAGACTGCAGACATGATACAAGAGATGGCCCGAGACTGTGGACATGCTGCAGGAGACTGTCGGAGACTATAAACATGCTATAGTAGTTGTTGGAGACTGCGGACACGCTTCAGGCCTCTTGCAGCATCTTCCGTGTCCTCTTCCCTTCTGAGATCATGGCGGCTTCCACCATGCGTCTCCTCCCCACCTCCTAGGTGTCCGATAGGATCGCCTAACCTTTCAGCCCATCGGGAAACGTATTGGCAGAGAGGCGATTCAGGCGATTCAGAGTTAGAAAAGCAAGTATTCATTTGCTTTTCTAACACATCTGGGTGGGCTCCGAGCGCAATGATCTGCGCTCCGTGTCCACCCTATTTTGAAGCCTATTAGAGTCTATGGCTCTAATCAGGTGCTTAAAAAAAACACCCCCTCTGCTGTAATTAAGGCCCCCGAAAAGGGGGTGGCAGTGGTGGCCATGGATAGATTCATGCAATGCATGAATCTATCCAATAACCATATAGAGGGGTGGCAAGGATAGAGGGGGCGGTGCCCGTGTGCCCTTAATGCACGGGCCACCCCTGTTCCCTTCTCTCCTTGTCATGTGACTTATTGTATGACTAGAGAAGGGAAGGAGAAGCTGCCTTCTTTCCAGAGTATGCAATCTGTCAGTAAAAGAGGGAAGGGAGACAACTTTAGTGTGTGGAGGGACACCTGATGTAAGGAGGGACTCTACTGGGGGCACCTGATGTAAGGTGGGACTCCATTGGGGGCACCTGATGTAAGGAGGGACTCTACTGGGGGCACCTGATGTAAGGAGGGACTCTACTGGGGGCACCTGATGTATGAAGGGACTCTACTGGGGGCACCAGATGTAAGGAGGGACTCTGCTGGGGACACCTGATGTAAGAAGACACTCTACTGGGGGCACCTGATGTAAGGAGGGACTCTACTGGGGACACCTGATGTAAGGAGGCACTCTACTGGGGACACCTGATGTAAGGAGGGACTCTACTGGGGGCACCTGATGTAAGAAGACACTCTACTGGGGGCACCAGATGTAAGGAGGGACTCTGCTGAGGACACCTGATGTAAGAAGACACTCTACTGGGGGCACCTGATGTAAGGAGGGACTCTACTGGGGACACCTGATGTAAGGAGGCACTCTACTGGGGACACCTGATGTAAGGAGGGACTCTACTGGGGGCACCTGATGTAAGGAGGCACTCTGGTGGGACACCTGATGTAAGGAGGCACTCTACTGGGGCACCTGATGTAAGGAAGCACTCTGGTGGGGACACCTGATATAAGGAGGCACTCTACTGGGGCACCTGATGTAAGGAGGCACTCTGGTGGAGACACCTGATGTAAGGAGGCACTCTACTGGGGGCACCTGATGTATGGAGGCACTCTACTGGGGGCACCTGATGTAAGGAGGCACTCTACTGGGAGCACCTGATGTAAGGAGGCACTCTACTGGGGGCACTTGATGTAAGAAGACATTCTGGTGGGGACACTTGATGTAAGAAGACACTTTGGTGGGGTCACTTGATGTATGGAAGCACTCTACTGGGGGCAGTAAAATGTATGGTGACAAAATACCATGCCTTTTGGTGCAGCACAAGCTTTAAAAAGATTATACAGGTTTTACATTTATTTGTACTACATTTTGTTTTTCATTTGTTTTGTATAATACAGAAAAAAAAAAATGCAGTGCGCTGCTAAAGTGTTCGGGTTTGGCTTGTAAAAAAGTTGGCAACCCTATTGGACACCAGGGATCTAAACACTCCTCTGTGATGGAAGTGATCTTGGATGGTTGCTGTGGTTCACCACGAATGATGGCGCCACTCTTGACACAAAGCCAAGCTTAGGAACTTACCATGTGTAACTGACGATGGAGCAGGAGGATTGTGAGATGTTTAATTTGTCAATCGTCCCAGGCGAGGCATGACAACTATGCATCTCAAGTGCGTGGTTTTATATGTAAGAGGCTGGATGTGGAGATAAGGCGCACGCTATGAGCCGTACGCCAGCATGGAGATGTCCAGAGGGGTGACCTGCGGGTTATGGGAGCTCCGCGTACAATCTACTGCGCCTGACATACGCTGTACGTCAGCTCTCTCTGTATCTCTCATGAAGCAGAAGCTCCAGCTAGAGATTAATCGCAGAGGCACCTGCATCACATAAAGAGCCAGGATAGGGGACCCGACACGCCGACATGATAATCTCCTGATCTCCCCGACTCCTCTGACTTTGTAATCCTTTGTACAAATCCCTATTATAGGATCTGCACTCCACCATCTATAGGAAATTCCAAATACTGAATAAGTGCAGCCATGTTTTAAAGGGGAGCCCAACGTATGCCAAAGCCTTCTCGAACACAGCAGAGACAGCAAAGACCCCCTTTTGCCTTCAGAACTGCCTTAAGTCTTCATGGTGTAGATTCAACAAGGTGTTGGAAACGTTCCTCAGAGATTTTGCTCCATAGTGACATGATATCATCACATCCTGCTCCATGCTCCTGCGTCCTGTCCCGAGGACTGCGACTACCAGCTCTACCCACCTACGGAGTGGACATTACCAGCTAGCTGCTTTGGCACTCGTGCCACTCCTTGCCCTTATACTCTCCGTCTCCACCTTCAGGAGTGTTGGGCGGGAGATGCAAGAGAGGCCTCCACCACATTCCAGTCTTTACTAGCTAGGTGATAGGGATTCTCCACCTCCTTGTGATACCCTAATAAGCACCATTCTCCATTATTGAGAGGGGCAAGGTGTCCTGCCCAATACAGTAACCATTTGTGCCCCCTTCTTGTGAATTGGAACTACAGTAGATGCTCACTGGAGGGATTAGGGGGCTCCCTGGGGGAACATGTAAGGCAGTCTCTCTCACCCTTTTTATAATGGAGGAACCCTTAAAATAACCTTCTGGTCTCAGGTGAACCTCGCTAAAAAATGACTATATCTACAACTCATAATGCATTAGTATGAAGGTCAGAGGGAAAAATGCTCCTTACCAGTGGCGGTGCGTCCATAAAGGGCGCAGGAGCGCCGCCCCCTCTCTCCTGTCACCTCTCTCTCACCATAGATAGATTCATGCATTGCATGAACCTATCTATGTTCGCCGCTGCCGCCCCCTATTCAGGTGTCCGGCCCCTTGTCGGTGCGCCGGACACCTGAATTACGGCGGCGGGTTTTTCTTTTGGAAGCTCCTAATTAGACCTGTGGGTTCTAATAGGCATCCTGATTAGAGCCATAGGCTCTAATAGGCTACCAAATTGGTAAACAGCGGGCGCAATGCTGTGCGTTCGCTGTTTACTTGGTGTTGTGTTAGGAAAGTGAATAAATCGCTTTCCTAACATTGACCCGCCTCTCAGCCAATCAGGCGCTCGGGTCTGGTCACCTGTCGCCTGATTGGCTGAAACAACAGGCGCTGTGATTGGACGCCTGATAGAGAGGACCGGAGACATCGAGGAGCGTGGACGTGGCGGACGCCACCGTGACCTGCTGCGAGACAGGTAAGTCCTGACTCCCGGGCGATGCACACTGGCAGCATTTGATGGGGCACAGTAGCGGCAATTGATGGGTACACTGGCAGCAATTGATGGGGGACAGTAGTGGCAATTGATGGGCACACTGGTAGCAATTGATGGGTACAGTAGCTTCGTTTGATGGCATAGTGGTGGCAATTTATGGGTACAGTTGCTGCGTTTAATGGCACAGTGGCTGCGTTTGGTGGCAAAGTGGCTGCGTTTGATGGGCACAGTGGCTGCGCTTGATGGGCACAGTGGCTGTGCTTGATGGGCACAGTGGCTGCGCTTGATGGACACAGTGGCTGCGTTTGATGGGCACAGTTGGTGCGCTTGATGTGCACAGTGGCTGCGTTTGATGGGCACAGTGGCTGCGTTTGATGCGCACAGTAGCTGCGTTTGATAGGCACAGTGGCTGCGTTTGATGGGCACAGTGGCTGAGCTTGATGGGCACAGTGGCTGCGTTTGATGACACAGTGGCTGCGTTTGATGGGCACAGTGGCTGCATTTGATGGCACAGTGGCTGCGTTTGATGGGCACAGTAGCTGTGTTTGATGGGCACAATGGCAGAAATTGATGGGCACACTGGCAGCAATTGATGGGCACACTGGCAGCAATTGATGGGGCACACTGGCAGCTATTGATGGGTACAGTAGCTGCGTTTGAGGGCACAGTGGCAGCAATTTATGGGTACAGTGGCTGTGTTTGATGGCACAGTGGCTGTGTTTGATGGGCACAGTAGCTGTGTTTAATAGGCACAGTGGCTGCGTTTGATGGGCACAGTGGCTGTGTTTGATGGGCACAGTGGCTGCGTTTGATGGCACAGTGGCTGCGTTTGATGGCACAGTGGCTGCGTTTGATGGCACAGTGGCTGCGTTTGATGGCACAGTGGCTGCGTTTGATGGGCACAGTGGCTGCGCTTGATGGGCACAGTAGCTGTGTTTGATGGGCACAGTGGCTGCAATTGATGTTTTTTTTTTCAGTTTGTTTGCGCCCCCCAAAAATTTTGAGCACCAGCCGCCACTGCTCCTTACACTTGTGGTCATTGGGGAGAATTACCTCCTTACAGATAGCTAAAAAGATCAATGGTGTCAGTGGGAACTTATCTGAGAGGCAAACATTTTGTATTGTTTAAAGAACCCCTAGCAACCTTTGGAGAAACCCTAGGGTTCAACGGGAACCTTGGTTGAGAAACCCTGATGTAAGGCAACCAATGGACCCTTTTAATAGGATACTTCATGCCGGGAGCATTGGGATCATCAGTCAGACGGAACTCTGTTGACTTGTCAGTGCAGAGAATTAGTTGAGTTTCGCTCATCCTTAGCGGGAACACCGTTGGATCATTTTTTGACTTGTTGGTTTTGTGAATTGGGTTTCTTTATTTGGACAAGGACATTGCAGATGGGAATAGCGCTTGGTGGAGTTTTTCTTTAAGCAAGCATCACAACAAATTTCAACATCTGGAGGTGGCTCAAAGTATGCATCCATGCATGCAGATCTATCCGCTGGTTATGAAATCTGCCCTCTATTTATCCAGCTGTCTGATAAAAAATTTGGTATATATATTACACAAAAAAAAATCCAAGTAGGCAAAGAGCAGAGTTCTGTTAGAACTTGTCCGCTTCCATCGGAATGGCTCTGAGACTGATAGAACGCGATAAGGATGGAGGACCGCATGTTTTCACGACTAATCTACAGTATAAAACCTCTTGATGAAATGCTGTATATACGTTCCAAGTGGACAAGTTCTCTATGATATACTGGAAGGTCAGGGAAAGGATTATTACTCCATTAGTTGGCTTTCTCTAACATGATAGATAGTCATGTTGTTTAGTCTACACTGGCTGAATGCTATCATCAACATTAAATATGGGAAAATATATGTTATGGAAACGTTCTGTAAAGGCTCTGAGCTGTAACCAATACAAACGTACGGCACGAGGGAACCCGGCCAGGTATGGCGAAATCAGCAACAGGCCAGAGGCAAATTCACAAGGACAAATAACCTACAATAGAACTCCAGCATGTATGTTTGGATCATAAAGTGGATCAAAAGTGACCTATCACCACTGCCTACATCATTGTCTAAATGCCTAACACACCAGCCAAAATATGTTCTATTGTTTAGTCTTGGAAAGAGAGGGGAAGCATGACAATCTCTGCCAGATATTTACAATTGTGGGTTACCCCTTTGCCAAAGTTTCCCCCACTTCCTCTCCTTGTGACACCCATACAACAAAGGGGGGGGGGGGTCAGTTGTCACTGGGACAGGAAGTCACAGAGTACTAGAACTATGACACACTGACACTTGGTTAGTCCCAGAACAAGGGCATGATGACACATTTGAAGGCCCCAGAACAATGTCACATTGGCATTATGGGGTCCCAGAACAATGAAACGCTTACAATTGGAGGTCCTAGAACAATGACATACTGAACTTGGAGGTCCTAGAAAAATTACACACTGATATTACAGGGTCCCAGAAAAATGAAACACTTACAATTTGAGGTCCCAGAACAATAACACATTGAACTTGGGGGTCCTAGAAAAACGATGCACTGATATTACGGGGATTCAAGAACAATGACGCAATGCTACTTAACGGCCCCAGAAAAATTAAATGCTGACATTTGAAGGTTCCAGGACAATGACACACTGACCACTTGGGGGTCCTAGAATAATGACACACTGACCACTTGGGGGTCCTAGAATAATTACACACTGACCACTGAAGGCACCAGAACAATGACACACTGACATTTGGAGGTTCCAGAACAAAAATACACTGACACATGAGGGTCCCAGAGCAATGACACACTGACATTTGGTGGTCCCAGAACAAAGATTCATGGACACACGGTGGACCTAGAACAATGACACAGATCTAAAGTTGGGGCAGGCCAAGGTGGCAGGGTGGTCATCATGTCCTCCGTGTTTCTCTTCTCAATGGGCGCCAAGCAAGGGTTGGGTTGGGCTACACTAGGCGCTTTGTACAGCAGGAGACGGAAACCTACGGCCCGCGGGCCGCACCCGGCCTATCGCCGCTAAATGTCCGGCCCGTCAGTGCACGTGATGAATTCACGTGCACCTGGCCCACAGACATTTTAACCCTTTCACATCGACTGTATGCAAATATGTGGCCTCGGATTGAAGGGGTTGTACCGGGGTGATGCCTGCAGCTGCAGGTATCACCCCGGTACTGTTTTTTAGAGCCAGTGGTCGGCTTTCTTAGGATAACAACCAATGTGCCTAAAAAGCCACTCGGCTGTTATCCCAAACAGTTGGAGGGGACATCCCCCCCCCCCCCCGCTGCCTTCCGCGGCTCGCCCGGGCTCTCCCGTCCCACAGCGGACGTGCTGGCTGGTCAGAGACACGAATGCAGCTGGAAACAGCTTCAGTTGGGTCTCGGATCTAGTACCCTGGTAGCGATGCCATGACATCACTTCCGGTTTATAGAAGACTTAATGGCGCCAAACTTTAAAAAATGACAGTATTTAAAACAGCCAAACTTGGCGTTTTGAATGCTTTTAAGTGCAGAGGAGGGGTATGGGGTCTTATAGACCCCTGATCCCTCCATAAAGAGTACCTGTCACTGCCTATTACTGTCACAAGGGATGTTTACATTCCTATTGACAGCAATAAATGTGATCAGAATTTTTTTTTTAGGTGTAAAAATAAAAACATTGAAAGAAAATTAACAAGAAATATATATTTTTTTAAAAGCACCCCATCCCTCCGTGCTCACGTGCAGAAGCGAGCGCACACGTAAGTCGCGATCGCAAATGTAAACAGTGTTCAAACCACACGTGAGGTGTCGCCCTAATTGTTAAAGCGAGAGCAATAATTCTAGGACAAGACCTCCTTTGTAACTCTGTAGGGGGGGGGGCTGTGTAATATGCAGAGGGGGCTGTGTGATGTACAGGGGGTCTGTCTAATATGCAGGGGGGCTGTGTGATGTACAGGGGGGCTGTGTAATATGCAGGGGGGTTGTGTAATATCCAGGGGGGGCTGTGTAATGTAAAGGGGTCCAGATTATCATCTTCATTTATTAGCAGATACATAAGAGCCCAGCAGAAAGACCTGGGAAGCAAGTTAACTCTCAGTAAAAGACGAGGGTTATTCCTGCGCTACCAGTTGGGGAAGTCGGTCTACTAATCAGTTAATTGAGACTATGTGCAACTTCTCTTATTGGAAAGCTGCATGCACCGAAAACAAGGGCTCAAACACCAGCCCAAAACGAAAATGGTAAAAGAGAGAGAGGGGGGTGGTGCTGCGCTAACCAGAGGTGTCTCTGCTTGTGGGAATAAATATTATATCCTGATATTCATAGATCACAAAAAATTAAATGGTGAAAAACATCAGCAAATCGCATAGGTTGAAATAGATATGGTGATTCAAAATAAATATGTGGATCCAATCAATGCTTGTAGATATAAGAATAAATACTGGTGTAAGGTTAATTAAAAAAGTAATAACAACCAATTAACATATATTAAAATGTGTAAAAATTCAATATGACCAATAGTGCTCGTGCTCTTGTGACTAAAAACTCAAAAATTAGACTCATACGTATGTTAAGGTGCAACAATGGGATAATGGATGAAGACAAACAGTCACAAATCAAGTGAAAAATGACAACCAAGTGAGATAAACAAAGAAAACGGAATGGTCGCTTTATCCTTATATTGCGACCCTGTGCAACAGTGCGACTATAATGTGAATGATCACGTATGTGGATAAACCACTCTGATCATTAAGTGTCCAGAATAAAAATAATTCAAAGTGTCCAAAGAAAAAATGTGTTCAACAAGCCAGTGTTTTTAAACGCAATCACTCCAATGACAGTGGGGTGTTATTTGTAAAACACTCTCTATCTTCTTCATGCAGCATGCACTAGTGTAGGCAGTGGCCCCTTACCTAGCGGTGCTAGGTCAACCGCATATGAGTTGTTAACTCTCGTGGTCCTGGGTCTCTCCTGTATCTCTGTGTCCAGACTTGCTGACTCTACAGGATCCTATATGGGGCTGGGATATGTCTAGCTGAGGTCCTGGGACAGTGCCGCTCCTCGCTCCTAGCTCCTCCTCCACATCATATCGAAAGGAATGGACCCCTAACTTTTTTTCAGTCTGGGGGTCGTTCAGGCTAGAATGCTGGCCAGGAATGGCAGTTCACACCAGGATCCAATGAAGATTTCCCACAATAATGATGGTCATATGTGGATGGTTATACCACATATGAAAGAAGAGGGCCAATAGTGAAGTACAGTTTAGCAGGACTTTATTGCGCAAACTAGGATAGGTACTTACAAACGTCATTTTTCACTTGATTTGTGACTGTTTGTCTTCATCCATTATCCCATTGTTGCACCTTAACATACGTATGAGTCTAATTTTTGAGTTTTTAGTCACAAGAGCACGAGCACTATTGGTCATATTGAATTTTTACACATTTTAATATATGTTAATTGGTTGTTATTACTTTTTTAATTAACCTTACACCAGTATTTATTCTTATATCTACAAGCATTGATTGGATCCACATATTTATTTTGAATCACCATATCTATTTCAACCTATGCGATTTGCTGATGTTTTTCACCATTTAATTTTTTGTGATCTATGAATATCAGGATATAATATTTATTCCCACAAGCAGAGACACCTCTGGTTAGCGCAGCACCACCCCCCCTCTCTCTTTTACCAAGTTAACTCTCACCTTTTCAGCTGGGGCAGCGTTTACCTCTACCAGCCTACACACTGATGCAGGGGGGCCCAAGAACAGTGGCGTCTCCAGCTTTCATATTTAGGGGGGGCACATGGGGGGACAGGGAAAAAAATAGGGGGGCAATATAAAATGCAAATATATAGATATATAGATATATAGATATAGATATATCTATCTATCTATCTATATATATTTTATCTATCCTGGGCCCCTTTACCCCTTTACTACGATCCCACAACGGCCCTTTCACATGTTCTGCAGTGAGCTCCCTTCCCACTGTATTGGGGCCCCCCCAGGGTGACAGAGAACAAGAGATATATGTCACCAGCATACCAAGAAAATATAAAGGTCCAAAGCAGTGGGAGAACTATCAGGGTTGCAAAGGTTGTCTTGCCACCGGGCCCTGGTGTTCTGCCACTGTGGGGTTCCCCAGCCTCCTCTTGCTGTCCTGCCCCTGCTATTGACAGCGCTGGTCTGGCATTTCTTGGAATTTACAGGCTGGGAGAAATCAGTCTGTTTTTTCAGTAACTGAGAGTCCTGGTGGAGTCCTTCCTGCAACTCGCTCTTCTCCCTGCCAATGAGGATGCAGGGGAAGGAGCAGATCGGGTGGCCGTGGTTGTGTGAGTGCTCGCATTATGCAGTGTCAGCGAGCAGAGGGAGGGGGGAGGAATCACCCGCAGGAGCTGACTGGGGACGTTCTCCCTCTCAATAGAGACTGTGTTACCCCAGCAGTGGCCCGAGTAAGATGCGGCACATCCAATATGAATACAAACAAAAAGAAATTGCCTTTTTGTAAAAAAAAAAAAAAAAAATTAAAAAAAAATATTTTTTTTTTTGGGGGGGCACATGGTGGGGCCCAGCATAATGTTGGGGGGTCAGGGCCCCCTCTGGCCCCCCCTAGGGTCGCCATTGCCCAAGAACAGTGACACATTGACACACCAAAACTTGGGGGTCCCAGAATAGTGACACATTGACGTTTGGGGGTCCCAGAACAATTACACGCTAACATTTGGGGGTTCCACAAGAATGAAACACTCACATTTGGGGGTCCCAGAACAAAGATACGCTGACATGTGGTGGACCTAGAACAATGACACACTGAAAAATGGGGGCCCAAGAACAGTGACACTCTGACATTTGGGGGGCCCAGAAGAGTGACACACAGACATGTGGAGAATTCTTGGGGTTTGGGTGATAAGCCCATGTAAGCTTTTAGGAGAACAATGGATGTGAACCATTGTACGGTTATTCCATAGTCAACAGTTCAGGTGTGACAACAAGACATAGAACATCCCTCAGACCTTGTCTTGTAATCTTAAACTTTTCTCTGCTAGCTATTGCTGAGCAGAAAGTCAGACATGGCCGAGTGCCACTTCTGATATAAGTGGTACCTAACTTCAGTCATGTGTCATGTTATCTGGAAGTGACTTCAAGAGGACAACCATTCTTCAAATACCTCTTCTCATCTCGTTGAGGTGCAGAGTCTTTCCTGACGCCCCACAGTCGGCCCGACTGGAATTTTGAAATTGTTCCATCACTCCTTGAAAACATGTTGCAGGTTCTTGGTTCTGTAATAAGTTCTATGTACACAGAGACAGGTCTGAGGGCTGAAGCTACAACTTGAAGATCTCCACAACTTCCAGACTCTTGACATACTTCATTGCTGTAATGTCGGTTTCATCACGAAGATCAGGCGGCTCCTTTTTACAAATTTTCAGCTTGTCAGCATTTCTGGGGCCAGCATTCATGGCAGATCATTACCAGGCTATCCTCTATCTGACAAACCGTGTAGTAGGTCTGAGAGACCCAATCCAGGAGCCCGCTGACAGCCGGCCAAGGTGGAGGCAAAGAAAACCAGGCCATGATCCAGGAAAATCTATCAAAGCAGTGGCAGCAATTAATTCTGATAATTACAGTGTATTGGAAGCCTGAACTGATAATTATAGGGTTATGATAGGCTGAACAGGCTTCAAAAATTACACTGTGCATATTGATGGCTAATAATTTTCAGTTGATTAGAGTATAAGAAGAAAAAAAGCATTTGGGATATTACTCTGAACGCTCAGTTTTCTCTGGGTGTGTGTACTGGCCTTCTATTGGTGTGTAGGCATATGCCTATGTGTTATTCTGCTTTGTACTATGAAGGGTTAATGTGTGGTGTTTTAGGGGTAAAGTTGTGCTGAAGTGTGTCTTCCCCTACATGTGTCAGGGCATATATGCAGGAGAAGGTTGGGCCTTGGGGTCTTCTGGGAAAGTAGGAGGGTGACTATTTACATGGAGATGTATCTGCTTCACCAAGAGTGGTGTTTTCCAATAGCAGGACCCTGATACAGGTTGGAGGACTGAATCTTTATTAATCACTTATGGGGAGTGATTAATAAAGCCCAACAAAAAGGTACAACACAAGCGGGTGGTCTGGCATGTGATGCACTCTGCAGAATGGTTGGGCCCTTCTGTTAGGGCCTACTGCAAAACAGAACCCGTCCTAGGGCCCTGGCCTGGAACCAAGATGTAATGTGGGCAGTGGCACACCTCCTAGCCTACAGGCTGAAGTTATGGTGAAGAGCTGATGCAGGTAATCAGTGCTCATCGCTGTTGTCATTTAACTTGGTTGGAGGCCAAGTGACGGGAGGGCTTACCTTGCAGCTCTGGTCTGGTCTGAATGTGGTGACAGAGGTACAAGGCTCAAAGTAGCATGGGTGCTGGTAATTGAGAAGCAATTGAGACCCCTCAGGCAAGGATCATGGTTGGCAGACTGCAGGGTGGCTTCTGAAAGAAGAACCTTGGAAACACGGTGTGAAGACTTGAGCAGGAGAACACTCAGAAGCAGATGCAGGTAACTGCCAGGGTCAGAGATGTGGTCAAGGAAAGCCAGGGTCATACAGGCTTAGGCAGAAGGAAGCGTAGTCAAGTAGTAGGCTGAGGTCAGTAACAGGGAAGCAGGCAGAGCGTAGTCAAGTAGTAGGCCAAGGTCGGTACAGAAGCAGGCAAAGTATGGTCAAACACAAAGCCAAGGTTGGTATCTGGGTTTTACAGAGCAAGGTCAGGAGCAAGCCAGGTCAGCAATGGAAGAATAGTCAGCAGGCACTGGAACACAGCAGCACAGGTCACGGAGAAGCTGAAGAACATCCAGCAACTAGCTCACATCAGGGCCTCCTTTAAATAGGCAGCTTGGCGCCGTTAATATTGGGCCTGTACCAATGCATGTAGATGTGCAGATGTGCCTACATGTCAATATCAGTAACATGTTTCGGCTGGAGTTCATTTTTAATGTACCTACCGAAATGTCATTGAAATGCTTTTACCAGACACTTCCATAATCCTTTGTATACTGTTGATTTGAATGTCCTTTGCTGTTGTGTCCCTAAATACATTTCGTGTGTTTTTCAGCTGGGCTGTAACCAGCTTGAGCTCCGTTTACAATTTTCTGGGCTCTGGTGGTTCTCCCAAGCTCAAGTGTGTTGATTGCTCCTACCTTTTAATGTTATGAAAGGTTCTAGTAATGAAAGTGGGAAGGTCAATTGCTGAGCTATAAATATGTATCTGACCCAACCAATACCTGAGGTTATTTTACAAAGGTATGGTTTGGGAAGATGATAAATATTTGGGGCACCATTCCAGTGCATTCCTTACCTCCTGGGCTGCTGCCTGGAGATGATGTATTTTTGGCGAGTCTCTCTAATTGGGTCATGCCTCAGCCTAGGGCAGCATTTCTCAACCTATTTTTCAGTTATGGCATTTATTACAGCAATTTTGTTATTTTACCCCCTTTTGTTATCCTTCCTTTTTCTGTCTTGAAAGGAAGCTAGGAGGGCCATGCAGGCCACTTAGGCTCTAATTCTACCATGACTGTGTATATAGATGTATCAGTTGCCAATTATGCGTGTATTATATATGAATGTCTATTGTATTGTGGATTATTATGTAACTTATGTTGAAAGTGATCCAAAATTTATTGCTTAGAGGTTTTATGCCCAATATGCCCTATAAGAGATTATATACTATACAAATAAACATAACTTCCCAGTCACTTGACTTCTTTATTCTCTGCTGTGTGCTTCATATACAGTCCCATTTTTTGCTCTTTCCCTTTCTTCAAACCAATGACAGGGATGGAGGCAGGTACCTCTTTGGTTCTTGCTTCATATAAAGTCCAAAACCCCTTGTCTCTCTCGTTCGACGGTGCATTCTTTACCTCCTGGGCTGCTGCCGGGAGATGATGTATTTTTGGAGAGTCTCTCTAATTGGGTCATGCCTCAGCCTAGGGCAGCATTTCTCAACCTTTTTTCAGTTATGGCACCCTTTAAAACTTTCCAAGATCTTACGGCACCCAAGTCCAAAAAAAGCATAAATGTTACTTTGCAACGAGAAAACTGAGCCTGGGGAAATGCACACAATTGCCTTGATGGAATTAACTTCACGGTGGCACAGTGGTGTAGTGGGTAGCCTAGCAGTAGAATCCCAACCACGACACTACCTGCCTGGAGTTTGCATGTTCTCCCTGTGCCTGCGTGGGTTTCCTTCTGTTTCCTCCTACGTTCCAAAGACATGCTGGTAGGTTAATTGGCTTCTGTCCATAATTGGCCCTAGTATATGAATGTGAGTTGGGGACCTTGGATGTGTGGAGTGCTGTGTAAATTGACGGCGCTATATGGGTACCTTAAATAAATAATAATATAATAGATGAGCATCTTAATGAGACACAATGCACAGGGATAGGGACAATTGTAGACACTCACTCAGGTTGAACTGGATGGACTGGTGTCTTTATTCAACCTTACTAACGATGTAACAGAGGCCAGAAGTCATCTGGGTCTTCCCTTCATGTCAGAGGCCCCCATCACAACAGGGGTGCCCCCACACTAATACTACAGAGTCCCAGAACAATGAAACGCTCTCAATTGGAGGTCCCAATGACACACTGGTATTACGGGGATTCAGAACAATGACGCAGTGATACTTAACAGCCCCTAAAAAATTAAACACTGACATTTGAAGGTTCCAGAACACTGACCACTTGGGGGTCCTGGAATAATGACACACTGACAGCTGAGGGCCCCAGAACAATGACACACTGACATTTGGAGGTTCCAGAAGAATGACAAAATACACTGACACGTGGGGGCCCCAGAAAAATGACACGCTGGCATTTGGTGGTCCCAGAACAAAGATTCATGGACACACCGTGGACCTAGAACATTGACACCAAGGTGATGGGGCAGGTCCAGGTGACAGGGTGGTTCATGTCATCCGTGTTTCTCTCCTCAATGGGCGCCACCTGGGGTGGTTTTTTTTTTTGGGCTACACTAGGCCGTTTGTACAGCAGGGGGCAGCAACCTACAGCCGGTGGGCCGCACCCGGCCTTCCCGCCGCTAAATGCCCAGCCCGTCAGTGCACGTGATGAATTTGTGTACAATTCACGTGCACCTGGCCCGCGGATGTTTTAACCCTTTCATGCCGACTGTATTCAAATCTGCGGCCTCGGCTTGAAGAGGTTGTACTGGTACCGTTTGTTAGAGCCGGTGGTCAGCTAAAAAGCTACTCGTCTGCTATCTCAAGCAGTGGGAGGAGACAAGCCCGCCACCTTCTGCGGCTCGCCCCGGCTCTCCCCTCCCACCAGGAGGCCTGAGCGCCAACTTTTAAAAAATGACAGTATTTAAAACAACCAAACTTGGTGTTTTGAATGTTTTTAAGTGCAAAGGAGGGATTTGGAGTCTTATAGACCCCGGATTCCTCCATAGAGAGTACTTGTCACTGCCTATTACAAGGATATTATTATTATTATTATATTATTATTATTAATAATAATAATTATAATTAATAATAATTAATAATATATATTATTATTATTATTAATAATAATAATTAATAATAATTATAATATTATTATTATTAATATAATATTATTACAAGGGATGTTTACATTCCTTCTGACAGCAATAAACGTGATCAGAATTTTTTTTTTTTAAAGGGACAGTGTAAAAAAAATAAAAAATAAATATGATTTCATTAAAATCAATTAAATATGATTTAATTAAAATAAAAATGACATAATAGGAAAAAAAATTTAAAGCGTCCCATCCCTCCATGCTCGCACGCAGAAGCGGGCGCACACGTAAGTCGCGACCGCAAATGTAAACAGTGTTCAGACCACACATGTGAGGTATCGCAACAATCGACTGAGCTATGAATATGTATCTGACCCAACCAATCCCTGAGGTTATTTTACAAAGGTATGGTTTGGGAAGATGATAAATATTTGGGGCACCATTCCAGTGCATTCTTTACCTCCTGGGCTGCTGTCTGGAGATTATGTATTTTTGGAGAGTCTCTCTAATTGGGTCATGCCTCAAGCCTAGGGCAGCATTTCTCAACCTTTTTTCAGTTCTGGCACCCTTTAAAACTTTCCAAAATCTTACAGCACCCAGGTCCAAAAAAGCATACATTTTACTTATCAATGAGAAAACTGAGCCTGGGGAAATGCACACAATTGCCTCGATGAAATGAACTTCACATTAGAGGTCCCCCTCCATCACTTAAGAGCCACCCTCCACATCTGAGTCTTCCCTTCATGTCAGAGGCCCCCATCACAACAGAAGTTTCCCCATCACATTAGAGCCCCCCTTAACATCAGATTTCCACCTTTCCGTCAGAGGCCCCATTACATCAGAGGTTCCCCCTTCATGCCCAGAGTCCCCCATCACATAAAAGTCTCCCCTATGCATTACAGGCCCCTATTACCACAGAATCCCCAATTACAGAGTCAGCACCCCCTCCCCATTGCTTCAGATTCCCCCCACAACATCAAAGTCCCTCATCACCTCAGAGTACTCGTCATCATAACGTCCTTCCATCCATCTCTGTTCAAGGGCAAACTAGGTCTTGTGCTCATGGCAACGGGGGGGGGGGGGGGAGCCAAAATGGCACCCTAGGGCATGTGCCAGAGGCCAAAGACCCTAAACTACCTGCTGGACAGTGGTGTCTGGTGGTATATTCTGGGGGGGGGGTCGGCAAACAATGCACCCACAGCCGCCCCCCCCCCAGTCGGTCAGGTCACCGGTTGGTCAGTCACCAGTCCCACACTTTCCCCATCTAGGTCGCGGGCAGCGCTTCCTCCAGGCAGCGGCTTCCCCTGTGTCTCCTCTTCCTCGGCATCACGGCGGCTTCCATTGTGCATCTCCTTCCTCCTCCCTCTTCCTCCGAGGCGGCCAATAGGATCACTTCTTCTTTTGGCCAATCTGGTGATGGGTCTGGCTGGGAGGAGAATCAGGAAGACAATAGAATCAGGAAGACAATAGCGAATATTATTATATAATATTAATATATTAATAATGGCTATATATAGCCATCAGCAGTACTGGAATTCAAATCCAGGATTCACTGTGGGATACTCTTTGATGGCCCTCCTCTCTCTGATGGCCGTTCCCAAAATAAGGAATACTATTCACATGCCCCTGTTCATATATTCAGCGATGCCTAATATATTTCTTTAACCTTTGAGTGAATTAACCACCGTATCGTGACTGTACATGATTGTGCATTCCAAACAAGATAGAGAAACATATTCTCTTATCTGTCTCATCTGTGAACCTTGGCCGTGTCCTGAGGAAGCCTAGCTGCGAAACGTGTAGACATACAAGGGCTCACTGCACAATATTCATAGATGCATTTTTGTTATAATCTTCATTCTTACTTTTATGTATTTGTAACCTTCAATAAATTTATAATTTTATACTGTTACTTCCTCTCCAGTGTTTCTCAGCCTAAAAATCCGCCCCCCTGGTAATACGTAGTACTACCTATTTTTTTTTGTCTTCATATACTTACGGAGGTGGCCTATTTTTGCACTTTCTTCTTTGTCTTTTGCCGAAGTGTGTCACAGAGGAGCTTGGTAGAAGCTTCTAGGTGGAGTGCAGCGTGGTGACCGCGAAGAACTTGTATTGAAATAGTACAATAGCTCCCAATAAACCCAGTGGAAAAGCTGCCCAACTGGGTGCACTCATGGCTTCTAGTAATGTGAAGTGAGCAGGTATCAGCAGGACCTACAGCGTCTGTTAAGAGAGACAAATGCGGTCTGAACGTCTTGCACCCAAATGGGATGAAGTCCAAAGGAGTTGCAACCCTACGCTTTTCCTCCTCATCAGGAACCTTTCCCTTACCGCTAGTCCTTTCCCTAACAAGGTGGGGTACGTATCCCTACTTTACTAACCAGCAGAAAGTACACCAAGCCTGGGAGCCAAAAAAAAGGCTCTGCTTGACCTAAGAGGGCTGCTAGGGTCACATGGGGGGACAGTGTCCAATAGGATAGCTTCCCCAGTGACCCAGGAAACCATAGAATCATGTTCCTCTTGACTTCCTCTCCAACAACAGTGCTGCTGTGGAAGAGTACCACCTGGAGTGGAGAAAGTAGACTGCGCCTGCCTACAAGCTACTACTGGACATTGTAAGAAGCATTTATTGCCCACCAATCAAGATATTTTTGACTGCTTTCAGAAGGTCAAGAGCCAGAGTTATTAGTAAGAGATCCCCTGCAACTTGGAGGGAAGAGTATGGCTGGTCCTACAGGATCATAGAACTGTCTGGCTGGTGTCACCGGACACCGGGTCAGAAAATACCAAAAGACTTTTCTTAAAGGGCCAACTACTATTTCAGAATAAAGGTCCTATGTTCTTGTTCAAATATTTTATTGGTAAAATGGAAGAAAACATTAACAAAACAAAGAGACATACAGTGTAGGCCCCAGTGAAGGGGAATATAGCTTAAGGTCCAAAAAATTACCGTTTAACTGATTGGGTCACAGCCCACACATTTGGACAATGGCAAATCAAGGTAGAACATATAGGTATAGAACTATTGTATTGTTCTATGATATGAGAGGTCAAGGAATACAGGTCCTATTTTCATGCTATTTTGTGTTCCCTGCAACCCCAAAAGAATTGAGTTCGGCAGAAAGGCCAGATTCACATATGTGCGGCCGCGGTTCCCAGCATGGGGTCCGATGCGTTTCTGTTCACCAGGTTCTGGAGCGATTCAGGCCCGAATTTTTGCCTGAATTCGCACCTGAACCGGGCCCAAAAACGCACAGGACCCTTTTGGAATTTGCACTGCGGCCGCCCCAGACATGTGAAAACCGGCTCCACTGTCGTGCGAATTGGATGCGGTGAAAGCCACATCCAATTCGCACCTATGTGAACCCCGCCTAAAAGGTAAAAAGACTGAAGTGACTGGAGGTCAACTTTTTTTTTTCTTCATCGTACACCAAGGACTAGACCCTAAGATGTTTAGCCTGCCACACCATTTAATCTGCATCACTCCAAGGGGAGGAGTGTACAATAATGTTTGAATTTCCTTTTTTTTTTGCTGTTTTTTCCTTCTATAAAAAAAAAAAAAGTTAAATAATGCAGCCAATGAGGGGCTGTATTTTGTTAGGAGAACAGGTCAAAGATAGGTGAACTGAGCTTTTGTAACCCTAACAAACACCCTTAGAAACCATCAAAAACCACATTAATGTCACCATGTCCAATCATTACAATCTCACAATTTTCATCGAAAGCTAAAGGAAATGAAAACTCTCAATTTCATTTATCCCTACTGGGGGAGTCAATGGAAAGAGCCATGTGTCCCTCCATACCCAGAAATATTGGGTTTGTCTCTCTCTCTCCAGCAGGTATACCGGGCAGCACATGGGAGGGTGTGGGTATGTGCTCCTTATGCCGCATAAACACGGGCGGACTTTTCGACCGGACTGGTCCGATGGTCTTTCCGACGGACTTTCTGACGGACTTCCGACTGACTTTTGAATGAACGGACTTGCCTACACACGATCTCACCAAAGTCCGACGGATTCGTACGTGATGACGTACCACCGGACTAAAATAAGGAAGTTGATAGCCAGTAGCCAATAGCTGCCCTAGCGTGGGTTTTTGTCCGTCGGACTAGCATACAGACAAGCGGATTTTTCAACCGGACTCAAGTCCGTCGGAAAGATTTGAAACATGTTTTATTTCTAGGTCCGTCAGACTTTTGGGGAAAAAAAAGTCAGCTGGAGCCCACCCACGATCGAATTGTCCGACAGAGTCCGGTCCGCCAGACCAAGTCTGCCCGAAAAGTCCGCTTGTGTGTACGCGGCATTAGGCCTCCCTGCTCCCAAGAGAACCTGTTACTTTGCACATGTTCTCTTTCACAGCAGGACTTGTGCAGCTAACACAAGGCTGTATTGAGTGGATACAGTACAATATGGATACAATGTACTTTACTGACTTCCATGCCGAAGCTGGGCTGCTCAAAGGCTGGGTACTCTGCAGCCATCCTTTCAGGAAAGTGACCGTCCTCTACCCCTCAGCATTGTATCTAATGAATGCAGTTGTCTAGCACATCGGAGCCCTCAGGGATGATGAGTAACGGCCTGCAGTGGCGAGGGACGTGTATGGATGAGGGTCCAGATCTCCCTGGCTACCCCAGCCTGGGAAGAGGGCACAGAAATGCGGCATAAGAAGCTCACACGGGATTTTAATAGCCATTCAACAGCTGAATTACAGCTTTGTCCTTTATGGTTCAGTCTGCCCACACTGCAGCCACCAGCACCTACTATATGAGGGAGCTGAATGGGGCCCAACGGGGACTCAATGAGAGCCACACTGAGGCCTCCAGAGATGCAGATTTGAAGTTTCCCAGACAACGTCAATCTGACTGCGGCTTTTACAGGTTCCAAAACTGCAGTCCATGAGATTTACCCTGGAGCTGCTGAAATAGCACACTTCATGGTGGAACTCAATCAAAAACATTTTTTGATAGAACAGGAATGTGGCTATCTGTGTCCCCACCCCAGTTCCTCTCACATCTTGTTGAAGATAGACACAGAGCGTTGTACCCAAATGGCAGATGTTTTAACAATATAAAAATGAGGTTGGAGTTGTGCCTTAAAGAAACCCTATCACTTTGACCTGGATGGGCTCTTGCTAGTCCAAACCCTGACACATGCTATACTTACCCTTACATCACACCTATCTCCACTAGAGCAAACCCAAAATACATGGCGCTTCTGGGTATGAGGAAGTATGTGACCTCCTCAAAGGATATAGTGCTTGCCATTTGCCAGTTTCGAACAAGGTAATTATCCCTATGTAAGCTCCAATATCATCCAACATGGAGCTTGCACAGGGTTTGACTCAACACCCCATAGAGGAAGGAGCAGCAGGGGAGCATGGGGAATTTCAAGAGAAAGGGTCACGGGGCAGGCTAGAAGACAAGAAAGATGAAGCCCCATCCAGGGGCGGACTGACCATTGAGCCACTCGGGCACTGCCCGAGGGCCCTGGTTGGGGGGGGCCCCATCAGGGTTGCCAGCCTCAGTAAAACCAGGGACAGTATGTATAAATCTGTGTTTTTTTTACATCTGTCTGTGTATACTGTGTGTACATGTATGTGTATACTGTGTGATTGTATACTGTGTGTGTGTATACTGTGTTGCCCCATAATCTCTGATTGCCTGGGGGCCCCATAATCTCCTATTGCCCGGGGGCCCCATGAGTTATCAGTCCGCCCCTGGCCCCATCTGAAGGCAGAAAACACCTACAGGGTAATGACTAAGGCCGCGTACACACGAGCGGACTTTTCGGCAACAAAAGTCAGACGGCCATTCCGGCGGACTTTCGTCAGACTTTTGACGGACTTCCGACGGACTTTTGAACGAACGGACTTGCCTACACACGATCAGACCAAAGTCCGACGGAATCGTACGTGATGACGTACGACCGGACTAAAATAAGGAAGTTGATAGCCAGTAACCAATAGCCGCCCTAGCGTGGGTTTTCGTCTGTCGGACTAGCATACAGATGAGCGGATTTTTCGATCGGACTCGAGTCTGTCAGAAAGATTTGAAGCATGTTTCATATCTAAAGTCCGTCAGATTTTCGACTGGAAAAGTCCGCTGAAGGTCCGATGAAGCCCGCACACGATCGGATTGTCCGCCGGACTCGGTTCATCAGACCAGACCGGTCGAAAAGTCCGCTCGTGTGTACACTGCATAAGTCAAGTAAAATAACCACGTTACATCTACTTTTAGGGCTCATTTACATTACAACTCATTTATGTCCACCACATTAAGGTGTCTTCATAAGCTTTTGGTATTTGAAAGGGTTATTTTGACTCAAATAGCAAAACTTAGCTCAGCCCACCAAAAATACATCATGCAGGACAATTCCAGCATACTACAACCCATGGTGTGTTTAGGCTCCACCCATGGCGTCCGCAGCATAGGGCAAGGGGGGGCCATTGCCCCCCCCCACCTGGAATCATAAGAAGGTGTTGAAGACAGTTGCCCTGTGTTGCAATGGCCGCCGCGGCCGCCATCGCGGCCACCGCTGACTTCTTTTCTGAGTCTGCTGGCCTGGGGCTGCTCTCTTTTCCGACTTATCACAGATAATACAGACATCCGTCCCTCCCTCCCTCACCGCCCAGCCCAATCATCGGATTGGCTCTGCCGATCGGGCCTCTGCTCGACATCTCGGCTGTTCTGCGATTGGCAGCCTGCCTGTGTATGTACGGCGCTATGCAGATCCGGCAGGCGCGGCGTGGGCTCCTCCCACAGGTGCGTGCAATCAGTCAGCGGGCGAGAATACGCTGCCAGTGCCTGGGCCTATCGCATCACAGGAGGAGATCCTGAAGAGCCACAGGTAACAGTAGTGCCAGTTAGGAGGAGAATTTAGATAGATATATATTGCTTGGAAAGTTGGACAGCTGAGCTATTGCTGGAATAGATATTTGTGTGTTATATAATCTTCTTCACTTTGTATGGAAGTTACTCAGTCTCAGGCATACCATGCCCATATAAATATAGCCTAGAGAATCTACATCTTTCTATATTGCAATACTGTATAGGTTGTTTTCATCAAGATCAAAATATGGCCACAACAGATGTATTGCAATATAGAAAAGATGTAGATTCTCTAGGCTATATTTATATGGGCATGGTATGCCTCAGACTGAGTAACTTCCATACAAAGTGAAGATGAATTATCTCAAGAGCTATTTCACACTGCCATCTGGCCGCGTTATCGGTAAAGCAGCGGCGCTTTATCATCGTTTTAGCGGCGCTATTCAGCCGCTAGCGTGGCGCTTTTAACCCCCGCTAGCGGTGGAAGAAAGGGTTAAATGCGACTGTGCATCGCCGCTGCCGAGGCCCCCCCCCCCTGAAAAAAGTTCTGCGGACGCCCATGGCTCCACCAGGAATTTTCCATTGGAAACACAGAAGCGTGCACGGCAAGTCATGTAGTGTGAATGTGCTGTCATAATGCTCTGGACCCCAAGTTGGAGGGTGGTCAGGGTGAAGCGACTGGAGAAGGGAGGATCTTTGTCCAAAAAGCGGTAACTAAAAATTGAATTTTAAAAATTGAAAAAAGATGGTGGCCTCCTGGAGAAGGATTGTATAAGGGCTGTACTAATAGTAATGCAAAAACGGGCATGGCTTTTTTATGAACTTACATAGGCGGTTCAAATTTCACATGCTGGTAGAGTAACTCTTCTTCTTTAGTAACTCTTCTTCTTTAGTAACTCTTCTTCTTTTTCATTGCAGTTAAATAATGGATTCCAAGCAGAAGCAATCATTGAGTTCTGGATGAAGGAGGGGTGCAGGCTGCCTGACATCTATCGAAGGATACAGAAAGTTTAGAGATGACACCATTTACAAGCGTCACCAAAAACAAGGCATTGCTCATATCAATGGTGTCATCTATTTAGATTCTAACTTACTAAAAAAAAAGTTTGCCCACTTTTGCATTACTTTGGGTACAGCCCTCACATTTTACAAACATTACCTTGCTCATGTCCATGTTCTAGATTATATGGTTGTTGTTATCATGTGAAGCTATTACTACTGTTTCAGGGGGGGGGGGGGGGGGGGGGGGGCAAGTGAAAATGTAATGTTATCATACCTCCCAACTTTTTGAGATGGGAATGAGGGACACCTATCAGCAAAAGTATGCAGGTATAAGACACACCCCTTGCCACGCCCCCTTAAAGGAGAATTGTACAAAAAAAACAAGATTGGTTAAACCCACGAGTGCTTTTTTTTTACCACTACTATTACTTTATGTTGGCTTTTAGAATTTACTAATGCAGCAATTTAGAAATCAGATGAAAGGTTTAGCACTGGAAAACACTTTTTGATAGATAAAAAGTGCATTTTATATCCATCTATACAGATCAGACCAAAATGAGGGACAAATAAGGAGGAATGAGGGACAGAGGGGACATTGCTCCAAATCAGGGACAGTCCCTTGAAATCAGGGACAGTTGGGAGCTATGTGTTATGCCGCGTACACACGGTCGTACTTTTCGTCTACAAAAGTCCAACGGACGCTGACGGACTAAAGCTGGCTGGTAATCCGATCGTGTGTGGGCTTCTCCGGACTTTCAACGTACTTTTTTAGCCTCAAATCCGACGTACTTTAGATTTGAAACATGCTTCAAATCTTTACTTCGTAACTACGACGGACCCCGAAATCCGCTCGTCTGTGTGCTAGTCCGACGGACAAAAAGCCACGCTAGGGCACCTATTGGCTACTGGCTATGAACTTCCTTATTTTAGTCCGGTGTACGTCATCACGTACGAATCCGTCGGACTTTTGTGTGGTCGTGTGTAGGCAAGTCCGTTCGTTAGAAAGTATGCCGCAAGTCCGCCGCAAGTCCGCCGAAAGTCTGTCGGAAGTCTGTCGGACAGGCTGTCTGACTTTTGTAGACGAAAAGTCCGACCGTGTGTACGCGGCATTATTGTTATCACTTCCTGTCTCATAGCTTTGGTCTATTGGTGGCACAGTGGCTAGGTGGTTAGCTCTTCTGCCTGGCATCACTAGGGTTGCCGGTGTTCTGTCGATTTGTGCCCTCTGTCGAAAAGTGCCCGCGCATGCGCAGAACGGAACGGCACTCCGGGTGATTTCCAGATCAGCTGGAGTGACGTCACCATAGCGCATGTGCACATCACAGGAGCCTTTTCTTTTCGACGGGAGATACCATTTCACGGGCACAATAAAGGCCCCATTTACACCTGAGCGTTTTGTAGCTTGAAGCCTGAAGCTACAAAACGCTGGAGGGGAAAATATCAATTATTCTCTATGGAGATGGTTGACATTTCCACTCCAAAACGCCTGAAGCCAGAAGCTCCAAAATGCCTGAAGCTCAAACAAGTTCTGGAACTTTTTTTTTTTTAGGCAGATTTGGGCGTTTTTCTGCTTTTTACATTGGTGTCCTTTTGACCAGTACAAAATCGCGGCAAAAAACGTGGCAAAATCACGGCAAAAAACGTGGCAAAATCGCACAACTTTCTGCCTGAAAACGCTACGCTCAGGTGTGAATGGGGCCTTAATGCTATGCAAACAGCGGAGGGACACCGTATTTGTCATATTGTGCCTTGCTGTTGCGCCGCGGATGTACAGTGTGCTCAAGGTCCAGTTTTGTCAGTGTTGCAGGGCAGGTTTTGCCTGTGTCTAAGGAAGGGTTGCGACACAGACAAAACCCGCCCTTCACCACAGCTACAACCCGCCCCGCAAAAGCGAGGCACAATCTGACATCTGCGGTGTCCCTCTTTGCATAGCTTTCAATTGTGCCTGTGAAATGGTATCTCCCGTCGAAAAAAAAACCCCTACGATGTGCGCATGCGCTATGGTGACGTCACTCCAGCTGATCGGGAAATCAGCCGGAGTGCCCTTCCGTTCTGCGCATGCGCGGGCACTTTTCGACGGAGTGCACAAATCGATAGAACACCGGTTCTAATTCCAACTATAGCGCTACCTGCCTGAAGTTTGCATGTTCTCCCTGTGCTTGTGTGGGTTTTCTCACACACTCCAAAGACATGCTGGTAGTGTAGTGCCCCCCCCTAAGGAGGCGCTGGTGAAAGTGGATCCCCCACCCGGTACAGCCAGGCATACCGCATCTTCACAGGCATACTTCAGTCAGGAGACAGTCCAGTGCTTGCTTTTTTGTTGAGGGGATAAAACTTGGATAGGGATAAATATGGGATTCCCACTTGACTTTAAACTCTTTAGGGACAACTCTCCTATGTACAGGCTATTTACACTTCTTTCTTCCTCAAGGACTAAACTTGCTTGTAGAACTTTCAGCTGGCACCTGGACTATGAGTCTCACTGAAGAAAAAGTGCAGTCCGGTACTGTAGTAGCAGCCCTTTACAGGCAGGGACCCCGGGCCCCTTTAGTTGTGTAGTAGAGTTCAGTGCCCAGCCTAGATTCACCTGGATAGTCTGTAGTAGCAGCCCTTTACAGGCGGGGACCCCAGGCCCCTTTAGTTGTGTAGTAGAGTCCAGTGCTCAGCCTAGATTCCCCTGGATAGTCCGATTCTGTAGTAGCAGCCCTTTACAGACGGGGACCCCAGGCCCCTTTAGTTGTGTAGTAAGGTCCAGTGCTCAGCCTAGATTCCCCTGGATAGTCCGATTCTGCAGTAGCAGCCCTTTACAGGCGGGGACCCCGGGCCCCTTTAGTTGTGTAGTAGAGTCCAGTGCCCAGCTTAGATTCCCCTGGATACTGAGCCCAGTACCACCTCTTCAGGCGCTGCCAACCCACCTGGCTGCAGCTGCCCCTTTCTCTAGCCTTCCTGGCTACTTCCCACAGTGCTCTCAGACTGTTATACTCACCAGCCCACCCGGCTGTCTTCTCCTGGGGAACTCTTGGATGTGCTGACTCTCTCTCCTGCTGTCCTCACACCTGCTCCTGTGCATCCAGGACAGGACTCCTCCATGTGTCTTAAGAGGATCCCTCCAGCACTCAAGCCCAGGCCCGAGACTAGGGGGCTCCCACAAGGGCCACTGACAGCTTTCTCAGCACTCCTTCCCCATTATCCACTCAACTGCCCCTGTCTGCCCTGAGCCAGTGTATTCAAGAGGTGCCCTCCCCCTGCCAGCCCACCTGCTGGTGATTGGCTGGGGCCCCCCTCAATACTCCAGGCAGCTCCTCCTAACCTCCCTCCCATTCTTCTAGTTTCTCCAAAGTTCCATCAAGTAGGGGAAGGTACCAGAGGTGCTGCTTGATGAGTCATCCAGCCTCCCTGAGTCACTTACCCTGACCCAGATACAAACTCTCAACCAGGCTAAATTTCCTTATACTACAGCTACAACTATGTAAAATCCAGCACTCTACGCTAGAGGGTGCTACAGTAGGTCAACTGGCTCCTGTCTGAATTGACCCTAGTTTGTGTACTGAATGCACAATATATACAGTATGTGTAAAGCGCTGCATAAATTGACAGCGCTATAATAGTACCTGAAATATATGAATGTGGAAAACAGTGCCTGTCAGCACTCTTACTCGTCACTTCCACCAGCTGGAGCTATAACCGCTAGCCGAGCGGCCACCGTCATTATACTGCGGCAGGTCGGCTCTCCTGACCAAATCGCCGTAACTGTACGTCGGCCCTTTAAACAGCTACAGAAGACGGGGGACCCGATGCACGTGGCCGGCGGGTGCGATTCGTAAATTCGTACGAATTTCCATAAATTCGTACATTCGGGAGGATCCGAAATATGAATTGCTATGTTTCCGAATTTTGTACGAAATTTCGTTTACGAATTTCGGATCCAAATTCTGTTACAATAGAAATGAGAATGTTCGTTAATTACGATTATTCGTTATGATGAAGTTAAATAACCCAGGAAGTCAGCACAGCACAGGGATGGTGGGAGCCCCTCATAATGAGCACAGCACAGGGATGGGAGGAGCCCCTCATAATGAGCACAGCACAGGGATGGGAGGAGCCCCTCATAATGAGCACAGCACAGGGATGGTGGGAGCCCCTCATAATGAGCACAGCACAGGGATGGTGGGAGCCCCTCATAATGAGCACAGCACAGGGATGGTGGGAGCCCCTCATAATGAGCACAGCACAGGGAGGGTGGGAGCCCCTCATAATGAGCACAGCACAGGGATGGTGGGGGCCCCTCATAATGAGCACAGCACAGGGATGGGGGGAGCCCCTCATAATGAGCACAGCACAGGGATGGTGGGGGCCCCTCATAATGAGCACAGCACAGGGATGGGGGGAGCCCCTCATAATGAGCACAGCACAGGGATGGTGGGGGCCCCTCATAATGAGCACAGCACAGGGATGGGGGGAGCCCCTCATAATGAGCACAGCACAGGGATGGTGGGAGCCCCTCATAATGAGCACAGCACAGGGATGGTGGGAGCCCCTCATAATGAGCACAGCACAGGGATGGTGGGAGCCCCTCATAATGAGCACAGCACAGGGATGGTGGGAGCCCTTCATAATGAGCACAGCACAGGGATGGTGGGGGCCCCTCATAATGAGCACAGCACAGGGATGGTGGGAGCCCCTCATAATGAGCACAGCACAGGGATGGTGGGAGCCCCTCATAATGAGCACAGCACAGGGATGGTGGGAGCCCCTCATAATGAGCACAGCACAGGGATGGTGGGAGCCCCTCATAATGAGCACAGCACAGGGATGGGGGGAGCCCCTCATAATGAGCACAGCACAGGGATGCTGGGAGCTCCTCGTAATGATAAATTCATCATAACAAACATTCGCAATTGTTCCGAAAAGTTAACGAACATAACGAAAATTCGTATTTCGTACGAATCCAAATTGGATTTCGGACACGAATTACGAAATATGAAATCATTCTAATACGAAACAAAACAAATTTATTGATGGCGCACATGTCTACTAGTCAATCCCTCCCCCCCCCCACACAGTTAGAAACACACGTGAGGGAACACATTTAACCCCTTGATC
This sequence comes from Lithobates septentrionalis, assembly GCA_037952835.1. Classification (NCBI taxonomy): domain Eukaryota; kingdom Metazoa; phylum Chordata; class Amphibia; order Anura; family Ranidae; genus Lithobates; species Lithobates septentrionalis. The sequence continues at coordinate 529,233 of JBBDGP010002761.1, forward strand.
GCCCCCTAGTGTTAACCCCTTCCCTGCCAGTGACATTTACACAGTAATCAATGCATTTTTATAGCACTGATCGCTGTATAAATGACAATGCTCCCAAAAATGTGTCAAAAGCTTCCGATCTGTCCGCCGCAATGTCGCAGTCCCGCTAAAAATCGTAGATCGCCGCCATTACTAATAAAAAAATAAATACAATTGCCATAAATCTATTCCCTATTTGTAGACGCTATAACTTTTGCGCAAACCAATCAATATGCGCTTATTGTAATTTTTCCTGAGGAAGAAATTCGTTTTCTTCCGGGGGGGATATTTATTATAGCAAAAAGTAAAAAATATTGCTTTTTTTTTAAAAATTGTCGCTCTTTTTTTGTTTATAGCGCAAAAAATAAAAACCGCAGAGGTGATCAAATACCACCAAAAGAAAGCTCTATTTGTGGGGAAAAAAGGACGTCAATTTTACTTGGGTACAGCGTCGCACGACTGCCCAATTGTCAGGTAAAGCGACGCAGTGCCGAATCGCAAAAAATGGCCTGGTCATTAAGGGGGCAAATCCTTCCGGGGCTGAAGTGGTTAAAGAAGTCTTACTTCTTTTTTTTTTCTTTTTTTTTATTACAGCATTCTGTCCCCCCCAGGGGACAAAATACTTGTAGTACTTTGTTCCACCTTCCTACATTCCTACATGATGTGGAAGGCTAGCTTTACAGTTCAGAAAGGCCGTGTGCGTGGGAGTGACGTCATCACGGCTGATCACAGCGCCGGAGCCGCGATACCCGGAAGTAACCCCCCGGGAGTGATGTTGCCGGCCGGTGCTGTATCGCAGTGAGGGCTTCGATCTCAGATGAGTATTCTATGCCTACAAGCTCATTATGCCTTTGTCTTGCAGGTGTTTTTTTTTTTGATGAAAATGGGTTTACAACACTTTTAACCGCTTGCCGACCGCCGCACACAGATATTTGTCGGCAGAATGGCACAGGCAGGCAAACGGGCGTTCTGCCTTGTGACATGACAGAGATCTACTGTCATCAGGAGCAGTGATCTCTGTCATGTCAGTGGTAACCCATCCCCCCTACAGTTATAATCACTCCCTAGGACACACTTAACCCCTTGATCGCCCCCTAGTGTTAACCCCTGCCCTGCCAGTGTCATTTTTACAGTAATCGGTGCATTTTTATAGCACTGATTGCTGTATAAGTGACAACGGTCCCAAAATAGTGTCAAAAGTGTCCGATGTGTCCACCATAATGCCGCAGTCACGATAAAAATCGCAGATCGCCGCCATTACTAATAAAAAATTTTTTTTTTATAGCACTGATCGCTGTATAAATGACAATGGTCCCAAAATAGTGTCAAAAGTGTCCGATGTGTCCACCATAATGCCGCAGTCACGATAAAAATCGCAGATCGCCGCCATTACTAATAAAAAAAAAAAAAATGCCATAAATCTATTCCCTATTTGTAGATGCTATAACTGTTGCTAAAAATCGTAGATCGCCGCCATTACTAGTCAAAAAAAAAAAATTCTAATAAAAATGCTATAAATCTATCCCCTATTTTGTAGACTTTTGCGCAAACCAATTAATATACGCTTATTCCGATTTTTTTTTACCATAAATAAGTAGAAGAATACATATCGGCCTACACTGAGGAAAAAAAATTTTTTTATATATTTTTTGGGGATATTTATTATAGCAAAAAGTAAAAAAATATTGCTTTTTTTTTTTCAAAATTGTCGGGGTTTTTATGTTTATAGCGCAAAAAATAAAAACCGCAGAGGTGATCACATACCACCAAAAGAAATCTCTATTTGTGGGGAAAAAAGGACGTCAATTTTGTTTGGGTACAACATCACACGACCGCGCAATTGTCAGCTAAAGCGACGCAGTCACAAAAAATGCTCTGGTCAGGAAGGGGGGTAAAATCTTCCGGGGCTGAAGTGGTTAAAGTCCCTCCCTCAAGTCACCCGTTGTCCCTGAGCCCTATTCACTTCCTAACATTGTGTGGATAGGCGTGAGATACGATGTGCATAAAACACACAGAGTCCAAGTAGCAGAAGTCCAGCAATACAAAGCAGAACCAACGGAAAGTCACCCCGACCGGAAGCACTCACAGGATGTAATGGCAATATGACAGCAGACTGATGATTCAGAGTCCGTCCCGAGGAGTGGAATGTGGCCTGGCCGGTCTGTACCCAAATGGGGAGACTTCCAGGAAGGATGGCATGTCCCTGCACTTTCTCTACTCCTCCAGGACCTTTCCGTGATGCTAAGCACAGTCCACGCTAAAAAAAAATAAAATTGCTTGGTTGAGGTGCTAATTCCCACTTAAGGACCAGCCTCGTTTTGGATTTTAGGTGTTTACAAGTTTAAAACGGGTTTTTCTGCTAGAAAATTACTTAGAACCCCCAAACATTATATATGGTTTTTCTTCTAACACCCTAGAGAATAAAATGGCGGTCGTTGCAATACTTTTTTTTTGCGCAGCGCTCTTAAAAGCGCACTTTTTTTGGAAAAAATTCACTTTTTTGAATAAAAAAATAAGACAACAGTAAAGTTAGCTCAATTTTTTTTTTTATATTGTGAAAGATAATGTTACGCCAAGTAAATTGATACCCAACATGTCACGCTTGAAAATTGCGCCCGCTCGTGGAATGGCGTCAAACTTTTACCCTCAAAAATCTCCATAGGCGACGTTTAAAAAATTCTACAGGTTGCATGTTTTGCGGTACAGAGGAGGTCTAGGGCTAGAATTATTGCTCTCGCTCTACCGGTCGCTGTGATACCTCACATGTGTGGTTTGACCACCGTTTTCATATGCCGGCGCTACTCGCGTATGCGTTCGCTTCTGCGCGTGAGCTCGTGGGGACGGGGGGGGGTTTTAAAAAAAAAAAATTTTTATCTATATTATTTATTTTACAATATTTTATTTATTTTTACACTGTTTTTAAAAAAAAAAAATGGTGTCACTTTTATTCCTATTACAAGGAATGTAAACATCCCTTTTAATAGAAAAAAGCATGACAGGTCATCTTATATATGAGATCTGGGGGGGTCAAAAAGACTTCAGATCTCATATTTACACTAAAATGCAATAAAAAAAAAAAAAAAAAAGTAATTTAGAAAAATGACATTTGAAAAAATGTACCTTTAAGAGGCGTGGACGAAAGTGAAGTTTTGACGTCGCTTCCGCCCAGCAGTGTCATGGAGACGAGTGGGCGCCATCTTAGCCTCACTCGTCTCCAGACACACCACAGGGAAGGACGCGATCGCCTCCGCCGCTATCGACGGCTCCGGATCGCGGCGGGAGGGGGGGGGCCTCTCCCGCCACCGATAAAAGTGATCTCGCGGCGAATCCGCCGCAGGGACCACTTTCATCTGAAAGCCGGCCGCCGCACGAAAACGGGGATACCGGGGTTATGGCAGCTAGCTGCTGCCATAACAACGATATCCCCGTTCAAAGTTTGGACGTACATCGTCGTGCGGCGGTCGGAAAGTGGTTAAATGGCGCCCAAATGCACTAAGACAGAACATCGCAAACAAACAGCAGTGCGTCGTAATGCGTTGCGTTACAAAAAAAAAGGGTCATGTCCGATTTTCCGTACTTTAGGGGGTGTATTGGCAGCCCATTCATCTCAAAAGGGTTGCTTTTAGGCCGGGTTCACACCATTTCGAATTGGATGTGAGTTTCCCCGCATTCCAATTCGCATAGCAAGAGATTGTGACCGGCTCCCTATGGAGCCGGTTCACGTATCTCCGATGCGGCTCCGGAGCGAATGGACACAAGGGGCCCTGTGTGCGTCTTTTGGTCCGGTTCAGGTCCGAATTCAGCCCTAAAATTCGGGCTGAAATCGGACCTGAAACGCTGAACGAAGACGCACCGGACGCCTGCTGTGAGCCGCTGCATTCTATAGTAGACATGCACGGTTCGTTTAGTTCCGAATTGATATTCGGACTAATTTTTCGTTATTTGGAGATTTGGATATATCCGAATTGCAATTTAAACAAGTTTTACCGAATGCTCCAAATAACGTAACGAAATTCGGCAGAAATTAGAATCGAATTTTAGATCGAACTCCAGTCGAATTCTAACTACACATAATGCCGAAATCAAAGACTGTGTGTGTTATTGGAGCACCATTTCAAAAAAAAAAAAATGCTGTTGTTGTTAAGCCAAAGGCGATTTAAAGAGTCATTGTAATCATTTGATGAAGATTTTTCTTTTGTCTGTTCACTTTGCTGCATTCAAATCGAAAACAATATAACAATTTCGTTTCAACTGAATCGAAAATGGATCGATTTGAACATTTTGAATCGGAAAAAAAAAATCGGTAAATTTGAAGAAAATTCGAATTCCGAATTGAACAAATCAACTTTGATTGAACTTGCAATTTGTTTGTTTTTCCACCCTTTTCTCCTCCTTTTCCTTTTTTCTCACCATGTTTCATTTTTACATTCCTTTTTTGTCATGTCATTTCACGATTACATTGTCCACTTAATTCACATTCAATTTTTTTCCATATTTTTCATTCATTTTTCATTCACTCATTCACATAGTTCCATGTACACTTTTCTTAGATCACTCCAGGTTACCATTTGGGGTTACCCTGGTCTTTCACTCATGCACCAGCTTTTGTGTCATGGACCATCGGGAGGTTCTGCTATGGGCGCTCTGCTGCACACGGCTATGAGTACCTCAGCTCCCGGGGAAAACTACTCTGGGGACCCTGATTGCATGATCGCAGCACCCCACCGCATTAGACTTTTTTGTGAGTACTTAGGATGGGCAAATTTGGCTTTCCTTTATATTACCTATCAGAAATAGACTAATGTTATTATTCATTTTTTATACTCTGCAGACATATCTGAGCATCTGCCCCTGAAGAGTGTCTCTACACGAAACGCGACGGTCATACGTGATGCTGATTTATGTCTGTAATGGACATATCAACCATGGTCTGCAGCAGATTATCAATTTTGACATTCCTATTTATCTATTATGGTCCTATATATTTATATATTTTTATATTCACATTTTTGCTGCTGGTGCTGTTCTTTATGTGATATGTATTTATATGAACTTATTCTATACAATGCAACAATAAATTGTTTTGAATTATTATACCTATGTAATTTTTCACCCATGCCATACTTGTATGTCTTGTGTGGGTGGATTCAACATGAATCGGCATACTTATTGTACATGTGGCTTTTAACCATTGCCATATTCTATTGCATTTAATGTTTTTACTAATAAAAAATTTGCACTTATTTAAACTTGCCTCCACAAAGTCATCCATCTCATCTAAAGTCCCACTTTCCCTTCTTTTTCTTTTTTTATTTATGTTAATAAACTTTATTGAATCATACTTGGTCTGGTTCCTTATTCCTTGGGGTGTAGCCCACTGATCTAGTCACCCCTGCTGGATACCTGGCATTTGGTATCCTGTACAGTGCCATTTGAAACAGGAAACCCGCCTACTCCTGCAATGCCAGGGGTGAGCGCCAACGGCTGCCATGTTCCTGCAATTAACTCAGGATGCAAGGAAGTCAGCAATGGTGCATTAGGACCAAGGTGCATGGGGGGCTAAAACAGCCTAGTGGTATGGCATCTGTATCTATTTAGATTTTAACAAACTGCACAATGCATTTAAAACTGCTGGGGCCCCTTGATGGCAGGGGCCAGTTTCTGTAAAAAAATCTGAACTTAGCCTTGAACTGCTGTTCCCAATAAATTAATTCAGGAAATAAATGAGGGAAAAATTGTCCCAAGGTGACACAGAGCACAGTCGCCATTTTCTGACAGCCGAGCCTCGTATACTCAGACACCGCAGTATATATATATATATATATATATATATATATATATATATATATAATGAATGACATTTCCCGGCCAGGCTGCTTAAGAGACTCACATCACTGAATGTCTTTCATTGTCTCCTCTTATAAGCCGCTCTCTCATCACTATTCCAATTGTCACCTGCTTAGGAACTGTCTACAAATGTACGAAATGCAGCAGGCTCTGGTCCCCAGGGTCTGTTGTTCTGCTATGGAATTCATTTCTTCTCCATGTTTACCAGCTATTTCCAGCTTATATTTATAAATATACAGTTGTGCTCATAAGTTTACATACCCTGGCAGAATTTATGATTTCTTGGCCATTTTTCAGAGAATAGGAATGATGACACTAAAACTTTTCTTTCACTCAGGGTTAGTGTTTGGCTGAAGCCATTTATTATCAATCAACTGTGTTTACTCTTTTTATATCATAATGGCAACAGAAACTACCCAAATGACCCTGATCAAAAGTTTACATACCCTGGTGATTTCGGCCTGATAGCATGCACACAAGTTGACACAAAGGGGTTTGAATGGCTATTAAAGGTAACCGTCCTCACCTGTGATCTGCTTGCTTGTAATTAGTGTGTGTGTATAAAAGGTTAATGCGTTGCTGGACTCCTGACAGACCCTTGCATCTTTCATCCAGTGCTGCACTGACGTTTCTGGATTCTGAGTCATGGGGAAAGCAAAAGAATTGTCAAAGGATCTGTGGGAAAAGGTTGTTGAACTGTATAAAACAGGAAAGGGATATAAAAAGATATCCAAGGAACTGAGAATAGCAATCAGCAGTATTTAAACTCTAATCAAGAAGTGGAAAATGAGGGGTTCTGTTGAAACCAAACCACGGTCAGGTAGTGGTATATTTTGGTTTTGTGCTGCCCTAGGCAAGACTAAAATCGGGCGCCCCCCCATCTGAATTTGTCACAACCCTTCCTGTTTAAGACTCACCCCTTCATCTGTAAACTTCACCCCTTCCTCTTTAGGCTCCACCTCTTCCTATTAGAGCTCCACCTCAGGAGTTGGTCAGAGACTGCAGACATACTATAGGAGCTGGTCTGAGACTGTGGACATGATACAGGAGATGGTTAGAGGCTGGGGACATGATCAGAGACTGCGGACAAGATTAGAGGCTCCGGACTTGATCAGAGGCTGGGGACATGATCAGAGGCTCTGGACGTGATCAGAGGCTGGGGACATGATCAGAGGCTGGGGACATGATCAGAGGCTGGGGACATGATTAGGGTCTGCGGACATGGTCAGGGGCTGCGGACATGGTCAAGGGCTGCGGACATGGTCAGAGGCTGCAGACATGATTAGAGGCTGCAAACATGGTCAGGGGCTGCGGACATGGTCATGGGCTGTGGACATGGTCAGAGGCTGTGGACATGGTCAGGGACTGCGGACATGGTCAGGTGCTGCGGGGCTACGGACATGGTCAGGGGCTTCGGGTGTGCAGGCTTGGTCAGGGGCTGCGGACATGGTCAGGGGCTGCAGACATTGTCAGGGGCTGTGGGGCTGTGGACATGGTCTGGGACTGTGGACATGGTCAGGGGCTGCGGGGCTGTGGACATGGTCAGGGGCTGCAGACATGGCCAGGGGCTGTGGACATGGCAAGGGGCTGCAGGGGCTACAGACATGGTCAGGGGCTGCGGACAAGGTCAGTGGTTGTGGACATGGTCAGGGGCTACGGACATGGTCAGGGGCTGCGGGGCTGCAGACATGGTCAGGGGCTGCAGACATGGTCATGGGCTGCGGACATGGTCAGGGGCTACGGACATGGTCAGGGGCTGCAGACATGGTCAGGGGCTGCAGACATGGTCATGGGCTGCGGACATGGTCAGGGGCTGCGGACAGCATCCTTCTTCTAATACATTTGCCGGTCATCATTACTTACATGATTCATCACTGTGACCATCCACTCCGCTGAGCCCAGCCAAGCCGTCGTGAATCAAGACCGGCCGCCTGAGCATAGCCAAGCACAGCCAATGTCAGCTGAGCGGGGACCGCCCCCTCCCGCCCGAGTATAGCCGAGCACAGCCGAGGTGAGCTGAGCAGGGACCGCCCCCTTCCACCCGAGCATAGCTGAGCACAGCCAAAGTGAGCTGAGCGGGGACTGCCCCCTCCCACCCGAGTATAGCTGAGCACAGCCGAGGTGAGCTGAGCGGGGACCTCCCCCTCCTGCCCAAGCACAGCCAAGGTGAGCTGAGTGGGGACCCCCCCCCCACCCGAGCACAGCCGAGCACAGCCGAGGTGGGCTATGCTGCTTTATGGGGGACTCTATTTGTGCGGCCGTCGGAACTCGTGGGGGGCTTTTTTCGTGTGGGGGTGGCCTTCTTGCCCCCCCCCGCAAAGTGCCGCCCTAGGCCTGGGCCTTGTCGGCCTATGCCAAGACACAGCACTGCGGTCAATTAGACCAACCAAAATTTCAGCCATAACTGCCAGGAAAATTGTTTGGGATGCAAAGAAAAACCCACAAATAACTTCAGGTGAAATACAGGACTCTCTGAAAACATGTGGTGTGGCTTTTTCAAGATGAACATTGAGGAGGCACTTGAAGAAAGATGGGCTGCATGATCGAGTAGCCAGAAGAAAGCCATTGCCACAAAGTATCCCACTTACAATACGCCAAACAGCACAGAGACAAACCTCAAATCTTCTGGCACAAAGCCATTTGCAGTGATGAGACCAATATTGAGCTTTTTGCCCACAACCATAAACGCTTCATTTGGAGAGGAGTCAACAAGGCCTATGATAAAAGGTCCACCATTCCTACTGTAAAACACGGAGGCGGATCGCTGATGTTTTAGGGATGTGTGAGCTACAAAGGCACAGGAAATTTGGTCTCAATTGTTGGCAAGATGAATGCAGTATGTTATCAAAAAATACTGGAGGAACATTTGCATTCATCAGCCAGGAAGCTGCGCATGGGATGTACTTGGACATTCCAACATGACAATGATCCCAAACACAAGGCCAAGTCAACCTGTCATTGGCTACAGCAGAATAAAGTGAAGGTTCTGGAGTGGCCATCTCAGTCTCCTGATCTCAGTATCATTGAGCTAATCTGGGGAGATCTCAGGTGTGCAGTTCATGTAAGACAGCCCAAGAATTTACAGGAACTGGAGGCTTTTTGCCAAGAGGAATGGGCAGCTTTACCATCTGAGAAGATAAAGAGCCTCATCCACAAATATCACAAAAGACTTCAAGCGGTCATTGATGTTAAAGGGGGCAATACACAGTATTAAGAACTGGGGTATGTAAACTTTTGATTGGGTAGTTTCTGTTGTCATTATGATATAAAAAGAGTAAACACAGTTGATTGATAATAAATGGCTTCAGCCAAACACTAACCATGAGTGAAAGAAAAGTTTTTGTGTTATCATTCATATTCTCTGAAAAATGGCCAAGAAATCATAAATTCTGCCCGGGTATGTAAACTTATGAGCACAACTGCATGTGAGTACACCCCTCATATTTTTGTAAATATTTTATTATATCTTTTCATGTGACAACACTGAAGAAATGGCACTTTGCTACAATGTAAAGTAGTGAGTGTACAGCTTGTATAACAGTGTAAATTTGCTGTCCCCTCAAAATAACTCAACACACAGCCATTAATGTCTAAACCGCTGGCAACAAAAGTGAGTACACCCCTAAGTGAAAATGTCCAAATTGAGCTCAATTAGCCATTTTTCTTCCCAAATTTCATGTGACTCATTAGTGTTACAAGGTCTCAGGTGTGAATGGGGAGCAGGTGTGTTAAATTTGGTGTTATCACTCTCACTCTCTCATACTGGTCACTGGAAGTTCAACATGGCACCTCATGGCAAAGACCTCTCTGAGGATCTGAAAAAAATAATTGTTGCTCTACATAAAGATGGCCTAGGCTATAAGAAGATTGCCAAGACCCTGAAACTGAGCTGCAGCACGGTGGCCAAGACCATACAGCGCTTTAAAAGGACAGGTTCCACTCAGAACAGGCCATGATCCACTAAAGAAGTTGAGGTCACGTGCTCAGTGTCATATCCAGAGGTTGTCTTTGGGAAATAGACGTATGAGTGCTGCCAGCATTGCTGCAGAGGTTGAAGGGATGGGGGATCAGCCTGCCAGTGCTCAGAACATACGCAGCACACTGCATCAAATTGGTCTGCATGGCTGTCGTCCCAGAAGGAAGCCTCTTCTGAAGATGATGCACAAGAAAGCCCGCAAACAGTTTGCTGAAGACAAGCAGACTAAGGACATGGATTACTGGAACCATGTCCTGTGGTCTGATGAGACCAAGATAAACTTATTTGGTTCAGATGGTGACAAGCGTGTGTGGGGGCAACCAGGTGAGGAGTACAAAGACAAGTGTGTCTTGTCTACAGTCAAGCATGGTGGTGGGAGTGTCATGGTCTGGGGCTGCATGAGTGCTGCCGGCACTGGGGAGCTACAGATAATTGAGGGAACCATGAATGCCAACATGTACTGTGATATACTGAAGCAGAGCATGATCCTCTCCCTTCAGAGACTGGGCCGCAGGCAGGGCCGGTCCTAGCCGGGGTGCACGGGGTGCACCGCACCCCAGCGCTGTAATATTTTTGCAGAAGAGGGGCGCCGAGCTAGAATCGCCGGCCGCCCAGCCGGCGTCTAGCTAGCGAACAGTGTTGTGAGTCAGGGACGCCTCGGCCGCCCCAGCATTCAGAGCGCGCCGCCTCAGCGGCTAATAAACAAGCTCCGCCCACCTCTGCCATCTTCACACAGCGTGGCTAAGAGGGAGCGGAGGAAGAAATCGCGGGTCAGGCGGCTGCGGTGCCTTATGGCGCCAGCTGCTAGGCTAGGGGGTGGCGGCGCCTAAGACATCCCGGAACGCTATGTCCCCAGCCTACAGTGCTGACCTAGAGGAGAGGAGAGAGCCGGGACAAGGGGCAGCCCGCCGGAAGTGCTGCAATGATCGTTGAAAGATGGAAGCCCTGCATGTGTACAGTGTATCTCCAGGCTTGCCGCGATATCCCCCCCTCCCCCTGGTCGTTTAGGGATCTATTGTGGAACGGACAGGCAGGCAGCAGCGCTGCTCTCCCAGAGTAAAGCCATCACCGCCGCTGGCTCAGGTATGGTGGAAGCACAGGCAGCATGCTCAGTGCTGCAGCCTGCACCCAGTAACAAGAAATAAAAAAAATTCTCTGCTGTCAAGTTTATAATTCATTGCACTGTGTACAGAGGGGGAACTGATATATGTGTGAGAAGGGAACAGACGTGCAGGGGGGAACAGCTATGTGTGTGGGGGGAGGGGGTACATATATGTGTGTGGGGGTGGACAAATGTGCAGGGGGAACAGCTATGTGTGTGGGGGGAGGGGGAACAGATATGTGTGTGGGGGGAGGGGGAACAGACATGCAGAGGGGGAACAGATATGTGTGTGGGGGGTACACTGTGCCCATCAAACACAGCCACTGTGCCCATCAGACACAGCCACTGTGCCCATCAGACACAGCCACTGTTGTGCCCATCTGACGCTGCCACTGTGCCATCAAACGCTGCCACTGTGCCCATCAAACGCAGCCACTGTGCCCATCAAACGCAGCCACTGTGCCCCTCAAACGCAGCCATTGTGCCCCACCTAAAAGCAGCCACTGTGCCCATTAAAAGCAGCCACTGTGCCCATCAAACGCTGCCACTGTGCCCATCAAACGCTGCCACTGTGCCCATCAAACGCTGCCACTGTGCCCATCAAACACTGCCACTGTACCATCAAACGCAGCCACTGTACCATCAAACGCAGCCACTGTGCCATCAAAAGCAGCCACAGTGCCCATTAAAAGCTGATATTGTGCCCATTAAACGTAGCCACTGTGCCCCACGTAAAAGCATCCACTGTGCCCATTAAAAGCAGCCACTGTGCCCATAAAACGCAGCCAAAGTGCCCATTAAAAGCAGCTACTGTGCCCATCAAACGTAGCCTCTGTGCCCATCAAACGCAGCCACTGTGCCCTGCCTAAAAGCAGACACTGTGCCCCACCTAAAAGCAGACACTGTGCCCATCAAACGCAGCCACTGTGTCCATCAAACACAGCCAAAGTGCCCATTAAAATCAGCTACTGTGCCTATCAAACACAGCCACTGTGCCCATCAAACGCTGCCACTGTGCCCATCAAATGCAGCCACTGTGCCCATCAAACGCAGCCAGTCTCTTACCACCTCTTGTATCATATCTGCAGTCTTTGACCATCTCCTGTAGTATGTCTGCAGTCTCTGACCATCTCTTGTACAATGTATTCAGGCTATGACCATCTCTTGTACAATGTATTCAGGCTCTGACCATCTCTTGTATCATGTCTGCAGTCTTTGACCATCTCTTATACTATGTCTGCAGTCTCTGACCATCTCTTGTATCATAACTACAGTCCCTGACCATCTTCTGTAGCATGTTTGCAGTCCCTGACCATTTCTTGTATCATGTCTGCAGTCTCTGACCATCTTCTGTAGTATGTCTGCAGTCTCTGACCATCTCTTGTATCATGTCTGCAGTCTATGACCATCTTCTGTAGTATGTCTGCAGTCTCTGACCAGCTCTTGTATCATGTCTGCAGTCTCTGACCATCTCTTGTATCAGGTCTCCAGTCTTTGACCATCTTCTGTAGTATGTCTGCAGTCTCTGACCATCTCTTGTACTATGTCTGCAGTCTCTGACCATCTCTTGTACTATGTCTGCAGTCTCTGACCATCTCTTGTACTATGTTTGCAGTCTCTGACCTTCTCTTGTATCATAACTGCAGCCTCTGACCATCTCTTGTATCATGTCTGCAGTCTATGACCATCTTCTGTAGTATGTCTGCAGTCTCTGACCAGCTCTTGCATCATGTCTACAGTCTCCGACCATCTCTTGTATCATGTCTGCAGTCTCTAACCATCTCTTGTATCATGTCTGCAGTCTTTGACCATCTTCTGTAGTATGTCTGCAGTCTCTGACCATCTCTTGTACTATGTTTGCAGTCTCTGACCATCTCTTGTACTATGAGCTGCAGTCTCTGACCATCTCTTGCATTATGTCTGCAGTCTCTGACCATCTTTTGTATTATGTCTGCAGTCTTTGACCATCTTCTGTAGTATGTCTGCAGTCTCTGACCATCTCTTGTACTGTTTGCAGTCTCTAACCATCTCTTGTACTATGTCTGCAGTCTCTGACCATCTTTTGTATTATGTCTGCTGTCTCTGACCATCCCTTGCATTATGTCTGCAGTCTCTGACCATCTTTTGTATTATATCTGCAGTCTCTGACCATCTCTTGTACTATGTCTGCACTCTCTGACCATCTCTTGTACTATGTCTGCACTCTCTGACCATCTCTTGTACTATGTCTGCAGTCTCTGACCATCTCTTGTATCATAACTGCAGCCTCTGATCATCTTCTGTAGTATGTCTGCAGTCTCTGACCATTTCTTGTATCATGTCTGCAGTTTCTGACCATCGTATGTATCATGTCTGCAGTCTCTGACCATCGTATGTATCATGTCTGCAGTCTCTGACCATCTCTTGTATCATGTCTGCAGTCCCTGACCATCTCTTGTACTATGTCTGCAGTCTCTGACCATCTCTTGTACTATGCCTGCAGTCTCTGACCATCTCTTGCATTATGTCTGCAGTCTCTGACCATCTCTTGTACTATGCCTGCAATCTCTGACCATCTCTTGCACTATGCCTGCAGTCTCTGACCATTTCTTGTATCATATCTGCAGCCTCTGACCATCTCTTGTATCATGTCTACAGTCTATGGCCATCTTCTGTTGTATGTCTGAAGTCTCTGACCACCTCTTGTACTATGTTTGCAGTCTCTGACCATCTCTTGTACTATGTTTGCAGTCTCTGACCATCTCTTGTACTATGTTTGCAGTCTCTGACCATCTCTTGTACTATGTCTGCAGTCTCTGACCATCTCTTGCATTATGTCTGCAGTCTCTGACCATCTTTTGTATTATGTCTGCAATCTCTGACCATCTTTTGTATTATGTCTGCAGTCTCTGACCATCTCTTGTATCATAACTGAAGCCTCTGACCATCTTCTGTAGCATGTTTGCAGTCTCTGACCATCTCTTGTATCATAACTGAAGCCTCTGACCATCTTCTGTAGCATGTTTGCAGTCTCTGACCATCTCTTGTATCATGTCTGCAGTCTTTGACCATCTTCTGTAGTATGTCTGCAGTCTATGACCATCTCCTGCATTATGTCTGCAGTCTCTGACCATCTTTTGTATTATGTCTGCAGTCTCTGACCATCTTATGTATTATGTCTGCTGTCTCTGACCATCTTATGTATCATGTCTGCAGTCTCTGACCATCTCTTGTATCATAACTGCAGCCTCTGACCATCTTCTGTAGCATGTTTGCAGTCTCTGACCATTTATTGTATCATGTCTGCAGTCTCTGACCATCTCTTGTACTATTTATGCAGTCTCTGACCATCTCTTGTACTATGTCTACAGTCTCTGACCATTTCTTGTATCATGTCTGCAGTCTCTGACCATCCCCTGTAGTATGTTTGCAGTCTCTGACTATCTTGTTCTCTTTATAGTTAAGAGATCATGGGAGGATCCCAGGTTAACAAAGACTCCTTAGAGGAGCATATCTGTGTTTGAGTCGTTGCCATAGAAACATTTGCAAAGGGGAGGAGTTAGTAAGATGACCACGCCCCCGTGGGGGCGCCCAAAATATTTCTGCACCCAGGCGTCTGTGACCCTAGGATCGGCCCTGGCCGCAGGGCAGTATTCCAACATGATAACAACCCCAAACACACCTCCAAGACAACCACTGCGGAGGTGGAGGAGCGCAAGGTCTCCAACATCCACCAGCTCTGTGATGTCGTCATGGAGGAGGGGAAGAGGACTCCAGTGACAACCTGTGAAGCTCTGGTGAACGCCATGCCCAAGAGGGTTAAGGCAGTGCTGGAAAATAATGGTGGCCAGACAAAATATTGACACTTTGGGCACAATTTGGGCATTTTCACTTAGGGGTGTACTCACTGTTGTTGCCAGCGGTTTAGACATTAATGGCTGTGTGTTGAGTTATTTTAAGGAGACAGAAAATTTACACTGTTATACAAGCTGTACACTCACTACATTACGTTGTAGCACAGAGTCATTTCTTCAGTGTTGTCACATGAAAAGATATAATAAAATACTTACAAAAATGTGAGGGGTGTACTTACTTTTGTGAGATACTGTATACTGTATATATGCAGTATTTGCTATTATTTTAGCACAGGTATATTAATTTAAGCGCTTAGCAACATAAAAACTAGGAAGGGGGCCTTAACCCAATTTCTTAGGGTCTATCTATAGTACTATTTGTTTACCTGATACGTCCCTTTGGACGGGGCACCTCCGCAACTAAATAGCAATCCACAAACCAATATGGAGGGGACCCCTGCAGGTCACCTCACAAAACGGAAATTGCATAGGGAGAACCAACCATGGGATTTGAAACTAGAAAAAATTCATTTACTGAAAAAACTCACCAATTAGCAAAAATATAAAATGCCAAATGGCCAATTCATCCAAGCACCAATAGTGAGGTCCTGATGAAGCATACGCGGGCGTATGCGAAACGCGTAGACGGGTAGCAGGGGCCTGCGCTCCAACATGCAGTCCAACGATCTGGCGTTCCTGGATTCGTGACCTCTGCAGACCCATTATACTACATGCTGGGGGTGTTGAGAGAGCATACACGTAGCACGACGTGCACTACAAGGCCAAAAGTGTGACCGGAGCACCGTCTGTGGGAATAGCTATCACGGCTTACCATATCTACACCTTACCTGTATACAAGCAGAGGAAAGGATGAAGGAGACGTCCAGGTGCTGCGGAGTGGTGAGAGCCTCCAGGCAATCCCTGACCCTTATCCAATTCCTTGCAATTCCAGTCTGCTTTGCTTCCAACACACTTGGCAAGCTCAAGTGTGATGTTGTCTGTGGACAATGACAGTTGTACTTAGCTGCAGGTCATCAGTGTTTACCGCCCCGAGGCAGACACTGCCAGGATGGTGAGAGTGGGTTCAACATGACTTTGCCTATTAGTCAACCATTGCTCACATATCAGCAATGCTTTAATCACCCGGAGCAACAACGGGTCGACTTGAGAACCAACCAGGAGGACTTTATCAGGATATAAGACACTACTCCAATGGGTGTGAGGTCAATTTGAACGACAATTCTGGCTCTTGAGTTCCTCTGACTGACCGTGGGCTGATACAAACAGGTTATTCCCCTACGTTCCCCACGGCAAACTAATAGATGGTGAAAGACCGAAGGTGCTATGAGACTGTCTTTATATAGGTGGCCACGTGAATGGGGATTCTGAGCATACTGTGCTACAGCTAAGCTCAATATAGGGCCATCCTTACCCAGTGTAGCCCATTCTCTTATGTTTTCTCCTTATCTCCTGGATCTGATCACGGGACAGTAGGTGATCCCTAGGATAGTGGAGTCAGAGGTGCCCTTACGGTGCATTAACACTATTTTAGACATGGATTGTCTTGGACCCCAGACCCCCTGCCATGTCCCCAGGTCCGGCACTAGGGATTAATCATTAGAGGTTCATCTGCATTATGCGTGTATGTGAGTGTGGGGCCCTGTTGTGTTGTATGTGTGTGACAACGTTGTCCACTGTGTTTTTAACTATTGGTGCTTGGATGAATTGGCCATTTGGCCTTTTGGTACTAGCTCCGCCTGTAGGCAGGTGCGGTTTACCCTCCCCTCTGTAGGTGGCACTGTGCTGCTGACCGTTATACTAAGAGATTGGGGGATGAGAGGAACTTTGTGCCTCTGAAGCCACTGTCGATTTTCACCAGGGGAACAGTTGTCCGATTGGACACTGCAACACCGGATGACCTCTGTGGCCAT
Organism: Lithobates septentrionalis; assembly: GCA_037952835.1. Classification (NCBI taxonomy): domain Eukaryota; kingdom Metazoa; phylum Chordata; class Amphibia; order Anura; family Ranidae; genus Lithobates; species Lithobates septentrionalis. The sequence goes on from JBBDGP010002761.1 coordinate 545,940, forward strand.
CTCTGTTTCACGTTACCTGTGAAATATTATTTTTTTAAATTAGGAATAAAGTTTATTCAAACAAAATCAAAATTATTCAGAGCATATATGTTGTCATACAATTGTAAAAACATTACCGCGATACAGTGGATAACAACAGACCGATTCACAATAAGTATTATCATAGACAATCCTGGATTCATAGGGTGGAAGCACTATTCCCCTGCATTGTTACCAATACATACAGTCTCCCATATAACTGGGGGGTCCATCCAGGCAATAGATAACTAAATGATATTTAAGTCACTGTCAGGGCTGGACTCAGCCCTTCCTTCTCTGAGCTGGCCGCTCAGCTGTTGGCTAATTTCCAGCTCCTATCTCTCCACAGTTACTTAGCTGTTGATGATATCCTGCTCGTCAGTCCTGCCTACTTAAACTGTTCTGCCCAGTGGATCTCTGACTTCGCCTTGGTCAACATCACAGAGACATTCTCCTGCATTCCTGTTTAAAGACTTGCTATGCTGACATCCCTTCTGGCTCCAGATCCTGCTTGCTGTTCCACTACATTGATCCCTGACTTCTGGCTTGGCTGACTACCCGTTCCGGTTACTGAACTCTGGCTATGTTTTGACTACGTTTGTTCTTTTTACTTTTATTATTAAACAAATGTGATTTAACTGTACTTCTGTCTCGGCCTGATTTCATGGTTTCTGACCGTCACTCCAGCAATCTGTACATTACAAGGTCTACCTGTGAAATATTCTATTATATTGTGTGAGGTTGCTTGTTAATGCTGTATTTTGTGCCTCATGAAAAATTTGACTTTGTACTTTGGGTGCTTCTGATGCTGAGTACAGCATCTGTCAGAGAGCAGGGGTGGGGAAGTGTAGGCAGTTACGGGTTACCCTCCCCCACCCTGTAGGTGGCGCTGTGTTGCTGACCGCTGTACAGAGGGAACGGAGGGTGAGAGGAACTTTCTTCCTCTGAAGCCTCTGTAGGTGTCACCAAGGGAGCTATAGTGCAACACTGGATGACCTCTGCAGCCATCTTTGGTTCACGTTATCTGTGAAATATTCTTTTTTTTAAATAGGGAATAAAAGTTTTTTCAAACAAAATAACATGTAAACAAAATAAAATAGTTTCAGAGCATATACAGTAGTAAAACATTACCACAATACAGTGGATAACATCAGAACGATGAACAAAAAGTATTATCAGAGACAACTTTGTTCCTCTGCAGTCTCCATAGGTGTCACTCCGTAGGTGGTCCGATTGTACGCTGCAACAGTGGATGACCTCTGCGGCCATCTTTGGTGAGGGTAATGCTAATAAATAGCACTGCCCTGCTGCAGTTGGTGCACTTTAGCGAAGTGGATAGGAAAGGGACAGGATCCACGCTGGTTAGGAACAGAGCAACTAGGCCTACGGAGAGGTTCCTGGAGGAGGAGGGACAGAATGGGGATACCAGCCGCTTTCTCCGCCATCTCTGGACTTTAGAACTGTGTTAAGGATCGAGCCTTTGGGTTGCTGAGTGCCGCTTGTGCTGCCACCCCACCAAACAACCGCCCCTCTCCAGATGCTGCTCCGGTAATGTAGGCATACCTCCCAACTTTTTGAGATGGGAATGAGGGACACCTATCAGCAAAAGTATGCAGGCATAGGACACACCCCTTGCCACATCCCCTTAAAGGAGAATTGTACAAAAAAACAAGATTGGTTAAACCCGTAAGTGCTTTTGTTTACCACTACTATTCCTTTATATTGGATTTTGGAATTTACAAATGCAGCAATTTAGAAATCAGATGAAAGGTTTAGCGCTGGAAAACACTTTAGATAGATAAAAAGTGTATTTTATATACATCTATAGAGATCAGACCAAAATGAGGGACAAATGAGGAGGAATGAGGAACAGAGGGACATTGTTCCAAATCAGGGACAGTCCCTCGAAATCCGGGACAGTTGGGAGCTATGGGTATGGGTATTGTTACATAGTTACATCGTTCCAGCTTGGACCAACTTTGTATATACTATACCCGTAGGATCCCTGTAGAAGCTGGAAATCACTGTATAGACACAGATACTACACCACTACTGTAGTGATCTCCACTAGTTTCCAGGTCCCACGCTGAGCGGCTGCATTGTGAACCCCGGAGGTCATGCTCTCGGGCACCATTCAGATAGGAGATACAACTCTCAGTGAATCCAACAAAATGCATTATTTTGATCAGGTTATAAATATGTAGGTCCCATATGGATCATCCCTCACATGTCACTGACAGGTTAGGGGTTTATATGGCTCCATATCCCCATCACCCTCTAGATGGTGCTGTAACATCTTCTATCCTGGCCGGGTTCCAGTTTGCTCCTCCAGTTTAAAAGATACATAATGAAAAATTGGCTTTGTGTTGTGTGGTCAGCCCTCACCGTAGTCAGGCCAGGGATTGGTAGGCTGAGGCACCACCAGGGTCAGTGCCATGACAAAACATATGAAACATGCAAAGGACATACAATGTAGAACAGTGGTCATCAACTCCTGTCCTCAGGACCCACTAACAGGCCAGGTTTGCAAGATAACTGAAATACATCACAGGCGATATTATTTGCTGCTCGGGGATTGCAGTATTCTAGTCTGCATCTCCCCAAGGTAATACATAAAACCTGGCCTGTTAGTGGGCCCTGAGGACAGGGTTGATGACCACTGATGTAGAGGACCCGGGGAAAGGGGTGTGAGAGCTGGCCTTAAGCTGTGTGCCATAAATTGACAGAATTTGTGCCAAACTCAAAATTAAAAGAAAAACATTTACGAACTCAAATATTGAATTGTAATTGTATTTAGTTTTTTTAGAGTGAAATTTGATGGTCAATTATGGCCTTTTTGTAGGGGGCCTTTGAGGGTGACATGGGAAATGCACAATTCCTTTAACCACTTTGCCTACCAAGCAACTTTTTAATCTAGAATTTTTTGCTAGAAATTACTGTAAACTCCACAAAAATTATATATTTTCTGAATGCAGAGAACCTGGAGAATAAAATGGTGGTGCTTGCAATTTTTTTGTGTTGGACAATATTCGCGCACTTATTTATTAAACGCATTTATTCAGGAAAAAATACACCAAAATGAAATAAAGTGCAAACGCAAACAATATTATACCCATTTCTGGTAAAATATAATAGATTTTGGTTGCATTGAGTAAATAGATACCAAACATGCCAAGCCTGAAAATTGCGCATGCCTGTAGAATCATAAAAACTATAGTACTGCAAATCCTTCATAGAATTCACGTTTGTGATGATACCTCACATGTGGTGCAGTTGGTATGTACATACACGTACTTGCCCTACACCATGGGTGCTCAACCTCAACCCCTCCAGCTGTTGCAGAACTACAAGTCCCATGAGTCATTGCAAGCTGCTGACAGTTACAAGCATGACTCCAGAGGCAAAGGCATGATGGGACTTGTAGTTCCTCAACAGCTGGAGGGCCACAGGTTGAGCACCCATGCCCTACACTGTGCTTTTTTATAGGGTGTGTACAAGGGTGCTTTAAATGTTTTAAATATTTTTATTTATTTTATATATAAAAAAAATGTACACACTTTTAATGTTATAGCATGGGCAGGTGATAGGTACTCTTTATGATCTACTAAACCCCCAATGCCCCCACCCTCCAATGCAGTTATTCGAGCACGGATCATACTCAAATAGCATCAATCATGATGACCACCAACACAAGGACCCAACGACAGAAGATGTTGCCCCACCGCCTTGAAGACCTGTACCCTGCTGCAAAATGACAGATCCCCAGCCAGCTTCTGTTTGTAAGCAACCTGGCCAAGGTTCTTGGAGAGATAGAATTAGAGGGTTAGAGGTACAGGATACCCCAAAACAGCAGCAAAAATTCCTCCATACAGCATGACGACCATGTTGGCACAACAACACACCAAAAGAAACTGATGCCCCACCATCTTGAAGACCTGTACCCTGCTGCAAAATGACAGCTCCTCAGCCAAATTCTGATTGTAAGTAATCTGGGCAAAGTTCTTGGAGAGAAAGGGTTAGAGGGTTAGAGGTACGGGGTTACCCCAAAACAGCATAAAAAATTCCTCCACGCATCAGTGTCAATCATGATGACCTGCTAGCATGACAACCGGCCAACAGAAGATGTTGTCCCACTGCCTTGAAGACCTGTACCCTGATGAAAAATGTCAGCTCCTCAGCCAGCTTCCGCTTGTAAGCAACCTGGCCAAGGTTCTTGGAAAGAGAGGATGGATGAGAAGATCTGGACAGCCGCACACCGGGATAAACAGATTAAATTCCAAGGGGGTGGGGGTATATAGGGGGGGGTACAAAGAAGATTAGTCCTCCATGGGTTTAGAGCGCCGCTGGGCTGGGACTCATGAGTAAGCACTTTGTATAAGTGTGAAACGCGGCAACTGTTGTGCTGTACCACTCCAGTGGTGTCTCATGTACCTTATGATCCTGTTTTACAAATAAAAAGAAAAATTTAATCTGTTAATCCCGGTGTGCGGCTGTCCAGATCTTCTCATTCATCCACACCTATACTGGCAATTGCCAGCACCTGGGGCTCTCTCTCCTTTTCTGGAGAATGAGGAATCTCAGCTTGGTTTGGTGGTAACTATTTTTATCTTGGAAAGAGAGGGTTAGAGGTACAGGTCCCCCCAAATCAGCAGCAAAAATTCCTTCATACTGTAGCGTCAGTCATAATGGCCCGCTGGCACAATATCCTACTGACAGAAAATGTTGCCCCACCATCTTGAAGACCTATACCCTGGCACAAAACTGGACTAGGTTCTTGGATGACATAATTGACCAGACGTGGTCATGGCCGTATTCACCAAGTATCCCCTGCTCATGTACCCCGTACTTATTCCCGCATGGGGTAGATATCTGGGGGCTACTTATTTTAAATAGGGCTTCCGGATTCTGATACACCCCCTCAACCAATGCAGACCCCCCATATGCTTTTTTTTGAGGGACAGGATGTGGGTATAAGGCCCTTGTCCCCTCAACAAGGTGCCTTGCAAGGAAAGAATTTTGCTGCTATCTATCTATCTATCTAGTTAGGTATCTCTCTTTTTTTATCTCTTATGCTCCGGTTGTGCAGTTGGTATACACGATATACATCGGTGTATTGGTCCTTGCGTGTTGCTGTTGTTGGCGTGGCGATGTCACTCTTCTGTGGGTCCCTCTGGTGAAGTTACGACATACACGGTTCCTTTCTGCCAGAATAATTAGCTCACATTAAGAGCAATTAACCAACATAAATAACAATTACGTTTGGCAGCGGCTCACTGCTGTGACCCGGAGGACACGTCTATACACAGAACAGATTACTCCATTTACTTCCATCGTCAGTACAGAACATTCTCATCTCTCCTTCTCACGCTGACCCAGCGGCGCTCTAAACCCATGGAGGACTAATCTTCTTTGTACCCCTATATACCCCCACCCCCTTGGTATTTATAAGACTTATGATATAGCTAAAAAAATGGTCAGTTTCTAAACTGTTATAAAATGCTTAATTTTGTATTGATTCAACAATGCAGATGTACAGTAGCACCCTTCTAGGTAGGTGCTAAAAGAGAGTATAGTTTTTGGGTCTTTTTGCTTACCAGGAAGGCTGAAAGGGTAAATTTAGATGCTCTCTGCCTACCAGGGAGCAGGGGTCCATTGATAGGGTCTGCTCATGGTGCTCAGATGCTACTTACAGTGCCTTGCAAAAGTATTCGGCCCCCTTGAACTTTTCAACCTTTTGCCACATTTCAGGCTTCAAACATAAAGATATAAAATTTTAATTTTTTGTGAAGAATCACCAACAAGTGGGACACAATTGTGAAGTGGAACGAAATCTATTGGATATTTTAAACTTTTTTAGCAAATAAAAAACTGAAAAGTGGTGCGTGCAAAATTATTCGGCCCCTTTACTTTCAGTGCAGCAAACTCACTCCAGAAGTTCAGCGAGGATCTCTGAATGATCCAATGTTGTCCTAAATGACTGATGGTGATAAATAGAATCCACCTGTGTGTGTAATCAAGTCTCTGTATAAATGCACCTGCTCTGTGATAGTCTCGGGGTTCTGTTGAAAGCGCAGAGAGCATCATGAAGACCAAGGAACACACCAGGCAGGTCCGTAATACTGTTGTGGAGAAGTTTAAAGCCGGATTTGGATACAAAAAGATTTCCCAAGCTTTAAACATCCCAAGGAGCACTGTGCAAGCGATCATTTTGAAATGGAAGGAGTATCAGACCACTGCAAATTTACCAAGACCTGGCTGTCCCTCTAAACTTTCAGCTCAGACAAGGAGAAGACTGATCAGAGATGCAGCCAAGAGGCCCATGATCACTCTGGATGAACTGCAGAGAACTACAGCTGAGGTGGGAGAGTCTGTCCATAGGACAACAATCAGTCGTACACTGCACAAATCTGCCCTTTATGGAAGAGTGGCAAGAAGAAAGCCATTTCTCAAAGATATCCATAAAAAGTCTTGTCTAAAGTTTGCCACAAGCCACCTGGGAGACACACCAAACATGTGGAAGAAGGTGCTCTGGTCCGATGAAACCAAAATCCAACTTTTTGGCCACAATGCAAAACGATATGTTTGGCGTAAAAGCAACACAGCTCATCACACTCAACACACCATCCCCACTGTCAAACATGGTGGTGGCAGCATCATGGTTTGGGCCTGCTTTTCTTCAGCAGGGACAGGGAAGATGGTTAAAATTGAGGGGAAGATGGATGCCGCCAAATACAGGACCATTCTGGATGAAAACCTGTTGGAGTCTGCAAAAGACCTGAAACTGGGACGGAGATTTATCTTCCAACAAGACAATGATCCCAAACATACAGCAAAATCTACAAAGGAATGGTTCACAAATAAACATATCCAGGTGTTAGAATGGCCAAGTCAAAGTCCAGACCTGAATCCAATCGAGAATCTGTGGAAAGAGCTGAAAACTGCTGTTCACAAACGCTCTCCATCCAACCTCACTGAGCTCGAGCTGTTTTGCAAGGAAGAATGGGCAAGAATTTCAGTCTCTCGATGTGCAAAGCTGATAGAGACATACCCCAAGCGACTTGCAGCTGTAATCGCAGCAAAAGGTGGCTCTACAAAGTATTAACGCAAGGGGGCCGAATAATTTTGCACGCCCCACTTTTCATTTTTTTATTAGTTAAAAAAGTTTCAAAAATCCAAAAGATTTCGTCCCACTTGTTGGTGATTCTTCACAAAAAATAAAAATTTTATATCTTTATGTTTGAAGCCTGAAATGTGGCAAAAGGTTGAAAAGTTCAAGGGGGCCGAATACTTTCGCAAGGCACTGTATGTTGCCTGAAGGTTTCACACTGGTCCAATAGGACAGGGCATATTGGACTGTGGGAGGAAACCTGACAAGTGAGAGCATAGGCATAGTTACAGCCCTGACCATTGGCAGAGGTAAGTGCCTCAGTGCATGCTGGGTGACTGTATATATAACAAGGACACATGTGCTCAGGGTCTTCGGCTGGAGAGCGGGGTCATCAGAGGGAGGGGGCAGCTGCCTCTCCTCTGCACAGGTTGTAATGCGGCCTCAGGTGGTCGACCTGAGGACCTGAATCTGAGTAAAGCTGCAACCCAGATGTCCTGCAGAGCTAACTGGAAGGGACACACCAGGAAGGATCTGTTTCGGGCCTACTGTAAGATCTACTGTACAGATTTGTGTCTTGGGGCCTGTCCTTTGGGGGCCATCCCTTCAGCTAGTGGAGTCAGTGGACGGGGGTGTCAGCCAAAGGGGATGCTAGAGAGTGACCTGAAGATAAAGCATCAAGTCTGCTGCCAGAGCAAGCAAAGGACTTATTTCTCCCATACGAGTACAGTAGGGTATAGAAGAGAGTCTGCTACCACACTCAACCTGGTGAGGCCGAGTGAGAGTTGTCCTCATCCGTAAAAAGTTCCAGTTGGAGTATCCCACTATTCCCTTCTCCCATCCAAGTTCCAACAATAAATACGAAAAAAAACCCAAACACCTTGGATTGATTATTGGATAAAGAGAGGATGAGAGTACGGTTGGTCATGTGAAAACACCTAGCAACAGGCAGCAAGAAATCAGGGGGAGGCCTAGGGAAGTTCACACACAGCAATCCCTACGGGGGCAGTGCTACACAAAGAGCAAACTAAATGCCAATAGGTTCGAGTTGACATATATTTTTATCCAAGTGAGCAGCAGAGACTACACAATTGGACATTATAACTGAAATGCACTATAATATCCTCATATTCCTATAGAAGGGGTGGTGGTAGTGTAGCGCTAACCCCTGAAAGAGACACTGTTTTCTTGCATCTCCTGTTTACAGATCCCACAACTCTGTAGGCAGCACTATGCTCTTTACCACACCTGAAGAAGGGATATTTATTGCCTGGAGCATGGGTACAGACCTTCCTTTGTCTTTCTTCAGAGACCCGGTCATGTTCGAATGTGTAGCACCATTGCCATTTTGACACACAGACTCACATAGCTCCCAACTGTCCCTAATTTCGAGGGACTGTCCCTGATTTGGAACAAAGTTCCTCTGTCCCTCATTCCTCCTCATTTGTCCCTCATTTTGGTTTGATCTATACAGTTGTATATAAAATGCACTTTTTATCTATCAAAAAGTGTTTTCCAGCGCTAAACCATTCATCTGATTTCTAAATTGCTGCATTGGTAAATTCCAAAAGCCAATGTAAAGGAATGAAAGTGGTAAAAAAAAGCACTTGTGGGTTCAACCAATCTTGTATTTTTGTACAATTTTTCTTTAAGGGGGTGTGGCAAGGGGTGTGTCCTATGCCTGCATACTTTTGCTAATAGGTGTCCCTCATTTCCATCTCAAAAAGTTGGGAGGTATGGACTCTGAAGTCTGTCTGGGAACTACATCTCCCACAAGACTCAGATACTTTCAATAGGTTCTTGTTGTCCCAGGATGCACAGCAGTCCATAGCCCCTTCCTCTGCTTCCTCATTTAGCCAATAACAATCTGTCCAGCACAAGACTGGCACAAGGGAGGGGGGGGGGGGGGCACGCCAGTAACTTGTGAGGTGGGAGGGGTGCCAGGAGGAGAGTTTCTGCCATTACAAGCTGACAGGAGTAGTGACAGTGGCATCACTACTCCTGTCAGCTTAGCAGAGGAAGAGAGAAGCCAAATCAGGAGAGTAGGAGAGGGCTGGTGTTTTATAAGAATACCGCTATCCATCAAAATATATGACTTTGCAAACAAAATTGCTTATTGCGCATGCGCTATGCATTCCAGCATGGCTGCTATGCGTTCCAATAGGTTTCCTAATGTGACAGAACACGAAGGCAGCAGCGGACATCTTCAATTTCACACTTATTTTAGCAGTTAACTCACCTTATATACTGCAATAGACTATTACACTGTGACCGAGTGAAATTGTCTATTTCACTATATAATCAGTTTGCCGCTGAGCAGTCAGGGGTGTACCAAGATGGCCGCTTGCTGGCTTTGTGTTCTGTCAGATTAGGAAACCTATTGGAACGCATACGCAGTAAGAATTTTTTTGCTCAGAACTTCACTTCCGTCACATTTTCTGATGGGTAGCGGTATTCTGACAGGACACCGGGAGGTGCCCTGTGCTCTCTTTCCTCTCCAGTTCCACAGGCCTGTCAGTGCAGCTCTTGCATTGGGACTGTCAGATCAGATCAGGACACCTTGCAGAGTGGCAGCGGAGTGCCAAGTACTGGAGCGCTCTATCTGCTCCTCCACTCGGCACAAAGAAACAGCTCTACTGTCAGGCGGAGTCATCTCTGCTCGACAGGGGAAAGTTAGTCCACCGCTCTGACATGATGTCATATCCAGGCCTGGAAGTGAGCGGGAGCCAAGCAGAATGGAGGTAACACAAGCGTGAGTGCCACAGCTGAAGACAGCCTCGGCTTAATAGAAAGAAGTTTGAAATTTTCACCCTGGGCACCAGGTGACCTTGTACCGCCACTGGACCAACATACATATTGGCTCAACCAGAAATGGCCTGCCCCAGGTTTAAAGATACTCCATAGTCAAGCATTGTTCATGGTCTTCCCCAAAATGGTCACTGCATCTTAGCATTGCAGGAAATTAATTTAACCCTCCTTGTTTCACAGGTAAGAAGCAAAGATTCCAAACAGGGAAAAATGTTTGTAGCCACTGTAAGCCTAGCTACAGTAGGTTGCCCTGACTCGTTCAATCATATTGTTTATCTGGCTGGTTGAATGACCAATGTAAAGCTGGCCATAAATGGAATGAAATTCGGCTGGTCCAGTAGGGATCAGCCAAATTTCAATCCATGTATAAGAAGGCTGATTGTACACAAGTCGACCTATCGGTACAAGTAGCCCGTCCAGTTTTTGACGAATGATCAGTGCTGCCAGGTATAGCCAGCAACACTGATCGTTGTATTCTGACGACGGGGAGGTGTCCCTGCTGTGAGAATACAATAGCTCGGCAGGAAGGATTCCCCCATCCACATCGAATGTGCCCGCCGGTTGAACAAAGAAAACAATGAACTATGTATGGCAGGCTTAATGGTGACATCACTTCATATGGCTCTTTTCATCTACCTTGAGCAGACAGTAGAAGACAATCAGCACAATGGATAGAGTTGGATACAATCAATAACACGGTTGAGATTCAGTAAAAATGCTTCAGACACTTTACAAATATAAGCATTCCAAACATTCCTACAAACTCTTTTAGATGAATCTTATATAGATTTATGACTGCTAAGATAAATATTGCAAAATTCAACCACTAACTTGGAATGACTGAAAAATCAAGGTAATTCGATTTGGGTTAATGAGACTTAGTGAGCTTCTCACGCAGTACGGAGGACAAATTCAGTGTGGCTATGCAGGCAAGAAATGAGAGAAAACTGGCTGAATCAACAAAGTCAGAATTTTGGTTTTCCTGATTATATGAGCGAAGATCTATCCAATCTGCAGAGAATCATATACACTATATAGTCAAAAATCTGTGGACCCTTGACCACCAAATAGGTATAGGCTTGGCGGGCATCCCATTCCAAAACCATGGGCATAAATATGTAGTTGCTCACCTCCCTCTCAAGATGGCCATTATTATGGGGTCTTCCCCCTCCCTAGTGGCCATTATGGAGTTGCTCCACTTACCGCCATGGTAATTCATATCGAGTTGCCTCCTTTTGTAGCTATAAGAGCCTTTACTCTTCTCGGAAGACTTTCTACAAAATTTTGGAGTGGATCTATGGGAATTTGTGCCCTTTTCTAAGGTTGGGTACTGATGTTGGTTGAGAAGACATGGCTCACAAATTGGAAATCCAGTTCATTCCAAAAGTGGTCAGTAGCATTGAGGTCAGGGCTCTGTGCAGAACACTCAAGTTCCTCCACACCAAACTGGTCAAACCCTGTCTATATGGAGTCAATTTTGTACACAGGGGCACAGAAAACGATGGAACAGAAAAGAGCCTTCTCCAAATTCTTACCACAAAATTGGAAGAGTGCAGTTGTCTAAAATGTCTTTGTGAGCTGTAATATTATCAGTACCCTTCACTGGAAACAACTGAACCTCATAATTTGGAGGGGTCTACACATACTTTTGGCCATTTACTGTAAATGCAACAAATGTGTTGAAAATTCCCAAAACTGTTGAGCCAATCTTCAGTAAACAGAGGCCAATACAGTGTTTTCTACATCCGAGATTCATTAGGTTTTTTTTTTTTTTTGTAAATTATTTTTATTATAGTTTCAATGTAAGTACCGAACAGAACAGAGCCTATTGGGCATACCCAGGCTCGATCAACAACTACATAGAAAAAACAAAACAAAACAATAAACATACACATAGAATCTATATCTATGTTCCTAACTAAACCATTGTACGCTCAACCACCTTGCAGACTATTCAAAGTAGTCCTCCAATTCCATGTGTACACTGCAATACCCACTATATTCATTTATGTACTGAGATGTGCAATATAATAACATGTTCAATTCCCCCCCTTCCCATACCTATCGACTCAACAGCCCAGGGACTTTTATGAGATCAGGAACGCCATTTGAGCCCTTCCCGGTTACTCAATAGAGTGAACTAATCATCAATCGAGTCTGAATTAGTAGACCGGGATTCCGTCCAAATATCCCATATTTTGTGGAATTTTTTTTCACAACCACATGACAGGTAAGTAGCTTTGTACAATGGTAGGGCCGCATTCACCAACCTCTTCCAGAAATTTATTGAAGGTGCATATGAGGCCTTCCATCTGAGTACTATAGATTTACGGGCATAGTAAAGTAATAATCCTAGCAGGGTTCTGATTTCCCGGCGTGGGGCCAGTGGTTTAACAAGTCCCAGCAGACATACCTCTACAGACAATGGCACAGGAACAGTGGTGACAGTCAAGATAACTTTGGTTACCTCAACCCAAAAAAATTTCAATCTGAGGACAATTCCAAAAAATATGAATGAAATCCGCTGAGGCTGAGTTACACCTCCAGCAAGAGGCAGAAATAGATGGATAGATTCTATGTAAGCGTTCAGGCGTGTAATATACCTTATGTATTATTTTAAATTGGACCAATTTATCTCTGGCTGATACTAGTTGTGAGAAGGGGTATTCCCACATTTCTTCCCAATCTTCTGTGTCCAATGCAGGGAAATCTACCTCCCACTTTGCCTTAAGGTTTTCTAGTCCCGTGTGTACGTTGGGGAGTAGTGCCTTATATATGGAAGATAAAGGTTTAGACAGAGCTTCATCCCTGAGCAGAGTCTCCAGATTCGAGGTGTAAAAGGCCACGGAAGCATTTGCAAACTGAGTGTTGAAAGCGTGCCTAAGCTGCAGGAATCTAAACAGGTGTGAGTTAGGTCAATTATATTGTTGTTTCAACCTATCAAAAGTCTGTAGTTTGCCTTCAAGACAAATTTGATTTATATATTTAATGCCCTTGCATGCCCATACCCCAGGGTCGGGAATGGACCCGAATTCTGGTAATTGCGGATTGAACCAAAGAGGGCTATAAGGAGAGATGTGTCCAGAGGGGATGGGGCGTAATGAATTTGCCACTGTCCACGCCCGTATTACCGCTCTCATTGCTGATGTAAGAGGGAAGGGAGCTCTAGAGCCCCGATAAAGTAGGTTCCTTAGCGCCTCATAAGACCCCAATCGTGCTGCTTCCAGAACCACTGCTGCGTTGGACTCATCAGAGATCAGCCAGTTGTGGGCGTGTGATAGCATGGCCGCCACAAAATAAGAGTGAAGGTCAGGACAAGCCAAACCCCCCTCTCCCCAAGGTCTCTGCAGCACCGTCAGCTTAAATCTCGGCTGACCGGATTACCCAAAGAAAAGATAACAGAACGGTATTTATTAGGCGAAATATCTTTTTGGGGATCCAGACAGGTGCATGTCTGAGTGCATAGAGAAAGGCAGGCAGAAGCTTCATCTTAAATAAATTAATCCTCCCGATTAAGGAGAGGGGAAGATTCACCCACGCCTTCAGCCTCTTTCTCATCCTCTGCACCAGTGGTTCTAAGTTAAGGGTATAATAATCAGAGGTAGATGTGGAGATGTGAATACCTAGATATTTAATTTTGTCTGTCCATAGTAATGGTAGATTAGGATCCGCTATATCTTTTGCGGCCCCATCTATCGGCAAAATTTTGGATTTATCCCAGTTTACTTTGAGCCCGGAACAGCTAGTGAAATTGGAGAGAATGGTCAACGTCTCCCGAAGGGATTGGGCAGGGTCATTCAAGAAAAGGATAAGATCATCCGCATATAAAGCCGCTTTCTCATGTGTGGATCCCACCTGTATGCCTCTAACCCCGTCTGCCTGTCTGAGGGCCGAGGCAAGTGGCTCCATCACCAAGGCAAAAAGGGCCGATGACAGTGGACAACCTTGCCTCGTGCCTCTTCCAACAGAAAAGGGTGCCGACAGAGCACCACCAAGCTTAATCTGCGCCGTTGGATTTTTATATAAAATATCAATCCATCTGCGGAATACTTCTCCAAAACCCATAACTTCTAGGACCGTGGACATAAAAGGCCATGCCACTGAGTCGAACGCCTTTTCAATGTCCAGTGTCACCATTACTCTCGTAGAGGATTCAGTGGGAGGTAGCTGAAGATGGGTGAACACTCTACGTAAATTTATATCTGTTGATTTCCCTGGCATGAAACCAGTCTGGTCTATATTAATCAGGGATGGAAGAATCGTCCGCAGTCTGGTCGCTAGTATTTTTGTCAAAATCTTAAGGTCATCGTTTAGGAGGGATATCGGCCTATAAGAAGTACAGAGGGATATGTCTTTACCGGGCTTAGGGATGAGGACTATATGTGCCTGATACATTGAAGGGGGTAAGGACATCTGTTTTTTACTTTCGGAGAAGACTTTTAACAATTTTGGTGCAAGTAATGAGGCGTACATTCTGTACCATTCACCAGGTAGGCCATCGGGCCCTGGTGTTTTACCACTGGGAAATGAGCAAATCGCCTCTTCTATCTCCTCAGTGGTAAACTCTCTGTCCAAAAATTCTAAATCCTCCTGCGAAAGAGTGGGTAGGCGTAGGGACTGCAAAAATTCCCTACGCCGATCTTCCGGACATCCAGGGACCGCCTTATATAAGTTTTCGTAGAAGGATCTGAATTCATCTATAATTAGTTCGGGGGTAGAGATAACCTGACCATCTGAACCATAGATTTCTGACACCACCGTCTGCATTTTAGAGTCCGCTACTAAGTTCGATAGGAGTTTGCTGTTTTTGTCTCCAGATTCAAATATCTTCCCTGCCAAGGAATTTAAATCTAAATGTGTGGCCGAGACAAGATGTAGAGACAATGCTCTTCTTGCCTCGGCTAACCGGCTAAAGTGATCCGGAGTCGGGGAGCCAGAAAAAGCCTCCGCTGCTCTAGCCTCTCCCTCCTCAAGTACCTGGACTCGACCGGACATCTCAGAACGGACCGCTTTAATAGCGGAAATGTATTCTCCTCTAGTGTTGGCCTTAAAAGCGTCCCAGATCATCTGCGCTGAGGCTGAGTCCTCATTAATCTCCCAGTATTGTTGTAGTTTTGGAGAGACCTCCTCCCCCACTCTCGAGTCCTGCACCCATTTGGGTGCTAAACGCCAGCAGTCTCGACTCCTGGTGTTCGACAACTCCAAGGTGACCTCCAGAGGTGCATGATCAGAGAGGCCCGCCGGTAAGTACGAGACCCCTCTCACCGCCGCCAGGGCACAGATGTTGCCAAAGACCAGATCGATCCTGGAACCAGATTTATAAGTAGTGGAGTGAAAGGAGTAAGCCCTAGTGGTTTGGTGCTTCCATCTCCAAATCTCAGTATAGTTAAAAGCTTGTGCCCAATGGAGCAGGTCTGGCGAATAAGCCCTATTTGGAATGGACGAGCCCAGGGACGGATCCAAGGTAGAGTTGAAATCTCCAGCTATATATAGTCTGGAGAATTGTAATGCAGCTAAAAGCTCATATACCTTGTAGAGTACCCGTTGGTTAAAGGGAGGAGGTACATATATGTTCACTAAAGCATAGACCACCGCCCTGATCTCCAGTAATAGAATTATGAATCGGCCCTCTTGATCAGTCTGCAAATGCACGACCTTGTATGCAAGGGATTTGTTCAATAAAATGGCCACTCCCCTTGCATAACTGGAGTACGTTGCATGGAAAGATTGCCATACCCAGGGTCTGCGTAGCGCCAGGATCTTGTTCCCCAGAAGATGAGTCTCCTGGAGGAACAAGATATGGGGTTTGTGATTATTCAGATATTTAAACATTAATGCCCTTTTTACCTTGTCATTAAGACCCCTTACATTCCATGATACCAGTTTTAACTCCATTAATGCAGTGACAGATTATAATTAAACATAATGATTACTACATGTAGGGGGTCAGCCCCCATGGGACCAAGGGGGAGTGTCAAAAGGATAACAAATTTTGCACTGGACACAGTGAGCACCAATAGGACACATGACATGTAAGTATCAGTCGGTGGAAGTTGAGCGTACAAAAAAGAAAAAAACAAACGATAGCCTGTGAACTCCCTACTGACCATGAAGTACCCCTAAAGAGAAAAAAAACAAAAAACAATAAGAACTATGGTCAGTTTAATACCCAAAACCTGAACTCAAACTTCTAGATCTTCAGACTTCTGAAAAAAAAAAAAAATTTCCAAGAGATTCATTAGTTTAACAGGTACAGAGTTGGAACCAAGGCCCAGTAGCAAACCATTAAGAGACCCCACCCCAACCGCTCCCATCCCCTGTCTTCATCTCAAAGGCTATTCTTTTAGGGTTACAAAATTTTAAATTCTGTCACAGCAGTCATATATAGTCTACCAGATTCATGTACTTGCCAAATGCCATTACAATCCCGGGCAGCTCTGGTAAAACAGGTGAATAGCTGAAGGGACCCAAGGCCCAAAGGCAAAGCGCCACCCCAATGGAATTAAGTACTATGATAGCAATAAGAAGAGGGGCTCCCCACAGCTGGGTCTTCCAAAAAAGCGGCTTGCTGTTTGGTTTTGGCCTAGCTGTTTGGAGAGTGGAGAGCCACCCACCTGGTATCACATAAATAGTTGTAGAGGCCTCTCTTACAGCTCTTGCTCAGGGTCCACTGGTAGTGAGACAGTGGCCACAAGAACACAATGAGGTACGACTTCCTATAAGGTGTCCAGCAGACTGTGCAGGTAAGCAGCCGATGCTTCACCAGGAATGGACCAGATGGCAGAGGCTGTGGTGGCAGACAGATGCAGTTGTACCCCAATCTGGCAGACAACAAACTGGCAGACATTTGACTGGTACAAGCAGGCTGGCAGGAACCAGGTAAGTATCGTGCTGATCAGAAGGCATTGGACAGGCAGGATGAGGCAGGATGCAAGGACAGACAAGCTGGGTCAGTAATGCTGTGTACACACGGTCGGACTTTTCGGCTACAAAAGTCCGACAGCCTGTCCGACAGACTTTCGACGGACTTTTGGCGGACTTGCGGCAGACTTTCTAACGAACGGACTTGCCTACATACGATCACACAAAAGTCCGACGGATTCGTACATGATGACGTACACCGGACTAAAATAAGGAAGTTGATAGCCAGTAGTCAATAGCTTCCCTTGCGTGGGTTTTTGCCTGTCGGACTAGCATACAGACGAGCGGATTTCTGGGTCCGGCGTAGTTACAACGTAAAGATTTGAAGCATGTTTCAAATCTAAAGTCCGTCAGATTTGCGGCTGGAAAAGTCCGCTGAAAGTCCAGGGAAGCCCACACACGATCGGATTGTCAGCCGTATTTTGTCCGTCGGCGTCCGTCTGACTTTTGTAGACGAAAAGTCTGACCGTGTGTACGCGGCATAACAGACAGTAAGATAAGGCTTAAACGGCAGGCAGAAGAAATGGTAAGGACACAGGCCGAGGTCAGCCGCGGTGGAGCAGGTGGATAAAGGCAAGGTCCAGAGACAAGAGACTGGTCAGGGCAGGTAGAGTTCAAGCGTGGTCAAAAGCAAGCCTGGTCAGTAACAGGAATCAAGCACAGGAACTGTCAAAGGATACGCAGGAACACTGTAGATCAGATAGCAACTGGCCAGTGCAACAGTCCAACTTAAATGGTTCATCTAACACCAAGGGTGCACACATATGCGCCCACCTGGGCACAATTGTATGGACACTCATAGGCCTGCGCCTGCACATCTGTATGTGCCTCGGAGCTCCATTTGCACTATGAGTAGAGCTTTCCTGACATCTGGTTAAAGATCACTTGCCCAGATACCTTTATCTTATTAGATGTGGCCTCTCTGAGCTGCTGAGGAAGGGAAGCTGAGAAACCCATCTTCCCAGGACATGTCAAGGAACCCAAGGAGTTTTCAGAAAATTGGTTAAAGGGTCCCGCATCTGCATCTGAGCATGATGAGCGAATAGGAACTCCGCTACATATATACTTGACAAATTACTTTCGTGTCATCTGTTTCTGATAGGGAGTGATTTCCCTTTCTCGTCTTGCTCTGTAGAGATAATCGGATGTGAAAAAAAATTCTCTCCAGAGAGAGAGAAATCTTTTCTAAGTTGTCACCTGAGCAGGTGACATCAATGGAAGAGCTCCCCTCTAACCCTGACAACTTAACAATTGTGGATTTTTTTATCACTTTCTGTCCCAGTGACAAAGGTCCCTGGCACAGACATCAGGAATTTGTATTTGTGTGGTCACAGCCGGTAAGCCTCCCTCGATGTGTTCACAGTTTTAGGATCACGCAATATCTGCCTGACTGGATTGTGATCAGATATGTTATAAGTTTGGATTTACAGTCTTCACCTCCTCACCTCACAGCCAAGACATTTTGAAATAAGTGTTTTCATTCTGTACTGAATTTACAATCTGTAAGACAAGCCACTTCTTGTAGCTTCACTATTACAGTTCAGTCACCTGGGTTCACCTCTCTTCTCATATCCGTATGATGATAGTTATACAATGTATAAATCTAATGATTGTCCCTCGGGTACAGATCTACACATCCATCATTCATCCCTCCTTCTCCAAAATGTCCCCATGAAGAGAGTCTTCCCATATCCATATGACAATAGCAATACAATCTATAAATCCAGAGCTTGCCCCTCAGGTACAGATCTGCAGATCTATCATACACCATTCTTCCCTGAAATGTTGTGCTGATATGGGTCTTCCCATATCCATAAGATAATAGCTATACAATATATAAATCCAGACACTGTCCTTTAAGTACAGATCTACCATATATCCCTTCTGCTCCAAAGTGTCCCCCTGATGTGGGTCTTCTTATTTCCACACAATGAATCCACAGATTGTCACTCTAGTACAGATCCAACATACATCCCACCTTCTCCAAAATATGATGTAGGTCTTCTCATATCCATAGGATAATATGTATAAATCTAGAGATTGTCCCTCAGGTACTGAGCTATCATATATCCCTCCTTTTCCAAAATGTCCTCATGATGTGGGTCTTCTCATGTCCATGGGATGATAGCTATGGGATGTATAAATTCAAACATTGTCCTTCAGGCACAGATCCACCACACAATCCCTTCTTCTCAGAAATGTCCCCAGGACGAAGGTCTTCTCATATCCATAGGATGTTAATTGTACAATGCATAAATCCAGAGATTGTCCCTCAGGTACAGATCCACCTTACAACTCTTCTTCTCTGTAATGTCCCCATGATGTGGTCTTATATCTATATAATGATAATTATACAATGTAGAAATGCAGAGATTGTCTCTCAGATACAGATCCACCATACAGTTAGGTCCATAACTGTAGGCACAATTTTTTTTCAGGTATTTACCAAAACATATTCAAGCTATAGGTAAATAATGGATATGGGCTGAAAGTGCACACTCTCAGGTTTAAGTTGAGGGTATGTACATCCAAATTGGAGGAAGGGTTTAGGAATTACAGCTCTTAAGAATAGCCATCCCCTCTTTTTCAAAGGGACCAAAAGTAATTGAACAATTGAATCAAAAGCTGTTTCATGGCAGGTAAAAGTTCTGGAGTTGATTTGCATTTGGTATTTGGATTTTGGTATTTGCATTTGGAATATGCTGCTGTGAACCTACATCATGCATTCAAAGGAGCTGTCCATGCAAGTGAAACAAACCATTGTAAGGCTTCAAAAACAAAACAAATCCATCAGAAAGATAGCAGCAACATTAGGAGTGGCCAAATCAATAGTTTGGTCAATTCTGAGGAAAGAATAATGCACTGGTGAGCTCAGCAACATAAAAAGGCCTGGAACGTCCATGGAAGACAACAGTGGTGGATGATCGCAGGATCCTCTCTATCAGTGGCGGCTGATGCTCAAATTTTTTTTTGGAGGGGGGGGGGGGGGGGCGCAAACAAACTGAAAAATTTAACTGTTGCTGCTAGATAAAACTGTGCCCATCATATGCAGGCTCACTGTGCCCATCTCAGTAGGCCAATCACATCCACATTTTAAGTAAAAGAAAATATAGCCACTTAACATAAGGTCTCCTCATCAGAGCCCCCTTTTACATCAGATGTCCCAATCAGAGTCCCCCTTTACAGTTGGTGCCCCCCTTTACATCAGATGTCCCAATCAGAGTCCCCCTTTACAACAGGTGTCCCCATCAGCACCCCTCTATACATCAGGTGTCCCCATCAGAGTCTCCCTTTACAGCAGATGTCCCCATCAGAGTCCTATTTAAAGCAGGTGTCCTCATCAGAGTCCCCCTATACATAAGGTGTCCCAATCATAGTCCCTCTTTACATCAGGTGTCCTCATCAGAGTCCTCCTTTACATCAGATGTCCCTATCAGAGTCCTCTTTTACCACAGGTGCCCCTCTTTACATCAGGTGTCCCAATCAGAGTCCACCTTTACAACAGGTGTCCCCATCAGAGTCCTCCTTTACATTACGTGTCCCCATCAGATGTCCCTATCAGAGTCCTCCTATACATCAGATGCTCCCATCAGAGTCCTCCTTTAGATCAGATGTCACCATCAGAGCCCCCTTTACATTAGATGTCCCCATTAGAGCCCCCCTTCACATTAGATGTCCCCATCAGAGCCCCCCTTCACATTAGACGTCACCATCAGATCAGAGTCCTCCTTTACATTGGATGTCCCCATCAGAGTCCCCCTTTATATTAGATGTTCCCTTCAGAGCCCCCCTTTACATTAGATGTCCCTATCAGAGTCCTGGTTTACATTAGATGTCCCTCTCAGAGCCCCCCTTTACATTAGATGTCCCCATCAGAGTCCCTCTTTACATTAGATGTCACCATCAGAGTTCCTCTTTACAATAGATGTCCCCATCAGAGTCCTCCTTTACATTAGATGTCCCCATCAGACCCCCCTTTACATTAGATGTCCCCATCAGAGTCCCCCTTTACATTAGATGTCCCTATCAGAGCCCCCCTTTAAATTAGACGTCACCATCAGCTCAGAGCCCTCCTCTACATTATATGTCCCCATCAGAGTCCTCCTTTACATCAGATGTCCCCCCTCCTCCCCCCCTCGTACTCACAGCTCTCACACAATTCGCCTGTCATCCACCTTTCAGAGCTGCGGGGATGAGTCAGAGAAACTCGGAAGTGAAGGCACAGGACCCGCAAATCACACACCACGGCAGGGAACAATGCTGTAGACTTATAGAAGGAGTGTTCAGGGCACAGAGCTCAGCACCCCAAGGACTTTCTAAAGGAAGCCAATAGAGCTTCTTGTTTGCAATCACGTGATTGCAAACATGTCATGCTTCCAATAGCAGCTGTGTGTCTGGTGCCCTGCACACACTTAAAGGGCCATTATTTATTTATTTATTTATTTATTTTTTCAGGGATTGCAGCATGTCATGCTTCCCATACACCCGTGTGTCCGGCATCCGGCACACAATTAAAGGGCCAGTATTTTTTTTTAATGATGAGTAGCTTTGGGGGGGGGGGGGGCATATGGATGGGCCGCCACTGCTCTCTATGGTAAAGAAAAACCCATTCACAACATCCAGACAAGTGAAGGACACTTATCATTGGGCGTATCATTGTCAAAGTCTACAATCAAGAGAAGATTTCACAAGAGCAAATACAGAGGGTTCACCCCAAAACTATTCATAAGCCTGAATAATAGAAAAGCCAGATTAGACTTTGCCAAAAATATCTAAAAAAGCCAGACCAGTTCTGGAAAAGCATTCTTTGGACAGATGAAACTAAGATTAATCTGGGCCAGAATGACGGGAAGAAAAAAGTGTGGCGAAGGCTTGGAACAGCTCATGATCCAAAGCACACAACATCATTTGTGGTCACATGGTGGAGCTTGCAGTGTGATGGCATGGGCATGCATGGCTTCCAGTGGCACTGGGTCATTTGTGTTTATTGATGATGTGACAGAAGACAGAAGCAGCCGGATGAATTATGCAGTGTTTAGAGATATACTGTCAGTCAAATGCAGCAAAGTTGATCTAAAGGCGCTTCACAGTGCAGATGGCCAATGATCCAAAACACACTGCAAAAGCAACCCAGGAGCCTTTGAAGGAAAAGAAGTGGAATATTCTGCAATGGCCTGAGTCAATCACCTGATCTCAACCCAAGGGAGCATTTCACTTGCTGAAGGCAAAACTAAAGGCAGAAAGACCCACAAACAAAGAACAAATGAAAACAGCTGCAGTTAGACCCTGGCAAAGCATCAGAGAGGAGGAAGCCCAGTCTTTGGTAATGTCCATGGGTTCCAGACTTCAGGCAGTCATTGTCAATAAAGAATTCTCAACAAAATATTAAAAATGAACATTGTATTTATGATTATATTCATTTGTCCAATTACATTTGAGCCCCTTAAAATGGGGGGACTGTGTATAAAAATGGTTGCAGTTCCTAAAATGCGTACTGGATATTCATGCTCAACCCCTTGAATTAAAGCTGAAAGTCTGCACTTCAAATTTATTTGGCTTCTTTTGTTGTAATTGTATTCTGGTGGCATACAGAGCCAAAAGTATGAAAATTGTGTCTGCATCCAAATATATATGGACCTAACTAACTATATCCCATCCTCTCAAATTTTCCCTTGCGGTGGAGGATCTCATATCCATAGGATAATAGTCATGTGATGTATGAATGCAGAGATTGTCCCTCAGCTACAGATTACCATACATCCTCCCTTCTCCTAAATGCCTCAGTTACGTAGGTCTTCTCATGTCCTTATGACGATAGTTAATTAACGTAAAATTCCAGTGATTGTCCCTCAGTTACAGATCCACCATACATCTCTCCTTCTCCAAAACGTCCTATTCGTGTGGGTCTTCTCCTATGCATAGGTTCATAGTTTTATTAAAAAATTCCAAAGATTGTCCCTCAGGCATGGGTGTTCACAGGTAGGGGCAAGGGGGGTCAAGTGCCCCCCCCCCCTGGAATCAGGGATCGGATCGGCACTGTTAAATTTAGCACAGCTGGGCGGTGCCACCAGCCAGTCAGGTGAAACCATCAAGGTTCTGTCAAGCCCCCCCATCAGTGTAGTGTGACTGCGGGCTCTTTTCCCTGCTCAGTCCAGCAGAGAACTCGGCGGCGCTGTGACAAAAGAAAGGCGAGCTGCGGGCTGTCAGAGGTTTCCCCCGCTCGCCTCCCCCTTTCTTCTGTCAGGGAGAAAAGACGGCGGCTCTCACTAGGTTCACCGCCCAGCTTCCTGCCAACTCCGTTCCTTCCCCATTGGCCATAACTGAGGGCCAATCAAAGGAGACAAGGAAAGCATCATGGGACATGTAGTCCCGAAGATTGGAGGCTCCATTTTCCACAGGGAGGAGGCTACAACTCGATCAAGAGAGAGATTGAGAGACTGCAGCCTGGAAAAAAAGCTGAGGGAGTGAGTGCTACAGGACAAAGAATGAGAAGTGTGCTGGGCGGAAGCCAGAGAGAGAGAGTCACGCTGACCAGTGCCACCAGAGAGAGAGCCACCTTGCCCAGCACCACCAGAGAGAGAGCCACGCTGCCCAGCACCACCAAAGAGAGAGCCACGCTGCCCAGTACCACCAGAGAGAGAAGAGCCATGCTGCCCAGTGCCACCAGAGAGAGATCCACGCTGCCCAGCGCCATCAGAAAGAGAGCCACGCTGCCCAGCACCACCAGTGAGAGAAGAGCCATGCTGCCCAGTGCCACCAGAGAGAGAGCCATGTTGCCACCAGAGAGAGCCACGCTGCCCAGCACCACCAAAGAGAGAGCCACTCTGCCCAGCACCACCAGAGAGAGAGTCACGCTGCCCAGCGCCACCAGAGAGAGAGTCACACTGTCCAGCGCCACCAGAGAGAGAAAGACTGAGCCACTGCCAGGGTACAGACATGCTACACTACTGACTAGAGTCGCCCTGGGGAAACCCAGAGTGAGCGATTGTCCAGCCGGAGGGATCACTGCTGTAGTTTCGCTGGGTCCTGTAAGAGCACCTATCGGCCATTATCCATTACTTATCCTAGGGCCTGTACTATGTCTGCAGTCTCTGACCATGATAATGTGATAATGACATTGTCGAAAAGGGGCGGCGCCTGGGTGACCCTAAAATGATGCCCCCCCCCCCTGAAAAAAGTTCTGCGGACGCCCATGCCCTTAGTAACAGATCTACAGATTTATCATACATACCTATATCTTTAAAATGTCACCAAGATGTGGGTCTTCTCATGCCCATAGAATGACAGCTATACAATGTATAAAACCAGAGATTTTTTCCCAGGTACAGGTGCGAAAATGCGCTGCTACTGTGAGGCCCTCTGGAAGTGTCGGGGGCTGCATTTGAAGCTCTCTATAATTTTCAAGCTGACCACCACTACTATATACTGTACTGTAGTATTTGGCCATAGTAGTGAGGTCTCCAAGTCCACCAGTACTCTCGGTTTTATATAAGTCATTGTTATGTTTTTGTTTTATTTTAGTAGTCAAGTTATCATAGATAAGTGATAGCAGTTTATAGCACAACATATGAGAATTCCTACCATGAAATGACAGCATTTCTGTGATACAGGTAGTGGATTTATGGCAGAGCACAGCTATCATGTCGGCACTCTCACAGTCTATAGACTCTGCGATCAATTACTCTAAGCATAAAGCAAAGGGCGATGGTGGCGGCTCTTTTATGGTCAGAGATAAGTTGCAAACTTGAGATAGACTTTATGTTAGGAAAATAACTAAACAGTGAATGGAAAATTCCCAGCTCTGCCCCTTTCCCATTGTCACATATACTGAATGTATAGAATGTACAGTTCACACCTGTCCTATATATAACTGCCGTATACAGGGGAGAGGCCATTACGTTTCATCTTGATGGCTTTTCTAGTTTCAGCTTCGGCTAGAAAATCTGAATTAATGACGGCTAATCCCATGCTTTACATCAGCCATTCTCAAACTTTTTAACATGGAGGAACCTTTGAAATAATTTTCAGGTCTCAGGAAACCCCTGACAATAATTAATATATCTACAACTATTAGTGTGGTGGTCAGTTGGAAAAATACTTCTTACATTGCTGCTCAATAGGAAGAATCTCTCCTTACATTGGTGATCAGTGAGAAGAATGTTCCTTACATTGGTGATCAGTGAGAAGAATGTTCCTTACATTGGTGATCAGTGAGAAGAATGTTCCTTACATTGGTGATCAGTGAGAAGAATGTTCCTTACATTGGTGATCAGTGAGAAGAATGTTCCTTACATTGGTGATCAGTGGGAAGAATGTTCCTTACATTGGTGATCAGTGGGAAGAATGTTCCTTACATTGGTGATCAGTGAGAAGAATGTTCCTTACATTGGTGATCAGTGGGAAGAATGTTCCTTACATTGGTGATCAGTGAGAAGAATGTTCCTTACATTGGTGATCAGTGAGAAGAATGTTCCTTACATTGGTGATCAGTGAGAAGAATGTTCCTTACATTGGTGGTCAGTGAGAAGAATGTTCCTTACATTGGTGATCAGTGGGAAGAATTCTCCTTACATTGGTGGTCAGTGAGAAGAATGTTCCTTAAATTGGTGGTCAGTGGGAAGATTTCTTCTTATATTGATGGTCAATGGGCCGAATGGCCCTTACATTGGTGGTCAGTGGGAAGAATGCTCCTTATGCCGCGTACACACCACGAAATAAACTCCGAAGGTTTCTCCGACGGAACTCTAATGCCGCGTACACACGGTCGTACTTTTCGTCTACAAAAGTCCAACGGACGCTGACGGACTAAAGCTGGCTGGTAATCCGATCGTGTGTGAGCTTCTCCGGACTTTCAACGTACTTTTTTAGCCTCAAATCCGACGTACTTTAGATTTGAAACATGCTTTAAAACTTTACTTCGTAACTACGACGGACCCCGAAATCCGCTCGTCTGTGTGCTAGTCCGACGGACAAAAAGCCACGCTAGGGCACCTATTGGCTACTGGCTATGAACTTCCTTATTTTAGTCCGGTGTACGTCATCACGTACGAATCCGTCAGACTTTTGTGTGGTCGTGTGTAGGCAAGTCCGTTCGTTAGAAAGTCTGCCGCAAGTCCGCCGAAAGTCTGCCGGAAGTCTGCCGGAAGTCTGTCGGACAGGCTGTCTGACTTTTGTAGACGAAAAGTCCGACCGTGTGTACGCGGCATAACGGAATTCCATTCAAGCAGTCTTGCCTACACACGTTCAATCCAAAGTCCGGCCGCCCAGAACGCGGGATTAGAAAAATGAAGTTCAATAGCCAGTAGCCAATAGCTTCTGTCTCGTACTTGCTTCGGACCATGCGTCGTTTTTGGTCCGTCGGAACAGCATACAGACGAGCGGTTTTCCCGATAGGAATTGGTTCCATCGGAAATATTTAGAGCATGTTCTATTTCTAGGTCCGTCAGAATTTTCAAAATAAAAAAGTCCGATGAGGCCTACACACGATCGGAATAGACGATGAAAAACTTCCGTCTGACTTTTTCTGTTGGACATTCCGCTCGTGTGTAC
Organism: Lithobates septentrionalis; assembly: GCA_037952835.1. NCBI lineage: Eukaryota > Metazoa > Chordata > Amphibia > Anura > Ranidae > Lithobates > Lithobates septentrionalis. Next base: position 572,341 of record JBBDGP010002761.1, read on the forward strand.
GCGGCTTTAGAATTGTAGTCATTGAGAAGAATGTCCCTTACATTGGTGATCAGTGAGAAGAATGTCCCTTACATTGGTGATCAGTGAGAAGAATGCTCCTTACATTGGTGATCAGTGAGAAGAATGTTCCTTACATTGGTGATCAGTGAGAAGAATGTTCCTTACATTGGTGATCAGTGAGAAGAATGCTCCTTACATTGGTGATCAGTGAGAAGAATGTTCCTTACATTGGTGATCAGTGGGAAGAATGTTCCTTACATTGGTGATCAGTGAGAAGAATGTTCCTTACATTGGTGATCAGTGAGAAGAATGTTCCTTACATTGGTGATCAGTGAGAAGAATGTTCCTTACATTGGTGATCAGTGGGAAGAATGTTCCTTACATTGGTGATCAGTGGGAAGAATGTTCCTTACATTGGTGATCAGTGAGAAGAATGTTCCTTACATTGGTGATCAGTGAGAAGAATGTTCCTTACATTGGTGATCAGTGGGAAGAATGTTCCTTACATTGGTGATCAGTGGGAAGAATGTTCCTTACATTGGTGGTCAGTGAGAAGAATGTTCCTTACATTGGTGGTCAGTGAGAAGAATGCTCCTTACATTGGTGATCAGTGGGAAGAATGTTCCTTACATTGGTGGTCAGTGAGAAGAATGCTCCTTACATTGGTGATTAGTGAGAAGAATGTTCCTTACATTGGTGGTCAGTGAGAAGAATGCTCCTTACATTGGTGATCAGTGAGAAGAATCTCCTTACATTGGTGATCAGTGGGAAGAATGTTCTTTACATTGGTGATCAGTGGGAAGAATGTTCCTTACATTGGTGATCAGTGAGAAGAATGTTCCTTACATTGGTGATCAGTGAGAAGAATGTTCCTTACATTGGTGGTCAGTGAGAAGAATGCTCCTTACATTGGTGATCAGTGAGAAGAATCTCCTTACATTGGTGATCAGTGAGAAGAATGTCCCTTACATTGGTGATCAGTGGGAAGAATGTTCCTTACATTGGTGATCAGTGAGAAGAATGCTCCTTACATTGGTGATCAGTGAGAAGAATGTCCCTTACATTGGTGATCAGTGGGAAGAATGTTCCTTACATTGGTGATCAGTGAGAAGAATGTTCCTTACATTGGTGATCAGTGGGAAGAATGTTCCTTACATTGGTGATCAGTGAGAAGAATGTCCCTTACATTGGTGATCAGTGGGAAGAATGTTCCTTACATTGGTGATCAGTGAGAAGAATGTTCCTTACATTGGTGATCAGTGAGAAGAATGTTCCTTACATTGGTGGTCAGTGGGAAGAATGCTCCTTACATTGGTGGTCAGTGGGAAGAATGTTCCTTACATTGGTGATCAGTGAGAAGAATCTCCTTACATTGGTGATCAGTGGGAAGAATGCTCCTTACATTGGTGGTCAGTGGGAAGAATGTTCCTTACATTGGTGATCAGTGAGAAGAATCTCCTTACATTGGTGGTCAGTGGGAAGAATGCCCTAATTTCAGATAAATAAAAACTAAGATCAATGGTGTCAGTAGTAACTTATCTGAGAGGCAAAAATTGGTCCTTCTTTAAGGAACTCCTAGGATTCCACAGAACCCTACTTGAGAGAGGTCTACATTGCTCTGGAGATAAAAAAACTATTTCTTTTCCTCCAATTTTATAAAGATGTCCCCCCCCCCCCCGAAAAACATCACATGTGGGTATGCATCATGATGGAGGTGATGGCAATTCTGATATCACTGTATTCTCTTCTAGCTAGACTGTAGATGACAGGTCCTGTGGAGTCCCCTGCCCGAGGACTGAACCTTTTAATTGCAGGTCATGTGACCGCTAAACTTTAGTAACCCCTCAGTTCTGTCCTGCTGGTTCTAAATTAGGTCTTCACACCACCCGAGAGATCCAATGACACCACACACACGCCACTCATACAGATTCATATAAATAAACACAACGAAAACAGAAATACAAGAAAGAGATTGTACTCTGCAAACAGATTTATTTATATCTCATTACATACAAAAATCTGCACAAAGCTCAATACAAAACCCCCACCATAAAAAAAAAACAAAAAACACAGATCTCTCTTAGGCTGGGTTCACACCTATGCGAATTGGATGCGGATTTGTCCGCATCCAATTTGCATAGCAGGAGAATATGACCGGCTTTCTATAGAGCTGGTTCACATGTCACTGCACTGCGCGTCTTTGCCTCCGTTTCAGGGCTGAATTCAGGCAAAGATTCTGCCCTGATTCGTCCCTGAAGCAGAGAACAGGGACAGACAGCATTGCTGTGCGATCCGCGGCTGGTTTAGGTGTGAACCGAGCCCTAAAGGCTCTTTCATGCTCCAGTGCAGTGCACATGCAGTTTTCACGCAGGTGACCCACGTTTCCCCATAGACTTCTACTTAAGGGGTAATAACTCCACGTTTCTGACTACCGGTATGTTTGATGCCCCCAATCTGCCCCCCTTTTACTGAATCTGGGGGTTCTTCTCCCTGACGCTCAGCCACATCATTCACTCATAGGATCTGTAAATGAAAAGACTACAAGTCCCATCTCCCACAGCAGGGGGACTGTAGTTCTCAACAGAGCAGTATAGGGAGGGGGGGGGGGGGGTGTCACCACACTTGTAGCCCATTTATCCTTTCTCCAGACTCATAATTGAACATCTGCGGTGAGGATACGGACCTTTTGGTTACGGGGCTGTGAATGGATAAAGCGGCTGTGCGGGCACCTTCAAGTTCAAAAATACATAAAAATACACAGGGCAGTCCAGGCAGATGAACCCCCAAGTTCAGTCCATTGATACTTCCACCAGCCCTGTAAGGCTCGGTTCACACCTATACATGTTGCTTTAGAGCGTTTCTGCAGTGCTTTTTGCTGTGCTTTTTGCATTTTTGGAACCGTGTTTTTACCGCGATTTTACAGCGATTAGCGTTTTACGATTTGTGGCTTTTTTTTTTACATTCACTGTAGCTGGTTGCTAAGGAGCGGGTTGGCATAGCTCCCAACTGTCCCTGATTTGGAGCAATGTCCCCCTGTCCCTCATCCCCCCCCTCATTTGTCCCTCATTTTGGTCTGATCTATATAGTTGTATATAAAATTCACTTTTTAAAAAGTGTTTCCCAGTGCTAAAGCTTTCATCCAAGTGCTAAAGCTTTCATCCAAAATTCTAAATTGCTGCATTTGTACATTTTAAAAGCCAGTATAAAGGAATAGTAGTGGTTAAAAAAAAAGCTCTTGTGGATTTAATTAACCTTTTTTTTTGGTTAATTCTCCTTTAAGGGGGTGTGGCAGGGAGTGTGTCCTATGCCTACATACATTTGCCAGTAGGTGTCCCTCATTCCCATCTCAAAATTTTGGGAGGTATGGGTTGGTAAGCCAGCCGCCGCGTCCTTAGCAACAGATGAGTCGTCAGCTGTCAGCAGGCTTCCCCACTGACAGCTAAATGTAAAATGCAAATTTACCGGCTAAAACAATTCATGAAAAAAACTGTGTGGGGTCCCCCTCCGGTCCACACCAGGTCCTTCCATCTGGTATGGATTTGGTGGGGACACCCCCACGCCAAAATTTTAAAAAAAATGGTGTGGGGTCCCCCCCAAACTCCATACCTGTCAGAAACCATGAATCAGACCGAGATAGAAGTGCAGTAAAAATCACACTAGTTTAATAATAAAAATAAAAGGTAAACAGAGCAAACATAGCCAAAACATAGCCAGAGTACGGTAACCGGAACGGATAGTCAAGTAAGCCGGTATGTCAGGGAGCCAGGGATCAGCGTACTTCAGGACAAGCCAGGAAATCAGGAAACCAGGGAATCAATGTAGTGGAACAGCAAGCATAATCAGGAAACAGAAGGGACGTCAGCCAAGCAAGTCTTTCACAGGTACACAGGAGAGAGAGTCTCTGATATGTTGACCAGGCGAAGGCAGAGAGGATCTGGACTGAACAGCTTAAGTAGCCAGCAGGAGTGACAAGCAGGATATCATCACCAGGTGAGTCACTGTGAAAAGATTAGAGCTGGCAATTAACCGACAGCTGAGCGGCCTGCTCTGAGAAGGAAGGGCTGAGCAACAAGGACTGGTTAGCTAGTTCTGCGGCCCCATTAGACTGCGGGTGATATGCAGAGGAGAAAGCAAGCTGAATTCCCAACTGTGCACTAAAGCCTCGCAAGAATTGGGACACAAACTGACTACCCCTGTCCGAGACGATCACCTTGTAAGCGAAAGATCTCCCGAGCAAAAATGGATGCCAGTTCCTTAGAAATGGAACGCAATGAGACATTTTCGAGAACCGATCAACCACCATAAGGATAACTGTGTTGCCTGAGAGTTGGGTAACTCCACAATGAAATCCATGGACAGGTGGGTCTTACGCCTCTCTCCATTGGGTATGGGTTGTAGGAGGCCCACTGGAAGATGTCGTGGTGTCTTACTCTGAGCACAAACTAACAAGCAGCTATGAAAGCGACTACATCAGCATGTAGACTAGGCCACCAGAATTGTTGAGAAATGGCCCAAAAGAGTTGATTCTTCCCTGGGTGACCAGAAGCCTTGGGAGAATTGTAAGTCTGAAGCACGGCAGTACGGAGACTCTTTGGGACAAAGCAGCGGTCAAAGGTTTCTCAGGAGGAGCATGGATCTGAGCGGCAAGAATCTTGTCACCCAAAGGAGAAGTGAGACTGGTGCGAACCGTAGTCAAAATACGATCAGGAGGAATCACTGTAACCGCTTCCAACTTAGAAGTGGAGGAAAATCGTTGCGACAAAGCATCAGCCCTTATATCTTGTCACCCAAAGGAGAAGTGAGACTGGTGCGAACCGTAGTCAAAATACGATCAGGAGGAATCACTGTAACCGCTTCCAACTTAGAAGTGGAGGAAAATCGTTGCGACAAAGCATCAGCCCTTATATTCTTAGTACCAGGTAAGAATGAGACTATGCAATTGAAGCTTGACAAGAAAAGAGCCCATCGCGCCCTTCTGGGAGAGAGGCGTTTAGCCTCAGAAAAGAAAGTTTCTCTGGGTCCATCGAAAAACCAGCAGTGGAAATGACATAACCCAGGAATTTAACCTGTTCGCAATGGAACTCGCACTTCTCCAATTTACAATAGAGATTGTTTTCTCTCAGCTTCTGAAGCACACGACAGACATCTGTGTGGTGGCTCTCTAGGGACTTGGAAAATATGAGGATATCGTCGAGATAAACCACCACAAATAGCTGCTACAAATCTTGGAGGACATTGTTGATAAATTCCTGGAAAACTGCTGGGGCGTTGCAAAGGCCAAATGGCATTACGAGGTACTCATAATGGCCTGTTCTGGTATTAAACGCAGTTTTCCATTCATCGCCCTACTTGATCCTCACGAGATTGCATGCCCCTCTCAAATCAAGCTTCGTGAAAACCTTGAGGCGGTCAAATAACTCCGTAATCAATGGAATTGGATAAGTATGCTTGATCTTGAAACTATTGAGTCCCCTATAATCAATACAGTGTCTCAGTTCACCACTCTTCTTCTTCACAAAGAAGAAACCAGCACCAGCAGAAGACGAGGATTTGTGGATGAATCCTCGAGAAAGTGCGTCTGCAACATACTCCTCCATGGCCTTATCCTCCGAGACCGACAAAGGGTAAACACGGCCACGAGGGGGTATGGCACCAGGTTGAAAGTCAATTGCGCAATCATACGACTGGTGTGGAGGCAAACTACCGGCTTGATCTTTGTCGAAGATATCGCTAAAATCGCGGTACTCCTCCAGCAGGGAGGAGAGTGAAAAGGTGCAGAGGCCACCTTCTTAAAACATGTCTTGCTGCATTGTGACAACCAGGAAAGAACCTCAGCACGAAGCCAATCAAAAGAGGAGTTGTGCCTCTGTAACCAAGGATAACCAATAACCACTGGAAACTTAGGTGAGAAAATTACTTGGAATTGGATTATCTCATGGTGAAGAGCCCCTACGGTCATGGACAACAGAACAGTCTCATGTGTCACATAGGTAGGCTGTAGAGGTCTCCCGCCAAGAGCCTCAATGGCAAGTGGCGTGGCACGAAGCTGCAGTGGAACCGAGTGCTTAGATACAAAGGCAGCATTAATGAACAGGCCTGCAGCCCCAGAGTGGATTAGAGCCTGTATCTCGACGGTATATATGAGCTGCCAAAACTAAAACCACAAAAAACAAAAAAAAATGTAAAAAACCTCAAAAACCCAAAAAATAAAAATAAAAATTACTAGGAAATAGCTGCCAGAACTCACCACTTCCTCAAAATGTGACAATGTGAACATATATACCCAAATGTGCGGCGCTAGAAAAATATACAATATACTAAAACTCTAAAAATGATAATATATAATAAATAAACAGATAATATGATATTATGTAAAATATCCCCAATTATAGTGCAAGTGCTCAGTATAAGATGAATAAAGTGCAAGGGCTCAGTGTGTATATATACAGTCCTCAATATTGATAAGCAAGAAAAAGTCCATAAACATATCAAAGAAAAAGGTGTATCAAAGAAAAAAGTAAAACAAATGGTGTCTTCATGCAATGTGCACTCTCCCCCTTCAGGTGTTGCCCTCACCTTAAGGGCTTTAAAAACAAGCTTGTAGTAAATGGTAACAGCTTAGATTGTCATCATCCATATAATGGCTGGTTAATGGTAAGCACAGATCCCATATTCACTCCACCTCCTGGTAAGAACGCTGATCAATAAAGCCACAACTTCAGTCTGGTATTTTCAAAGATCACCTCATATGCCTGCAGTCATGTGCTGTCTCTGTATCCGTTACATGACTGCGGGCATATGAGGTGATCTTTGAAAATACCACACGGACGTTGTGACTTTATTGATCAGCGTTCTTACCAGGAGGTGGAGGTGGATATTGATATGTTTATGGACTTTTTCTTGCTTATCAATATTGAGGACTGTATATATACACACTGAGCACTTGCATTTTATTCATCTATTACTGAGCACTTGCACTATAATTGGGGATATTTTACATATCATATTATCTGTTTACTTATTATATATTATCACTTTTAGAGTTTTAGTATACTGTATCTCGACGGACAACTCAGACCAAGAAACCAACGCCACCAAAGGTCTGTCCGCTACAGGGCCTCAAGGTTCGGGCGCTCCCAGGACGGGTAGGACAAGACTTCAAAAAGTGACCTGCCTGGTCACAATAAAAGCACAATCTCTCCCTCCTCCTAAAGGTTCTCTCATCCGCAGAGAGACATGTGAAGCCCAAGTGAATGGGTTCACTATCAACGACCGACTTGGGACCAGGAGGAATGGGAGGTGAGGGAGGCAAGGGTACAGGAGGCTTCCGCAAGCGCTCCTTAAAAGAGAGTCTTTCTCTGAGTCTGGAGTCTATGAGGATGGCAAATGTGATCAACTTCTCCAGCTCGGTGGGTATATCTTGGGCTGCTTTCTCATCTTTGATGGTATCCGAGAGACCATGAGAAAAAGCAGCCACGAGAGCCTCATTGTTCCAAGCAACCTCTGCTGCCAGAGTACGGAATTCAATGGTGTAATCGGCAACAGTTCTCATATTCTGTTTGATGGACATGATGCACTTGGTAGTTTTAAAGGAGGCCACATACTCTGGGTAACTTCGGACAACGTGTTTTTGCATCTCCCATAGAGGGTTTGCCCAGGCCAAGGCTCTCTCAGAAAGCAAAGATATCATGAAACCTACTTTGCTTTTGTCCGTGGGAAACGCCTGGGGCAGCATCTCAAAGTATATCTCAACCTGGTTGAGAAACCCTCTGCATTGGACTGGAATCCCACCAAACCGCTGGGGAAGCGGAGCAGAACCAGACATACCTCTTATAGAGGTAATACTCGAGGCGGGTGCCTGCACAGAGACTGGAGCAGCAGCAGGGACGGCCTGCAACACGTTGTACCATGGCAGCCACAGTGGGAGATTCCAGGTGAGCCGTGCGATTCAGGAGCGTCTATAACGCCATGGCAAACTGATCAATGCGATGATCCTGCTCATTCAATTCAGAAATAAATATTATCAACAAGTGAATTGACTGCAATTTCTGAATTCATGGCCTTCGCCTACTGTCAGAATCCATGAATTAGACTGAGACAGAAGTGCAGTAAAAATCAAACTAGTTTAATAATAATAGTAAAAGGTAAACAGAGCAAATGTAGTCAAAACATAGGCAGAGTACAGTAACCGGAAGGGATAGTCAGACAAGCCAGGACGTCAGAGAGCCAGGGATCAACGTACTTCAGGACAAGCCAGGAAATCAGGAAACTGGAGAATCAGAGTAGTGGAACAGCAAGCAGGATCAGGAACCAGAAGGGACGTCAGCCAAGCAAGTCTTTCACAGGTACACAGGAGAGAGTCTCTGATATGTTGACCAGGTGAGGGCAGAGAGGATCTGGACTGAACAGCTTAAATAGCCAGCAGGACTAACGAGCAGGATATCATCACCAGGTGAGTCACTGTGGAAGATGAGACCTGGCAATTAACCAACAGCTAAGTGGCCTGCTCTGGGAAGGAAGGGCTGAGCCCAGCCCTGACAATACCAGACCCTTATCCGAGTACGCAGCCTGGCAGGTCAGGAAAGGAAGGAGACTAGCAAGCTACTACCCTCCTGAACCATACCAGACCGCATGGCCTCATCATGGGGGAGGGGTGGGTGCTTTGCGCCCCCCACCCCAAAGCATCTTGCCCTAGGGTTGGGGGAGCAAAGCACCCGCCCCCCCCCCCCCCCCCCATGCTGAGGGCATGCAGTCTGGTACGGTTCAGGAGGGTAGTAGCTTGCTAGTGATGTCACCAAGCAAGTCGGGAGGAGCTTGGTGACATCACTTCCGGTTACGGCCGTGAGCGGAAGTCTTTTCATTTGTTTGACACATTTTTTTGCTGCCTGGCCTACTGTTGCCATTGTAAAGGAGTTTTTAGATTTTTTTAATAAATTACTTTTGAACCTTTAAACCTACTACACTATGGAGAGCCTTCTTTTTTATCTTCTATCTTGCAGATTGGGAGAAACTTTTTTTCTAGGAAAGGACCGTGGAGACCGGAGAAAAAGTTACAGTGATCCCTTGGACCGTGTGAGGAAAGTTTCAACAACAGGCTGGTCGTTTACTGTTGCCCCACCTAGAGGATTGGGAGAAAACTTTCTTCTAGGAAAAGACCGTGGAGACCGGACAAAAGCTGCAGTGATCCCTTAAAAGCTGTAAGGGAAGGTTCAACAACAGGCTGGTCGTTCACGGATGCCCCATTAGACCCGTTGGGGTCTATCTATAAGGTAAGAGGCTATCACTACTGGGGGAGGATTGCAGAAAGACGTGTTTACCATCTTACATCTTTAATTTGGACTCTTTCACATGTAATTATCCCCCTTATCTACTCTGATTTATATTTTTAACTTTGGAACTGATCATCTCTATGAGTCACCTGATTTTTTGGGATGCTGATTACTTCTGGGAAACAATTTACTTTTAGTTTAGTTTTATGTGATACACTTTACTGGATTTCATTGCGTTATTGCTCAGATGCACCTTTTAGGACTTTGAACACTTTTATATGTGTTTATATCTGCCATGAGCATCTGAGAAATTCTTTTTTTTTTTTGTTTACGTGTTATATTAGCACTACTTCACTACACGATATACGAGGAAGAAGACAGCGGCGGCGAGGAAGAAGACAGCAGGGTGGGAGAAGACAGCTCCGGGAGAGACAGCGGTGGCAGAATACGGCACCCGGAGTTATGGCGGCGGGAGGAGATGGCACCGGGACGGACGGCGGCGGGAGAAGACGGCTCGGGGAGAAGACAGAGCTATTTTTTTAAATAAAAAAAAATAACGGCACTTGTTTTTTTTTACATTTCACTGCATTTTTGGTGAATGGGTAGGGGTACAGTCCATACAACCTATATAGCCTATGAAGCCCATACAATCCATACAGTACCTACAACCCAAAGAACCCATGAAGCCCAAAGAGTCCATACAGTCCCTATAACCCATGCAATCAATACAACCCATGCAGCCTTTACAGCCCCCACAGTCCATACAGCTCATAAGACCCATGCAGCCCAAACTTTCAATACAACCTATACAGGCTATACAGCCCATACAGTCCATAAAGCCCATACAACCCATACAGCCCATACAACCAGTACAGCCCATGCAGCCCACACAGTCCATACAACCCATATAGCCTATGCAGCCCAAACAGTCTCCACAACCCATACAACCCATGCAGCCCATGCAGCCCAAACAGTCCATACAGTCCCTACAACCCATGCAGTGAATACAACCCATATAGCCTTTACAGCCCAGACAGTCCATACAGCCCATACAACCCATGAAGCCCATACTGCCCAAACAGTCAATACAACCCATACAGCCCATACAACCCATACAGTCCATTCAGCCCATACAGCTCATATAGTTCATAAAATTCATACAGCCCATACAGTCCATACAGCCCATACAGTCTATACATTCTATACAGCCCTTGCAACCCACACAGTAAATACAACCCATATAACCTTTACAGTCCATACAGCCCAAACAGGTGATAAAGAACATACAACTCATACAGTCCTTACAGCTTGTACAACCCATCAGGGCCGGTACAAGGGGTGGGCGGAAGGGGCGGATGCCCTGGGCGGATCAATTAATTGTAGGAAGGGGGCGCAGTGCTGGCAGGCAGTGTGTTCTTAAACTTCGTGGGCAACAAGTGACTATCACACTGCAGAGCTGCGCCTGCTTGCGAAGCTGTGCAGAGGCATACTAAGTAGGGGGCGGGCCGCCCGGGTACCACACACTGGGGGGGGGGGTGTCAGGCCGCCCCCCCCCCTCCGGGACTGAAGCGGTGGCAGTGCTGCGGATTTAGGCAGCGGCGCAGTGACAGGCACAGGCAGGGAGAGGCGATCTACATTGTAATGCAAGGGAGAGGGGGGGTGCAGGGTGGCACCGCTGCACCTACCTTCCCCTCCTCTCGCGGCCGCGGGCTGTCTGTCTGTGCGATCCCGGATGTCACACAGGCACAGCCGACCAGAGTGAAGCCGCCTCCCCCTCCTCTCTGTTTATGTGCAAAAAGGGGGAGGAGATCTGCTGAGCATGTGCCGCCGCGCTGATCTGAGGTACTGAATGGGGGGGAGCTGAACGAGGGCTACACTGAAGGGGGTGTCCTCACTGAACAGGGGGGGTGTCTGCACTGAACAGGGGGGGTGTCTGCACTGAAGGGGGGGGGGTGTCTGCACTGAAGGGGGGGGGTGTGTCTGCACTGAACAGGGGGGGGGTGTCTGCACTGAACAGGGGGGGTGTCTGCACTGAAGGGGGGGTGTCTGCACTGAACAGGGGGGGGTGTCTGCACTGAACAGTGGGGGGGTCTGCACTGAAAGGGGGGGTGTCTGCACTGAAGGGGGGCTACACTGAAGGAGTCCAGAGGTCCAGGGTGCTGTGTAATGTAAAGGGGTGCAGGGGGCTGTGTAATGTAAAGGGGTCCAGAGATGCAGGGTGTTTTGTAATGTAAAGGGGTGCAGGGGGCTGTATAATGTAAAGGGGTCCAGAGGCACAGGGTGCTGTGTAATGCAAAGGGGCCCAGAGGTGCTGTGTAATGTAAAGGGGTTCAGAGGTGCAGGGTGCTGTGTAATGTAAAGGGCTGAAGGTGGCTGTGTAATGTAAAGGGGCCCAGAGGCGCAGGTGGCTGTGTAATGTAAAGGGGCCCAGAGGCGCAGGTGGCTGTGTAATGTAAAGGGGCCCAGAGGCGCAGGTGGCTGTGTAATGTAAAGGGGCCCAGAGGCGCAGGTGGCTGTGTAATGTAAAGGGGCCCAGAGGCGCAGGTGGCTGTGTAATGTAAAGGGGCCCAGAGGCGCAGGTGGCTGTGTAATGTAAAGGGGCCCAGAGGCGCAGGTGGCTGTGTAATGTAAAGGGGCCCAGAGGCGCAGGTGGCTGTGTAATGTAAAGGGGCCCAGAGGCGCAGGTGGCTGTGTAATGTAAAGGAGCCCAGAGGCGCAGGTGGCTGTGTAATGTAAAGGGGCCCAGAGATGCAGGTGGCTGTGTAATGTAAAGGGGTGCAGGGTGCTGTGTAATGTAAAGGGGCCCAGAGATGCAGGGTGCTGTGTAATGTAAAGGGGCCCAGAGATGCAGGGTGTTGTGTAATGTAAAGGGGCTCAGTGGTGCAGGGGGCTGTGTAATGTAAAGGGCTGCAGGTGGCTGTGTAATGTAAAGGGCTGCAGGTGGCTGTGTAAGGTAAAGGGGCCCAGTGGTGCAGGGGGCTGTGTAATGTAAAGGGGTCCAGAGGTGCAGGGTGTTGTGTAATGTAAAGGGGTTCAGAGGTGCAGGGTGCTGTGTAATCTAAAGGGGCCCAGAGGCGCAGGTGGCTGTGTAATGTAAAGGGGCCCAGAGGCGCAGGTGGCTGTGTAATGTAAAGGGGCCCAGAGATGCAGGGTGCTGTGTAATGTAAAGGGGCCAAGAGATGCAGGGTGTTGTGTAATGTAAAGGGGCCCAGTGGTGCAGGGGGCTGTGTAATCTAAAGGGGCCCAGAGGCGCAGGTGGCTGTCTAATGTAAAGGGGCCCAGAGTCGCAGGTGGCTGTGTAATGTAAAGGGGCCCAGAGGCGCAGGTGGCTGTGTAATGTAAAGGGGCCCAGAGATGCAGGGTGCTGTGTAATGTAAAGGGGCCAAGAGATGCAGGGTGTTGTGTAATGTAAAGGGGCCCAGTGGTGCAGGGGGCTGTGTAATGTAAAGGGGCCCAGAGGTGCAGGTGGCTGTGTAATGTAAAGGGGCCTAGAGATGCAGGGTGCTGTGTAATGTAAAGGGGTCAGTGCGGGGGATCGCTGGACTCCAGGTTAGCAGGACTGGGGGGGATGGGGTCCAATGTAAGTTCACCTTACAATTTAACCATTTGCTGAACCGCCGCAGTACATATACTGCGACGGGGCTGCAGCTACAGTATTGTATTCTTGTATTATTTTGAGTGTTTTCTGGTTTTGAAAGGACACTGACTCTTTCTTTATACGGGGAGGGGGGGGGGGGGGGGCGCAGTTTGCCATCTTCGCCCTGGGCACCAGATGGCCTTGTACCAGCACTGCAACCCATACAGCCCATACAACCAGTACAGCCCATACAACCAGTACAGCCCATGCAGCCCACACAGTCCATACAACCCATATAGCCTATGCAGCCCAAACAGTCTCCACAACCCATACAACCCATGCAGCCCATGCAGCCCAAACAGTCCATACAGTCCCTACAACCCATGCAGTCAATACAACCCATATAGCCTTTACAGCCCAGACAGTCCATACAGCCCATACAACCCATGAAGCCCATACCGCCCAAACAGTCAATACAACCCATACAGCCCATACAACCCATACAGTCCATTCAGCCCATATAACCCATACAGCTCATACAGTTCATAAAATTCATACAGCCCATACAACCCATACAGCCCATACAGTCTATACATTCTATACAGCCCTTGCAACCCACACAGTAAATACAACCCATATAACCTTTACAGTCCATACAGCCCAAAGAGATGATAAAGCCCATAAAACTCATACAGTCCTTACAGCTTATACAAACCATACAGCTCAAACAACCAATACAGCCCATACAATACAACTCATACAGTCCTTAGAGCTTATACAGTTCCTAATAATTCCCGTACAGTGTCCTATAATCCTCCCCATGTTACCCCAATGATGACTGTATTTGGGTGACCTGTGGCTGCCATGGCAAAATGGAAACATAACTTCTTAGGATAAATATCCAGACAGTGAGCTGCTCGTCTCTGGTGTATCATAATTAGGAGAGCAGAGAGAGAGACACAACCCTTCTATAGAAAACATTAGAAGATAACATAAGAACTTTCACACCGAGAGGTCAGAGAACAAGGCTGGAGCTCCTTTCATGTACTAATCTCCAGAATCCGCTAATGAGAGGATTATCATATTGTGTTATTATAGACGGAGCTACACCTTTAAATGTGGACTACGGCCCTTCCTTCAGTCTTGCACAGTTTTACCGGCTCCTTTCCTGGACTGAAATGGCTTACTCTGGTTTCACTGCACACTGTGAGCTTCTCATGATGTGCATTAGAAGCTGCAGCAAGCCAGATACAGCCCGTCTCGATTTTATTTTCATGCATTAGGCAGTTGTTGGGAAATAAAAAGGCTTTATCAGTATTTTTCAGGCATTAGCCTACTTTAGGCAGCGCTATGGGAAGAACAGTGGCTTAACTGTTATCCCTTTTATACCTTTATTTCTGCACTAGGGTCTCCAATTCAAATCCTGGTCAGGGATTTATCTGCATGGAGTTTGCATGCTCTGCCTGCACTTGCATGTGCTTCCTCCCACACTCAAAGGACGTGCTGGTATGTTAATTGGCTCCTTTCTAAATTGGCCCTAGTATGCATGTGAAATAGGGATCTTAGATTGTGAGCTCCTTGAGTTCAGGGATTATTGTGTATGTAAAACGTGGGCACTATGTAAATACCTTAAAGTGGTTGTAAACCGTCACATATACCCAGTGAAGTAATCCACCTACATAAGTTGTACCTGTTTATCTGCAGCCCCCTCTACTCTACAACGTTCTAAAACATAGATCAAAGGCTTTTTCACAGCTGCAGGCAGGTTACAGGGATCTGATGTCACACACATTGCACAGTATTAAAGTGGAGGTCCACCCTGAAAAAAAAAAATGCACAAAAAAATACCTAAAAAAATGAAGGAAAAAAAAATTTTTTTTTACTTACGTGAAATGGCTGTTGCTAGGCAGTCTTCCTAATCTGCCTCTTCCTACACCGCGGTGATCTTCAGTCTTCTGCTCCCCGCGTTGTCTTTTGGGGAATGGGGCGCGGTGTGTTATGGAAACTGTGTGTGTCCCACAACACATTGCGTCCCATTCACAAAGCGCCGCGCCGCTCACGCGTGCGCAGTAGAAAACTGGCAGTGAAGCCTCAAGGCTCCACTGCCTGTTTCCCTTACTTAGGATGGCAGTGCCGGGACCCGAGGGACGGGTCGGCCTCGGGCGGCCGACATCGCGGGCACCCAGGACAGGTAAGTACTTATTTAAAGTCAGCAGCTACAATGTTTGTAGCTGCTGACTTTTACATTTTTTTTTTCACGACCGGAATCCCGCTTTAAGCAGGGAGCTGAGTGTAACCTAAGACCTGAGTGGAGGCAAAGGACACACCCTTTCCCCTCTACACACACTCATAGGGAAATATGGCCAGCTGACAGCATGACAACAAGGGATTTCTTCACTTTGGCGGTATTTCCTCTCACTTCCTGTTTTGGTTATGGGACAGGAAGTGAAAGGACATCTCCCTTAAGAGATGAGTTTTCAGGAAACAGCTCAAGGTAGACAGGGTAGGAGATTGCCGGACAGATTGGTGTAGGGAGTTCCAGAATATGTGAGAGGCTCTGACAGCCTTGACAGAGAGGGGCAGTGGACACCATGAGTTGTTGGTAAGGTGGAAGAGCTTGGCAGTGGCATTCATGATAGACTGAAGGGGGGATAGCCTGCATAGAGGTTGGCCAACAAGGAGGGAGTTGCAATAGTTGAGGCAAGAGATAAAAGCTTGGTGGTGTCGTCGGTTGAGAAGTGGTCCATTTTGGAAATGTTATGAATAATTCCTGTGGTTTGTAAATTGTGACAGTGCAATAAAATGGTGATAATGCCACTTTCGATGCCACCAGTAGTGCAGTGTAGATGGATCCCTCCAGTGCCATCCATAGAGGTTAATTGACAGAAAAGTACCGACAGTGTTATGTTGAGCAGATCTCCTCCCGTTGTCATGGGACCAGATCACATGCTTCCAGTTTGAGTCTCTGTGACAATCCTACTTCATCAGCTGCAACTTCTGACATATCCCCGATGACGTCTGACGAAACGCATAGGATGTGGCTATGACATCATGCACACACGCCCACCAGCTGGAGCTTGGATCCCAACATGGTTGATTCAACCTGCTACAATGGAATTTTTGTTTGTGGTTTTGCGATTTTGTATGCCTAACAACATTATGGAGATTCTTGGCTAGCCATTTCTATTTATAGCTGTTTTACGCATTGTTTTACATACTTCACCATTTTTACATACTTCATATCAATTTTGTTTTTCTATAGAATACTTCTTGATGGTGGTGGAGTGATCCAGAAGGAGAGTTCACCTTTAACTGGAAGCCTTCCTGTGAATTGGAGGATTCAGAGCACCGTTTGACCATTTACAATTTAATGGTCCACTTTATTTTGGAATTTAGCGCTGCTTTTTATGGTATAACTTCTGAAATTGGAAGGAGGACATTCATTCAATAAAACTTTCACAATTTTTTTTTAGAGGTGACTATCTTTAGTTTATGTACCAAGGGCTTCCCCGTCGATCTATGATTTGGACTTCCTCTTGATGGCCATGCTTTCATTCTGGTCACTAGGGGTGTCGTAATATTGACGTCGATGGTTGAAAAGTCGAGTTGACCCAACAGAGGCCTTTATTTCTAGGTGTCTCCTCCCCTGCACTGCAGGGAGCCCGTCCTGTGTTTGTGAATTGCGTTGTCGTCAGTTGCACAGTTGCTGGTTTTCCTCTCATGGTGAAGGATTTGCACCACATTACTGTCATTCCGTGAGGTCACCCGATCAGCGTGGATGTCTCACATGCCAGGGATGGTATCCTGGACCTCCTCACCCTGTGTTCCCTGCCAGGAATTCCAGCTGGATCTGATGACATGAGCAGAGCGGGGGCAGAATGGGGGCAGCAGTTACATCATTCACTATAATTACCCCTCTGACCCCAGAGGATGGACAACGCCCATGATGTATTTAGAGGCCTCCTACATTGTCCAGACTTCAGCTTAAAGGACAGCATCTCTTTGCACCAGTTTTGCATGGTGTGGCAAAATGAAGGACAACCTGGTTTCTTGTATCTTTGGGAGACTCCAATAATGAGATCTTTATGGAAACCGGAATGTCGAGTTCTGTGCCATAGAAAGGCAGATAAAGTTGTCATCGTCCCTTGATGGATCTCCTTAATGCAGTATATCTGAAAAAGCCCAAATATGAGAGCCTGACACCTTCATCAGGTCTTTGTGATGGGCCAAGACACAACTAATAAGGGGAAATCTCTGCATTGCAGAAGGAGCCGAGACATGAACTTCTCTAGGAAATCCTACCATTGTGGGAGGGATAGAGACACAAACTATTTTGAGGAAATATCACCATTGTCGGAGGGGCAGAGGCACAAATTACCATGGTGAAATCGCCTCGTTGTGGGAGGGGCAGAGACACAAACTACTGCTGTGAAATCTAAGAATTGTGGGAGGGGCAGAAACTCAAACTGCTGCAGAGAAATCTCACCATTGTGGGAGGAGCAGATTTTCAAACAGCTGCAGTGAAATCTCCACAGAGTGGGGGATGGGGGGTGGGGGGGGCAGGGACACAAACTACCGTGGGGAAGTCCCACCATTGTGGGAGGGACAGAACTTCAAACTACTGCTGGGAAATATCAACATTGTGGGAGGGGCAGAGATACAAACTACTGCAGGGAAATCTCACTATTGTGGGAGGGGCAGAGACACAAACTACTGCAGGAAATCTCACTATTGTGGGAGGGGCAGAGACACACACTTCTGCTGTGAATTCTCACCACTGTGGGAGGGGCAGAGACACAAACTACTGCAGGAAATCTCATCATTGTGGGAGGGGCAGAAACACAAACTACTGCAAAAAATCTCACCTTTGTGGGAAGAGCAAAGACACAAACTAATGCAAGAAATCTTACCATTGTGGGAGGGACAGAGACACAAACTACTGCAGGAAATCTCACTATTGTGGGAAGAGCAAAGACACAAACTAATGCAGGAAATCTTACCATTGTGGGAGGGGCAGAGACACAAACTACTGCAGGAAATCTCACCATTGTGGGAGGGGCAGAGACACAAACTACTGCAGGAAATCTCACCATTGTGGGAGGGGCAGAGACACAAACTACTGCAGGAAATCTCACTATTGTGGGAGGGGCAGAGACACACACTTCTGCTGTGAATTCTCACCACTGTGGGAGGGGCAGAGACACAAACTACTGCAGGAAATCTCACCATTGTGGGAGGGGCAGAAACACAAACTACTGCAAAAAATCTCACCTTTGTGGGAAGAGCAAAGACACAAACTAATGCAGGAAATCTTACCATTGTGGGAGGGGCAAAGACACAAACTACTGCAGGAAATCTCACTATTGTGGGAGGAGCAGAGACACAAACTACTGCTGGGAAATCTCGCCATTGTGGGAGGGGCAGAGACACAAACGTCTAATGGGAAATCTCACCATTGTGGGAGAGGCAGAGACACAAACTTCTGCTGGGAAATCTCACTATTGTGGGAGGGGCAGAGACACAAACTACTGCAGGAAATCTCACCATTGTGGGAGGGGCAGAGACACAAACTACTGCTGGGAAACCTCGCCATTGTGGGAGGGGCAGAGACACAAACTACTGCAGGAAATCTTACCATAGTGGGAGGGGCAGAGACACAAACTTCTGGTGGGAAATCTCACCATTGTGGGAGGGGGAGAGACACAAACTACTGCAGGAAATCTCACCATTGTGGGAGGGGCAGAGACACAAACGTCTAATGGGAAATCTCACCATTGTGGGAGGGGCAGAGACACAAACGTCTAATGGGAAATCTCACCATTGTGGGAGGGGCAGAGACACAAACGTCTAATGGGAAATCTCACCATTGTGGGAGGGGCAGAGACACAAACTTCTGCTGGGAAATCTCACTATTGTGGGAGGGGCAGAGACACAAACTACTGCAGGAAATCTCACCATTGTGGGAGGGGCAGAGACACAAACTACTGCAGGAAATCTCACCATTGTGGGAGGGGCAGAGACACAAACTACTGCAGGAAATCTCACTATTGTGGGAGGGGCAGAGACACACACTTCTGCTGTGAATTCTCACCACTGTGGGAGGGGCAGAGACACAAACTACTGCAGGAAATCTCACCATTGTGGGAAGAGCAAAGACACAAACTACTGCAGGAAATCTCACCATTGTGGGAGGGGCAGAAACACAAACTACTGCAAAAAATCTCACCTTTGTGGGAAGAGCAAAGACACAAACTAATGCAGGAAATCTTACCATTGTGGGAGGGGCAAAGACACAAACTACTGCAGGAAATCTCACTATTGTGGGAGGAGCAGAGACACAAACTACTGCTGGGAAATCTCGCCATTGTGGGAGGGGCAGAGACACAAACGTCTAATGGGAAATCTCACCATTGTGGGAGAGGCAGAGACACAAACTTCTGCTGGGAAATCTCACTATTGTGGGAGGGGCAGAGACACAAACTACTGCAGGAAATCTCACCATTGTGGGAGGGGCAGAGACACAAACTACTGCTGGGAAACCTCTCCATTGTGGGAGGGGCAGAGACACAAACTACTGCAGGAAATCTTACCATAGTGGGAGGGGCAGAGACACAAACTTCTGGTGGGAAATCTCACCATTGTGGGAGGGGGAGAGACACAAACTACTGCAGGAAATCTCACCATTGTGGGAGGGGCAGAGACACAAACGTCTAATGGGAAATCTCACCATTGTGGGAGGGGCAGAGACACAAACGTCTAATGGGAAATCTCACCATTGTGGGAGGGGCAGAGACACAAACTTCTGCTGGGAAATCTCACTATTGTGGGAGGGGCAGAGACACAAACTACTGCAGGAAATCTCACCATTGTGGGAGGGGCAGAGACACAAACTACTGCAGGAAATCTCACTATTGTGGGAGGGGCAGAGACACAAACTACTGCAGGAAATTAATAGATTATTTTCTCTCTTTTAGACAATGGAATTTATTGAATATTCATTTGCTAGAAGGCCTCGGTAGCCAGCCCTGTTCCAACTTTCACATTCTGTACAGCTAATATTAATAGTTACATTGGTCTCATCACTAGTATTCTCCGAGGGATGTGTATATATATATGTCCCCCAGGGCAGTGCCCAGCTCCTTATGCCATTTGTTTGACAATCCCTCACCTATTAGTCTAGAAAATGGCCAGAACTCATTTTTAACATTCACCTTAAATAGGGTTCTGATTCAGCATCCGATCTTGCATAAAGTTTGTCAATTTTTCCCCAAACCAAACCCAAGTACATTCAGTACATCACCAGTCATCACATAACCTCCCTTGGTCTATATTCTCTAGCTGGAGCTGTTTGACAGTTGATAGTGAGAGGCATCATCAGACATTAGGCAATAGTGTATAGAATTGAGAATAGTTTCCCACGAGCTCTCTCTGACAGGGATTTGTGATATATGATCTCACTGTATACATTAACCACTTCAGCCCCGGTAGATGTGGCTGCTGAATGGCCAGGCCATTTTTTGCGATTCGGCACTGCGTCGCTTTAACTGACAATTGCGCGGTCGTGCGACGCTGTACCCAAACAAAATTGACGTCCTTTTTTCCCACAAATGGAGCTTTCTTTTTGTGGTATTTGATCGCCTCTGCGGGTTTTAATTTTTTGCGCTATAAACAAAAAAAAAAAACGACAATTTTGAAAAAAACACAATATTTTGTACTTTTTGCTATAATAAATATCTACATATTTTTTTAAAGAAAGCTAATTTTTTCCTCAGTTTAGGTCAATACGTATTCTTCTACATCTTTTTGGTAAAAAAAAAAAAAATCGCAATAAGCGAATATTGATTGGTTTGTGCAAAAGTTATAGCATCTACAAAATAGGTGATAGATTTATCGCATTTTATATTAGAATTTTTTTTCTTTTTTACTAGTAATGGCGGCGATCTGCAATTTTTATCGTGACTGCGACATTATGGCGGACACATCGGACACTTTTGACACATTTTTGGGACCGTTGTCATTTATACAGCGATCAGTGCTATAAAAATGCATTGATTACTGTAAAAATGTCACTGGCAGGGAAGGGGTTAACACTAGGGGGGCGATCAAGGGGTTAATTGTGTTCCCTGGGAGGTGATTCTAAATGAAGGGGGAGGGGACTGAGTAGAGGAAGTGACGGATCGTGGTTTCTAGCTAATAGGAACACACGATCTGTCACTGTTCTCAGAACAAAACATGGATTTGTGTGAACATTTTGTGTTCTGTCCCTCGTGCTCGTGATCGCTCGTGGCTGGCCACGAGCATCGGCACCTCCTCTGTGCAGCGTGCTATCCCGATCCTGCGAGACGGCGTATAGCTACGACGGTTCCCGGGATCGTGCCGACCTGCTGCAGTATAATGGACGGCGGCTGGTCGGCAAGCGGTTAATATATTTAGCAGGAAGGAAGTGTCTTGGAAAGTTGAGTCTTCAGCCTCGGTGATGAGAAAGTTGGTTCCATGAGATTCCTAGGCAAGAAGGTAATTAAGGTGCTAAGAAAAAACCAAGAAAGCCAGACCTGGCTGATTGCTTCAGATCCAGGGCTTAAATCTAGAATTCAGCTTCCTGCACTAGTGATGGGGGACAATACCAGGACAAGTTCATCCAGCTCCCAGGGCAAGGATGCAGAATTGTGCCCCCCCCCCCCCCCCCCCCTGCTAAGTTTATAACATAATACAACGCAAGTGCACTTTATTCAATCGGAGCTAAAATATGAACTCTCAACACAGATAATATCATTATCATATATATTTTTTTGTACTTTTTATTTATTTTTTTTGTACTTTTTGAACCAGTTTTTCTTTCTGACAATTATACATCCAGTTGATGAGACTGTTTTGAGTAGAATTTACTTCGTAGGGTGGATGAGAGTTGTGTATGATTGGTTGTGGTGGCCACCTGTGTCCCATTAAGACTATCGTCTTAATTTTTATCAAATGTGTTGGAGGTGGTTGTATATAAAAATAACTTTTTTCTACATTTTCCAAATTTATAATGTGGCTATATGTGGATATTCAATAAAGAAGTTTAGTCCCATCCGGTTGATCCTCCCTGAAGAATATTCTTTGGGAATTTTTCACGTTTTTTTTCACGTTTTTTCTCATATGCCTGTGTATTCAGAGGAGTTATTTGATTGCGTTAAACACCTCCGGCTGACGGTGTGAACAGATTTTTATATTGGGAAGGCGTTTTTCTAAGTCATTTCTTTATTCCCATTCGATCTGGACTAAATTGGATGAGCTTATAGTGTTCCCTTTTTGTTCTTGTTACTGTATATCGCATGGGATTATACTTCCCTGCTGGACACTGGCTCTCCATTTCCACATACACCCATTCCTCCAGCCCATTTCTTTTAATTCTCTAAAGGCGATCCTTCTCTGCCCTAAGTGTATTGAACATATATTATTATATCTTTAGTTGCTTCTGAATTTTTAACTAATTACTACTTTCTCAGACATCATGTTCAGTGCCCAGAGGGTTGAATAAACATGATATGGCATATCTCGTGGATGAGGAAATTGATTTGGAGATACAATCAGCATTTTCCCACGATCCATAAACACATGATGATGGTGATGATTGTTTAAAGAAATTATTTAAGAATCATAAAAAAAATTGACCATCAAGTTCCTCAACAGGAAATGGAACATTTGGTCCCTTAAATCACATATTGAACAAAAAGTCATTCCTAGAGGTCTGAGGGAAAGGGTAATTCACGCGGGTCACCTATATACGCCGCAATTCCTTGAATTGTGGAAGAAAAGTTGCTTAACGCGTGGGTTAGATATCCTACAGATGATTGTTAATGAAGAGCAATTACAACTTGAAGAGTTAAAAAAAATGAAATAGACAACAGTGTACAGCTATTGGAACCATTTAAATCTGATCCGAATTTCGAGAAGGGTAATGATCTCCTTAAAAATGAAGTTGAGAAAGTACAGAGAAGCTTGAAGATTAGAAAACAAGAAAAATTCAAACAAAATTTAGTGGATTGGGAGAGAGGGGACATTTTTGATCCTACTGTTCCAAGGGGCAGAAGTAGATCACGCAAGTGTAGGAGACCCAAGTCCAATACCACTCATGAAGCTCATTCATCCACGGATAGTGAATCAGGACATCATGAAAAATCAGTTTTTTTTTTAGAGAAGGGAGAGAACAATGGAGACGATCTCGCTCTCAAAAAAAGCAAACACAAATCGACACTCGGGGGGGAAATCAACCCCCCAGTCCCAAACTATAAGTCAGGGAAGAGAAAAAGATGAAGGCAGAAATCAAAAAGAACTCAGATCCAGACCTTGCAGGACCTAGTAGAGGTTCAATACAGTCCCAGTAGAAACACAGTTGATAACCCCATTCTAGATATGAAAGTGGTTAATTTAACTGACTTAACACTCAATCAGCATCATATCTCGTTACTACAGAAGGGACGCTCATTCTCACCGAAATCGGTGATGAATGAGTTTGAAGTGTTCAAAGATGTCAGCCTCTTCCTACGGAAGGTGGTCTTCAGGTATTGGCATTCTGAACGCAATAAAAAAACAGAATTGGATGAATCAAATAAAGAAGAACGTGAAGCATTAAATGCCCTGGTCTCCCTTCTGCAGGACAATTCTGACTCTGACATAGAATCATCCATCTCACTACAAACTGGCCCTCGTCTATCCAATCTACCAATTAGATCACTTAAAATGCCTCCACTTTCCAAGCATAAGTGGATACACTCGTTTTTGGAACAGGTTAAAAAGGATTTATCTAAGATAGATTGGAAGTGGAGGGGGATAGACAACTTAACAAGGGAAGAAAGGAAGGCCTGTAGGGAATTGGAGGAGGCCTCTGATATTATCATCAAAGGTAGCGACAAGGGTGGCAATACAGTATTGCTCTCACGGACTATGTAGGAGAGGGAGACGATGCGCCTCCTTCAGGATGAAACCACATACCGAAGACTCTCCTCCAACCCCTTTTCAAAAATTGTAGCAGACCTTAATTTTAAAGTCAATTTGGCCCTTGAGGAACACCTTATTACACGTAAGAAATATAACTACCTAAGTGTCCATGAGTTTAATACCCCGACGTTCTACACAATTCCAAAACTCCACAAGTCATTTACCAACCCCCCAGGAAGGCCGATTGTATCAGCCATAAAAGGGTCCCCTGGAAAGGGTTGGTAAGTACGTGGATGCATTGGTCAAAGAATTGGCGTGTGAACTCCCTTCTTTTGTTCAGGATACATGTAAACTTGAGACTGTCTCTTTACCCCCAGGGGCCATATTAGTAGGGATCGATGCAAAATCTCTATATACATCGATCCCTCATGATTGGGGCCTTAGGGCAGTTTATCATTTCCTTGACAACAAATTTCCCCTTCTTGGTGCACAAAATGAATTCATTGCGGATACTTTAGAGTTCGTGCTTGAACACAATTGTTTCCAAATCCTCGGCATCAATTATCAGCAGATCAGGGGTACATCGATTGGTGCCCCATGGGCCCCCTCCTATGCATGCCTTCACTTGGGGTTGTGGGAGGAGGAGGTGGTATACCCCTCGTCAAAGTACCTCAGCCGCTGTCACCTGTGGCTGAGGTACATTGACGATGTGCTCATGATCTTGGGGGGGGGGGGGTCACCCCAAGAATTAGTTTCATTTGTTGAGGAATTAAACAAACAACAACAGGAACATTAGACTGACATTTTCATTCCAAAATCCTTCCTTTTTTGGACCTCACCATCTTATGTGAAAGACAGTAAACTCTTGGCAAAAACATTTAGAAAGGAAACCGCGGCAAATACTTTATTATTAGCCACCAGCCAGCATCCAAAGTTGCTCATACAGGGGATCCCAGTTGGGCAGTTCCTCAGAACCAGGAGGAACTGTTCAGATGAGGATGACTTCAAAACTGAGGCTCATGACCTCTATGGGAGGTTCTGAGCCAGAGGCTATTCACATGCCTGCATTAGAAAGGCCAAGAGAAGAGCACTCCAAAGGATCTTCTGACCGACAGCAGGAGGGAAACCCAAGGAATTTCTGAACAAGCCCCAATCAGAATAATCACCAAGTATGGGGCACAATGGGAGCAGATAAAAAATATTTTCAGCCACCATTGGCATATTTTAGCTGAGGACCTATCCCTGGCAATATTGTTGGTAACCGAGCACTGCTGATGGCCAGAAGAGCTACTAATCTGAAGGACAGCCTTGTTCATTCTGAATACCAAAAACCAAACAAATCGAACTGGCTTACTGACCTACCACCTTTAAAGGTTATGTACCCATGCGGTAGATGCACTATCTGTAGGTACGTGGACAACACAGATGCATTCACTAACTCTGATGGCAGCAACCATTACAAAATTAACAACTTTATCATGGGTTAACCTGCCCATGCGGAATGATTTATGTGGGTAGGACAAAAAGACAGCTCAAAGTCAGGGTTGGTGAACATATCCAAAGTATAATTAAGAAGGACGATGAACTTGCTCTCTCGTTGCACTTCCTTAAGGTTCATGGAGGTGAACCAAAGGGTCTCAAATGTAAGAGAATTTACAGACTCAATCTGCCCCCTAGGAGAGGGGATTTTGATAGGATACTTTATCAAAATGAAACGATGTGGATCTTTAATTTAAATAGTATGCAGCTAGTATGGGCTGAACAATGAATGCAACTTATCAGTATTTTTGGAACATTATTGAAAGTATCCACGGAAGATCAGACATATTGGCTTATATGTATTTTTCTGCTAACCTTCCCTAACAATCGGTTTCTTGTTTTTCATATATGTTGCTGTTGTTCCTTTTGGTATATTTTTGTTTAGACTCATCGACATTTGGACTTGTTCCATTTGTTGCTATTTGGCTACATCATTCCGGCACTGAGGGATTGCCTTTGTAAATATTTTGTCTGCACTTTGTGTGAATGACGGTATAATTGGCTGCAGGGGTACTGAGATGTCCGCGGTATTTGCAAATTAACTAATCAACATCATGAATACTTAAGGACAGACACTGAGCTATTACGCATGCTCTGAAGAAGCTCGGTCACGAGCGAAACGCGTAAGAAATACGTCATCACGTTTTTTCGTGGTGGGGTCACGGATGTTCCACCCATACAACGGACTATCTCTATCCATCCAAAACCTCCACTAGCCTTCGCCCCGAGCGTTTGCCGGGAAGCCGGGGCAGACGACACTGCACAGCCCGCATGGTCTGCAGACTGTTTGAAACATTGTTACAAGGCAAATGGACTAGATGAGTACATCTTACATTTTGTGAAGTGAGGATCACGATTACTTCATATTAATGACCTGTATCTACCCCTCATGATTGAGGCAATTGGGTCACATATACATGGACTTGACTAAAAGGAATAACGATACGAAACAAGACGTCAAACGGTGAGCTGTATCAACCCCCATATGAATGAAGGGGATGTTTAAATCCATTTGTTTCCATAGTACTGTAATCCTTACATTTATCAGTCTGTGATTACAAATCCACTTCATTAACAACTATCTAGTGTATTTATGCAGATCTTGTAAGCAATGAACGCCATCATGCTGCCCTTATTCCAGGTGGGAAGTTTATAACATAATACAATGCAATAGCACTTTATTCAAATCGGAACTAAAATACGAACTCTCAACACAGATAATATCATTATCAAATATATTTTTTTATCCTGTACTTTTTGAACCAGGTTTTTTTCTGACAATTATACATCCAGTCCATGAGACTGTTTTGAGTAGAATTTACTTCGTAGGGTGGATGAGAGTTGTGTATGATTGGTTGTGGTGGCCACCTATGTCCCATTGAGCCTATCGTCTTAATTTTAATCAAATGTGTTGGAGGTGGGTGTATAAAAACTTTTTTCTACATTTTCTAAATGTATAATTTGGCTATATGTGGATATTCAATAAAGAAATTTAATCCCATCCGGTTGATCCTCTCTGAAGAATATTCCTTGGGAATTTTTCACATTTTTTCTCATATGCCTGTGTATTCAGAGGAGCACCACCTCGGGGTTATTTGATTGTGTTAAACACCTCCGGTTGACGGTGTGAACAGATTGTTATATTGGGAAGGCGTTTTTCTAGGTCATTTCTTTATTCCCATTCAATCTTAACTAAATTGGATGAACTTATAGTGTTCCCTTTTTGTTTTTGTTAAGAAGTTAAGAGGGGTGCTAGTTTTACCAAGAAAGCCAGAACTGGCTGATTGCTTCAGCTTCATGGCTTAAATCTGGAATTCAGCTTCCTGCACTAGTGACGGGGGACATTGCCAGGACAGGTTCATCCAGCTCCCAGGGCAAGGATGCAGAATTGTGGCCCCTCCCCCACTGCTAATGCATGCTGTAAAATGGGTGTACCACCCTGCATCTATCCTCTGCCCTCGTTCTCTGCTGCGTCCAGGGCAGCTGCCCCTCCTGCCCACCCCTTCTCCCACGTGCCCTCCAGAAGCAGTGAGCCATATCAAAACACCACTGGGCAGTGGCAGACGGTGGTATTTTTTTTTTGGGGGGGTGGCAGACAGTCAGCCACCCCCCCAGTCGGTCGGTCACCCCTGCCCGCAACACTTACTTCTCTCTGGGCAACCGGCTTTCCCTGCGTCTCCTCTCCTCGCGTCTCCTCCTTCCTCCTCCCGGCAGCCAGCGTAGCCTTTCTTTGGGCTTCCCTCCGGGCGACGGACGGGCAGCCGGCTAGCTTCCCCTGTGTCTCCTCGCGTCTCCTTCCTCCTCCTCCTGGCGGCCAGTGTAGCTTCTCCTTTTGGCCAATCAGGAAACGGGTCTCAGGCAACGGGCTTCCTGATTGGCCGGGAGGAGAATTAGTGTGACAATAGCGAATATGCATTAGCTATTGTCATACAACTGGGTAAGCTTCGGGCGCAGTGCTCTGTGCCCCGAGCCCACCCTATTTTGAAACCTATTAAAGCCCCTGGCTCTAATCACGTGCTTAAAAAAAAAATAAAAAAATCTTCCATTGGAATCCATGCACCCTGCATGTAGTTTAGGGGGCCGGACGCATGGATGGGGGGGGGGGGGGGGCGTGCACCCCCTATGGATGGGCCGCCGCTGCCACTGGGAAAAAAATAGCTGCCATCCCGGGGTGCCTGGCACAAGTGGCTAATTGGATACCTGAAGTAAAGACACACTCTGGTATTTTTTGTCCTGTTTCTGAGCTTGTTGCAAAGATAAATCAGTAAAATGAAGGGACGGGAGTACAAAGACTGCAGATAAAACTGTTATAGAATTGTCAGATAATCAGCCCTTCTTCTGGGGTTTACATAATTCTAGTTATTTTTGATGATCTTTGCAGCATATGACACGATGACGGAATCTCTTTTCAACAATAATTCAATACATGCCGGAAGATTATGAAATGAATATCATTTTACTGGTGTATAACATTTAGTTGTGACTGTGAAATTATCTGTCAGTTTCCAGATCTGCAGGAAGAAATCCTCGATTTGTTACAATATTTAGCAACTGCATCATGTAATTTGTTACATAAATCTTGATTTTCTGTTCCTCAGGAAAACACTGGTGGCTAGGGATGGGCCTAACGGACCCCTGTTCGGTTCGCACCAGAACTTTCGAACACCGTGAAAATTCGGACCCGAATAATGAACCCCATTAAAGTCAAAGGGACCCGAACGTCAAAAATCAAAAGTGCCCATTTTGAAGGCTTATAGGCAAGTAATTGGGCATACAATGGTTATAGGGGTCCGGGTCCTGCCCTGGGGGACATGTATCAATAAAAAAAAAAGTTTGCGAAAAACGTCATTTTTAAATGAGCAGTGATTTTTTTTTTTTTAAAGTGAAAGCATAAAAATGAAAAAATCCTTCCAATATAGTGCCAGGGGTGTCCCCTTAGTCTACCTGTAAAATGGCAGACCTGCACCATGTCTAGAATCAGCTAGAACAGCTGGGGAGTCAGTGTGTATGATGAGGCCACAATGTAGTGCACTGGGAACAAGATTAAAGATTTATTTGGATACATTCTGGTGTCACTTTGACTTTGGATAGAAGTAACAGGCGAGTAAAAAAAAAATTTCTGGGTGTCGTGGCGCCTTCCCACCGTAACCCTATAGAGGTACTCTTGATGAAAGCAAGAATTGGCCTTGCTGTAAAAAATTGCAATGATATGCACCTGTCAAACGGGGGCTGAAAAATTGGTCTTTGGGTGTTCATTTTGCCCATGAAACTTTACCAAAAACATTCTTCTAGATGAAATGATTGAACACCCTCAAAGCTAAGCCTCGAAGTCCTGCAGAGATTCCACATCCCAAAAAAACTTTATCAGTGATATCTTCATCAGGGGCTTCTTAACTGGCAATCTAAGACTGATTCATTTTTGTAAAAGTCAAACGGTCCACGGAGTCTGTGGACAGGCGCGTTCTATGATCAGTAACAAAACCTCCTGCAGCACTGAATGCCCGTTCTGAAAGCACGCTGGATGCAGGGCGGCCCAACAACTTAATAGCATACTGGGCAAGTTCTGGCCAGTGGTCTATTCTCATGACCCAGTAAGTCAGTGGATCGTCAGCTGGAAAGCTCTCCATCAGGTAATCGGCCACCATGTGATGCAGACACTGCCGATAGGATGTGGAAGCTGACAGCCCTGGGCGGCGAGGACTAAAGAAATTCCGAAATGCCTCACTTAGGTGGACGCCTTCTCCAACGCTCATTTCTTGACCAACAGAAGCCTCAAAACTATGTTTTCCACGACACTGTAACCTACTGGAGTCAGGAATAATGTTCAATAAAACCCTCTTTAACGTGTCCTCTTTATCTTCTGCACTCTCAGTGGGGACAGGATGAGTTCTGAGACCTTCCCCTTATAACGGTGGTCAAGGAGGGTTGCCAACCAGTAATCATGCTTCTCCTTTATGCCACGTATTCTTGGGTCCTTTCGCAGGCTTTGAAGCATGAGGTTGCCCATGCGCCTCAAATTTTTCGAGGCTTGAGAAGCAGACCCCTCGGGGTCACTCAGGATGACAGCATCTGGAACTTCCTCCTCCCAGCCACTTACTACTCCCAAGGGTCCTGGGTTTGGAAAGCCATCGCTTACAGATTGACGCATGTCTTCCTCTTCTTCGAAGCCTATGAAAGTGCCAGAATCCTCCTCCTCATCCTCCTCCCCTCTCTTCTCCTTTGTGTTCTGTGACATAGGAATGATGGTGTCTGGATAAAGTGGACCTTGAGAGGAAAGGAAGCCCTCCTCTTCCTCCTGCTGCTCTGCCTCCAGTGCCCTGTCCATAATGCCACACAGAGTCTGCTCCAGCAGGAACACAACAGGGATTGTGTCACTGATGCATGCACTGTCACTGCTCACCATCCCTGTGGCCTCCTCAAATGGTGACAATACAGTGCATGCATCCTTAATGATCTGCCATTGGCGTGCGAAAAAAAAAGCTGAGGCGGCCTGAGCCTGTCATCGTGCCGTACTGGCACACATACTCGTTGACGGCCCTTTGCTGCATGTATAGCCACTGCAGCATTCCCAAAGTTGAGTTCCACCTGGTGGGCATGTCACAAATCAGGCGGTTTACGGGCAGGTGGAATTCCCGCTGAATTTCAGCCAATCGAGCACTGGCTGTGTATGACCACCTGAAATGGCTACAGACTCTTCTGGCCTGCAATAATACATCTTGCAACCCTGGGTACATACTTAGGAAACGCTGCACCACCAAATAGAGGACATGTGCCAGGCATGGCACATATGTCAACTTTCCCTGTTTAAGGGCGGACAGGAGGTTTGAGCCATTATCACACGCCACCATTCCTGGCTCCAACTGGCGTGGTGAGAACCACCTCTGGGCCTGCCCCTGCAGAGCTGCAAGAATCTCTGCTCCTGAGTGGTTCCTGTCCCCTAAACACACCAGCTGAAGCCAGTGGCGACTGGTGCTCAAAATTTTTGGGAGGACGCAAACTGAAAAAAAAAACAAAAAAAAAACATCAATTGCAGCCACTGTGCCATCAAATGCAGCCACTGTGCCCATCAAACGCAGCCACTGTGCCATCAAATGCAGCCACTGTGCCATCAAATGCAGCCACTGTGCCATCAATTGTAGCCACTGTGCCCATCAAACGCTGCCATTGTGCCATCAAACACAGCCACTGTGCCATCAAACGCTTCCACTGTGCCATCAAACGCTGCCACTGTGCCATCAAACGCTGCCACTGTGAAATCAAAGGCAGCCAGGTGCCATAAAATGCAGCTACTGTACCAAACGCTGCCACTGTGCCCATCAAATGCTGCCATTGTGCCATTAAACACTGCCACTGTGCCATCAAAAGCTGCCACTGTGCCATCAAATGCTGCCACTGAGCCATCAAACGCAGCCACTGTGCCCATCAAATGCTGCCAGTGTGCCCATCATATGCTGCCAGTGTGCCCATCATATGCTGCCAGTGTGCCCATCATATGCTGCCAGTGTGCCCATCATATGCTGCAAGTGTGCCCAACTGCCCATCATATGCTGCCAGTATGCCCATTAAATGCTGCCAGTGTGCCCAACTGCCCATCAAATGCTGCCAGTGCGCCCATCAAATGCTGCCAGTATGCCCATTAAATGCTGCCAGTGTGCCCAACTGCCCATCATATGCTGCCAGTGTGCCCATCAAACGCTGCCAGTGTGCCCATCAAATGCTGCATGTGCCCATTAAATGCTGCCAGTGTGCCCAACTGCCCATCATATGCTGCCAGTGTGTCCATCAAACGCTGC
The DNA here is from genome assembly GCA_037952835.1 of Lithobates septentrionalis. NCBI lineage: Eukaryota > Metazoa > Chordata > Amphibia > Anura > Ranidae > Lithobates > Lithobates septentrionalis. Next base: position 603,939 of record JBBDGP010002761.1, read on the forward strand.
CAGTGTGCCCGTCAAATTCTGCCAGTGTGCCCATTAAATGCTGCCAGTGTGCCCAACTGCCCATCATATGCTGCCAGTGTGTCCATCAAACGCTGCCAGTGTGCCCATCAAATTCTGCCAGTGTGCCCATTAAATGCTGCCAGTGGGCCCAACTGCCCATCATATGCTGCCAGTGTGCCCATCAAACGCTGCCAGTGTGCCCTCCACCCGCTCGCAGTCTGCCCGGCACTTTTCCTGTGGGGCATCGGTTGACGGTGACGAGCGGGGTCCTTCATGCGTCTCCTCTCCTGCCTCATCTCCTGTCCTCTCCTCCTGATAGGTGTCCAAAAGTGGCGCCTGACGTTTCAGCCAATCAGGTGACAGGTAACTGACCCGAGCACCTGATTGGCGGAGAGGCGGTTCAGTGTTAGGAAAGCGAATAGTCATTCGCTTAACTAACACAGCTGAGTGGGCTGTGAGCGCCAAGCATGGCGCTCGCAGTTTACCAATTTTGCAGCCTTAGAGACTTACTTACCAGCTCCGCTTGGGCCGTGCGTTCCACTGAGCTTCTGACATCACTTCCGGTTTCCCTCTGGCAAAGGGAAACTGGAAGTAAACTCTTAACCTGAAGAACAAAGCACTCGGAAGTTGTTTGACGCGATGGAATGCGCCACAAAGCAGGTAAAAATCCTGCAAATGAAGCACCTTGTCTGCAATCTCGTGATTGCATTGACATGGCGCTTCCCATAGTGCACTGTGTCTGGAGCCCGAACACATCGCACTTCTATTATTTTTTTTTAAGGGCCTTTTTCAAAAAAAGTAACATTTTTAAAATGCTATTTTTTTACTGCTGGGGGGCCGCACCCGGGCACCCCCCATGGACGGGCCGCCACTGGCTGAAGCACTGCACGGCACCTTTTAGCTTGACTCTGGGAATAGCCCGTTGAATGCTTAGGGGGTACCTGATGTTCATAGGACAATTCTGCAGAGGAGGGCATGGAAGTGGCAGAGGAGGAGGAAGAGGGGGTAGAGCTCACAGGTCTGGCATCATCACCACCAGCTGTATGGAGACATGGGGGCACAATAAGCTGCAGCACTGAACCCTGTCCTGCATCCTTTCGGGTTGCAAGCAGCGTTACCCAGTGTGCTGTGCTTGGGGAACATAAATGCCTATTTGTCTACCAGTGTTCCCCCCTCTCTGTAGGCACATGTTCCTGCCATCCTCAAACTCAGAACCAACATCTGAATCTAGTAATGGCTGGGCATCATCAAGGAGCAAGTGGCTGATGCTGTGGTCAAATAACTCAGCTGACTCCTCAATGGCTGATGTTGGGGCTATGGCAGGAATAGCGGTGGATAAGGAGGCAGGTTTATCCACTCTGGCAACTGCAGGGGACTGCACACTTGTCTCTGCTTGCGTGACAGAGGATGAGGAGGATGAGGAAGGTTTAGTAAGCCAGTCCACCACCTCCTCTGCATGCTGTGACTGGATAGCACGGGCAAACTCACTAAACAGAGTAAATGATGCCCTGCCTGAGGAGTGACCACCACGTCCACCTTTGCCTGTGGACACATTTGTTGCTGGCCCCCTTACAATGCCAAGGGAACATCTGCCTCTCCTTGTTGTCCTCCGGTGGGGCGGTGCTTATAAGCAAATGTAAAGAAGAAGTTGAAATCTGTACGTAGATGCACTTTAATCAATGTAAAGAGGTGTTTGGTGCACTTTAATTTGAGTACTCACACTACACAGACAGACTCCACGGATACACTCCAATACTGCAATATAATGCGCCAAACATACAGTGACGCACAGAACTATATAGCGTTAAACTGGCAGTAACGCACACAAAATTATATGGCATTAAACTGGCAGTTACGCACACAGAACTAAATGGCATTAAACTGGCAGTAACACACACAGAACTATATGGCGTTAAACTGTCAGTAACGCACGCAAAACTATTAGGCGTTAAACTGGCAGTAATGCACACAGAACTATATGGCATTAAACTGGCAGTAACGCACGCAAAACTATTAGGCGTTAAACTGGCAGTAATGCACACAGAACTATATGGCATTAAACTGGCAGTAACGCACGCAAAACTATATGGCGTTAAACTGGCAGTAACGCACACAAAACGATATGGCGTTAAACTGGCAGTATTGCACACAAAACGATATGGCGTTAAACTGGCAGTAACGCACACAAATCTATACGGCATTAAACTGGCAGTAACGCACACAGAACTATATGGCGTTAAACTGTCAGTAGCGCACACAGAAGTAAATGACATTAAACTGGCAGTAACGCACAAAACTATATGGCGTTAAACTGGCAATAACGCACGCAAAACTGTATGCCGTTAAACTGGCAGTAATGCACACAGAAGTAAATGGCGTTAAACTGTCAGTAACGCAATCAAATAGACGGCGTTCAACCGTCACTACACTGGCGCTATCTGAACTATACACTAATGTAAAGATTACTGACACGGTCTCACTACACTATTGTCCCTACTCTACATTAATGTATATATGAATGACGCGGTCTGAGTGGATGTCATAGGACGTTGACGTCCTTCAGAACGGGCCACTTGTGCATGCCCCGGTAGGTTCTTTACCATATGATCAGCTGTGTCCAATCAGAGCTGATCAAAGTGTAAATAGCAAATGCCTCATCTATAATGCCTGTCAATGCCCACCGGTGCCCATCAGTGATGCCCACCAGTGCTTACCAATGATGCTCATTGGTGCCCACCAGCGATGCCAATTAGTGCCCATCAGTGATGCCAATTAGTGCAAACCAGTGCTGCCTTTCAGTGCCCATCGGTGCTGCCTATTAGTGCCCATCAGTGCTGAAAATCAGTGCCCATCAGTGCTGCCTGTCAGTGCCCATCCGTGCCTCCTCATCAGTGCTGCCTTTCCGTGACCATCAGTGGTGCCTATCAGTGCCCATCTGTTCCTCCTCATCAGTACTGCCTATCAGTGTCAATCAGTGCTTCCTGTCAGTGCCCATCAGTGCCTCCTCATCAGTACTGCCTATCAGTGCCAATCAGTGCTGCCTGTCAGTGCCCATCAGTGCCTCCTCATCAGTACTGCCTATCAGTGCCAATCAGTGCTGCCTGTCAGTGCCCATCAGTGCCTCCTCATCAGTGCTGCCTTTCCGTGTCCATCAGTGGTGCCTATCAGTACCCATCTGTGCCTCATCAGTACTGCCTATCAGTGCCAATCAGTGCTGCCTGTCAGTGCCCATCAGAGCCACTCATCAAAGCCACTTATCAGTGCTGCGTATTAGTGCCACCTCTTTAGTGCCAATCAGTGCCGCCTTATTAGTGCACATCAGTGAAGGAAACAATTACTTATTTACAGAAAAAAAAAAATCTAAATTTTCAGTATTTTTTGTTTGTTTAGCAAAAACTAAAAACCTCAGTGGTGATTAAATACCACCAAAAGAAAGCTCTATTTATGTTAAAAAAAATGATAAAAATGTTATAAAGGTACAGTGTTGCATGACCGCGCAATTGTCATTCAAAGTGTGACAGCGCTGGAAGCTGAAAATTGGCCTGGGCAGGAAGGGGGTGAAAGTGCCCGGGATTGAAGTGGGTAAACTCTCTGCCATCTGTTATCTGTTGCTAAAATGGTTTATATAGTGAAATTTTTGGTGTAACGGTTTGATGGATGGATTGATGATGAGCAACAAGTAAAGGAAAGTGATCTTATTCCTTATAAGCTCAAAAAAGATTCCAGCCCCCCCCCCCCCCCCCCAGGGCACACGTATGTCACACTTACATGTCATGTATTCCCACACATGAGGCAGATCACATTTCACGGGAAGAGGACTGAGAAGTGCCCGACAATCTAGGAGGTTACTGATCACACTTAACCTCTGCCACGCTGAGTGTGGCTGAATGGGGGAGGGGGGCAGTTTACAAAGACTGACCCCCCCCCCCCCCTCATGTTTTACAAGCTGTGGCAACATGCACCAAACAAATGACACATGACGTCCTGCCAATCACAGGGAAGCCAAGACAACTCCAGAGTGACAGTGACCATGGATGGGATCCCAGCTGCCATCATCTCATGGAGGTCTACAGAGGCTTGCAGAGAATTCTATGCATTGGCAACATTTTTTGTTTTTGGGATGAAGTTTTAAAACGCGCTTATCCTTTAATATTAAGGTCAGGAAGTGTCAATCAAATTTTGGGGTGTCAGTCGGAGGAATAATACCCCAGTATTGGTGTCAGAGGGATGAATAATGCCCCATCAGTAGTTTCAGTTGTGTCAGGGGAAGGAATGATGTCCCATTATTGGTCTCAGTGGGAGGAATAGTGCCCCACCCAATGAGCAAAATGGTGCCCTATCGTTGGTGTCAGTGGGAGGAATAGTGCCTCATCGTTGGTGTCAGAGGAAGGGATGAGGTTCCATTGTTGGTGTCAATGGGAGGAATAGTGCCCCATCACTGGTGTCAGTGGAAGAAATGATGTCCCATTGTTGGTGTCAGTGGGAGGAATAGTGCCCCATCCATCATTGGAGCACAGGTGTGTCAGGAGGAGGCTTTCTCTGGAGCTGCTGCTGATCCGTGTGAGAGGGGACTGGTGAGGAAATCTATCCCAGCTCTCCTGGCCCCTTTCTGGGGAAGCCATGGAGGCCAGCAGGGCCTCTCCTGCTGGAAGCTCCCAGCCATCTCCTGGGCCATCAGGTGACATGCCTTCCTCTGTACAAACCATGGCTTGTGATCTTTCTGCCCCTGGTAAGGATGAAGGCTCAGAGGCAATTCAGGAGCGAGTGGTGGCCGGGATTAAAGCCCTGAATAGAGAAAGAGACAAGCTCTATAAACTGAGAGCGGAGCTGAAGCGCCTGAGAAGGCAGCGTGAGGGCTTGCATAGCCAGAAACGAGGGTCCATGGATCCGGAGATCCAACTGGCCAAGGTCCGGGTTGAACATCAGGAGACCATTGTGTCCATCATGGAAGGAAGAGATGGGCCATTTAAGGAAAAGTTTTACAATGATAAAAGGTTTGCGAGGATGACAAAGATGGAGGTGGAGGAGGAGACCCCCAGTTCTGACCCCCTGCCCCCTCAGGTAGAGGTAAGCAGCCCCATGCCTTCCCAGGACTCAGGAGGCATGCTCAGGGCCATCCAGGTAATGGAGTCTCCTGTGCGGGGGGATCAGCTGGCGTTTGGTGATAAGGACATAACAGATAATGTGCCTGATAATGTCAAGCCCCAAGCAGGGGATGAATCTGTTTTTGTATCATCTAACACCATGAGCAATGTTGAAAGTGTGCCCAGTGACAATCAAGTTTCTAATGCTATGTGTAGCAATGTTGTACCTGCTAATGCTGCAGCGCAGCAAGAGCTGCATTTAAAAAATGACATTTCTGAAAAGGAACTACCGGTGTCAGCAGAGCCTATTAACTCTCCTTTGGCTGAGTCTAAAGATGTTTGCCCCACAGCTGCTGGAGACTCTACAGTGCAGCATCAGGAGACAGCTGGTATTGCAGCAACTGTGACTATTCCTGATGGGAAATTGAACGTGTGTGTGTCTGACAGCAATTGTACAAGTGTGATGGACAATCGTCCCAGCTCAGTCCAAGCAAATAATAATAATGAACAGACTACTGTGACTTCAGTGTGGGGCCTTGGCCCTGATAAACCCACGTTTGCTCAGGTGGTACGCTCTGCTCCTGGTAGCTCCGCCCCCAAGCGGGGTTTCCCCCTGCAGCCTACCACTCTGGGCACCCCAGGATCTGGTCTTGGGTCTCTGGCTTCTGCTGGGGGTCCGAGAAGAAATGTGGTAATTCTCAAATGGGAAGGTGGTGCGATCCCTCCAGCACGGCGTGCAGTGGTGGATTTGATTTTGGAGATGGGTTTTGGGGCAAACGACCTGTATGCTCTAATACATGTTGCTGGGACACGGGATTATACCATTAGTTTCACCAGGCCAGAGGGTCTTGACCTGTTCTGGGAGCGATATGAGGCTCGGTGCAGGTCAAGACCTGAATGGGAAGGTCTGGCCCCAGTTGCGGTTTCGCAAAGGTCAACGGTGAAAAAGATAACCATCATACTCACCAATGAGAGTGTTCCTGCTCGGGACCTAGAGGTCTGGTTAAGGAACTATGGTGAGGTTTTGACTAAGCCCAGCAAAATCCTTGATGAACGTAACATCTGGACTGGGGGTTGGTCGGTTACAGTCAGGTTGGCCAGGGATGGGAATGTTGTCCGTCACCTGCCCTCCTCAGCTTTTATAGGGAGGGATAGGATGACTATTTTCTACCCTGGTCAGCCGAAGCTGTGTCACCGCTGTGGAGAAAAGGGGCATTTGAGCTCTTCCTGTTCAGCCTTGATATGTTCAGTGTGTCGGGGTCAGGGTCATATGGCCAAGGACTGCACCGAGATGATCAGGTGCAACCTGTGCCTGCGCCTTGGCCACCCCTACAGCAGATGTCCTGAAGCCTGGCACAATATGGAGAAGGAGGTAATAGATGACATGTCAAGGCTGGACAGGATGGAGGGTGAGGCCCCTGGTGTACCATCCTCCTCTGCGGTGACTGACTCCCCTGGTCCTGCTCAGGGTCCCTCCCCAGTTCCTGTGGCCACCCCTCCTGTGTCTGTAAGTATTCCTTCTGTATCTGTCTCTGTGTCCCCCCAGCCTACTGTACCCTCTCCTCATGTGTCAGAACCTTCCAAGTCTGTGCCCCCCGAGTCAGTTACCCCCCAGGAGTCTACCCCTCCTAAGACAGATTCAAAGGGAGCAACCCCCCCACCAGGAGTGGTAGTGGGTATTAAAAAGGTCGCTTCTGCCTCTCTAAAGGAGTCTTCTGTAAAGACTTCAAAGAAAAAAACAGGAGATAAGGGCATCTCTGAAGCTGACCTGCAGTACCTGGAGGAGAGAAGGAAGGTTGGGAAGCGGAAGAAGCAGGTGGTGAGGACGGAACGGGCTCCAGTGCCTGTCTCCAACCGTTATAGGTCCTCTAAGTGGGAGATTTCCTCATCTGGAGCTTCTTCGGAGCGAAGTTCTGATTCTGAGATGGAGTTTGAGGCGGCCTCAAGAAAGAGAGAGGCTTCTGGTGATGAGCAGCAGAGGGGAGCTAAGAAGCAATCCACCCAATAACCCAAATGGCGGTTCCCCCTCCGTTAAAAGTGGTGACAATAAATGTCGCCAGCATTAAGTCAGTAAGAGCTCGTTCTATGGCCTTCTTTTTGTTCAGCCAATTAGATGCTGAAATTTTATTTTTGCAAGAGACTAGGCTCACCTCCTTGGCAGATATTCATATGGCCAAGAGAGAGTGGAGGTATGGTCCATCTTACTGGTCTCTTGCGGCCGAGCCTTACGGCGGTGTGGCGGTGTTGTTTAAAACCGGCATGGTAACTATCCGGCGGGTTATTGAGGTGGAGATTGGGAGATGTATGGTCTTAGACGTCCTTGTGGGAGGGCAGGACCTGCGCCTAATTAATGTCTATGGGCCGCACACAAAGTGGGACAGGAAATGCCTTTTTACAAGAATCAAGCCATTTCTTTTTACATCCCGGCAAGTGGTCTTTGGAGGTGACTTTAATACAGTAACTAGGCCCAAGGACAGGAAGGACTTCAAGGACAGGCTGGGATATGATAGCGTTTTTTTAAATAGTATGGTTAGGGATGCTGGTCTTGTGGATGTGCACATTAAGCACCTCCCGGATGACACTGGGTTCACCTTTCATCGAGGTAATAGTCAGAGTAGAATAGATAGGTTTTTTTTGAAGGAGACCTCTGCTTTCTCACCCCCAGTGGTGCAGGCAGTAGAGTTCTCTGATCACTGTATGCTATCTGTGGTCCTGAATGCTTCAGACGCCCCTCAGAGGGGTAAGGGCATCTGGAGATTGAATTCGACTCTACTCAAGGAAGAACATGTTAGACAATCCTTTGAGGAATTCTTTCAGGCACAGGTGACCATCCTGGACTTTTGCAGCAGCAAGGCTGAGTGGTGGGAGCTGACCAAAAAGAGGATCGCTGGATTCTTCAGGGGCCTAGCCAATAGAAAGCAGTTTAATAAATACATGACCTACCAACGTTTACGGAGGAAGCTGGATATTCTTGTCTCGAGAGGTGGAGATCCTGGGGAAATCTCCGAAGTGAAACTCCTTCTCAGGAAGTGTCAATATGACCGGCATGCCTCTTTGGTTCTGGAGAGGGACTATGGGAAGTACCACTCGCCTGACCCTTACCAGAACTGCAAACAAGGTGTAGCTGTTAAAACGGTCGTTGGCCTTAAAGACAGTACAGGTTCCTTGACAAAGTCCAGGTCAGGGATTCTGGAGGTCGTGAGGTCCTTATATGCTGACCTTCTTGGGAGGAAAGAGCTTGACCGTGACAAGATGGAAGGCTTTTTGGACTCTACTCCAGGTCTAAATGATGAAGATGTCCCATTGATGAATTTGACAGAGGAGATCACAGTTGAAGAGGTGATGAGGGCAATTGAACAACTTGCCATCAAAAAGTCACCTGGACCGGATGGCTTGACGGCTGAGTTTTACAAAGCCTTTAAGTCTATTCTGGCCCCACATTTGGTAGAGGTTTTTAACAGTTGCCTTGCTGAGGGGGTACTTCCCCCTTCCATGAGGCACTCAGCTGTGATTCTTCTTTCAAAGGGTAAAGATCCTTCGATGATTGAGAATTGGCGCCCCATCAGCCTTCTTAATGTCGATAGAAAGATACTGGCAAAGATATTTTTCTGGCGCCTATCGTCAGTAGCAGAGTCTTTGCTTTCTCGCCATCAGCACTGTTCGGTCCAGGGTAGGTGCACCTTCACAGCGGTTTTAGCTGTCCGGGAGGCCTTGGAGCGGTGCAGGGCTGCAGGCTGGGGAAAGTATTTGCTGACATTGGATCAGGCAAAGGCTTTTGATCGTGTCAACCATGAGTACCTGTGGTTGCTCCTTAGTAAGTACGGTCTGCCGGGTGGTTTTGTCGATTGGTTAAAAGTCTTGTATAAGGGGGCAGAAAGCTTTCCTCTTGTTAATGGTTGGGTTGGGCAGTCCTTTGAGGTTGGCTCCGGGGTGCGCCAGGGTTGTCCCCTGAGTCCCCTGCTCTATGTGTTTGCAATCGACCCTTTCATCAGGAGGCTAGAGAGCAGCATGTTGTGTGGGGTACCAGTGGGTCTCCCGGGTGAGCCGCCTTTGAGGGTTGTTGCCTATGCGGACGATGTGTCAGTGATTGTCACCGGGGTGGATGAAGCAGAGGAGGTGGTCTCTCTGACATCACGGTATTCTGAAGCATCAGGCTCCAAGATCAATCAGGAAAAGAGTGAAGTCTTCTGGATGGGAAAGGAAGGTGAGGGTTTTGATCTCCCGGACACCTTTCCAGTGCCCCAGGAAAGAATTAAGATTCTAGGCATTGAATTTGGACCCGGCGATTATGGCCTCAAAAACTGGGAAGGCAGACTGGAAATTGCCAATACTAAGGTGGTCAGCTGGAAGAAATGGAAGTTATCTATGAGGGAAAGGGTTGATCTGATTAAGACTTACCTGATTCCGATCTTTTTGTATGTCAGCTTTGTCTGCATCTTGCCAGTGTCTCTCTATGCTAGGGTCAGTAGTGTGTTCTTCCAGATGTTGTGGGGGAACAGACTGAACCCCATCAAGAGGAATGTCACCTATCTATCCAGGAGGGAGGGTGGCTTAGGTATGGTCAACCCAGTTCTTTTCTTTTCACTGCTTTTTCTCAAGTTTAATATTGGTAATATGCTTGCAGTGGAACCTCCTGCATGGGCAGGCATTTTTAGATCTTGGTTTAGGCCTTTTCTGCGACTTTGGGAAGAAGGTGGCCAAGTGAAGAATCTCAGGGGTCATCGTGGTCAGCTACCAGCCTATGTCGCTCCGTGCCTGAAGTTATTACGGCAGTGGCGATTGTCGGCTGAAGATCTCAGATCGGTTCTGAGGAAAGTCCTTATGAGTCGAGTCTTGAGTGAAGTCTTTCATGACCCACTGGCCTTAAGGGATTGCCCAGGCCCAGTTTTGAGGGCAGGGTTAAGACTTATTAATTTGGACAGAGTACCTCCTAAATTCAGGGATCTGGCCTGGATGTGCTTCCATGGGAGGCTCTATGTTAGGGGCAATTTGAAATTCCGCAGTGGGGTGGATCGTAGCTGTCCTCGGGAGGAATGTGCAGGTGAGGAGGAGACTATGGACCATTTTCTGCTTCATTGCCCTTTTAACATAGAGGTGTACAAACAGGTGGGGCGGGCCCTCGGTGTTCCTTTCCTCTCCAGGCTGGGTTATGCTGAGTGGGTGTATGGAGCATTCAATACTGGTGGGGTTTTTTGTTTAGATACACTTTTTCTAGTTAGCCTAGTAGTCCGTTATTTCACTTGGAACGCACGGTGTCAGGTCAGCATTCGGCGTAAAATCCTTCCTGTTCAGGTGGTGGTGTATGACATTCTGCATGAGGTGGAGAAGATTCGGGTACTTGAGAGAGACAAGCGGAGTCAGGGGGCTTGGTTGAAGGCGTGGAGGGGTTTCAAGCCTCCCTGACTGCCAGGAGTCTCTTTCCCGGGTGTGGCTGTCTGTCTCTTATCACCCTAGATTATTATTTTTTTGGATTAATTTTTGATAAATGGCTGCGTACATAGGTGATGGGTTGTGCCTCTTAGGCCTTCTCTGCTGCTTTATGTAAATAGTTTTGGTAACGGATTATGTATATATTGTATATATTCTGAACATGGATGTGTATTCCTTGGATTTCTGTTGAAGTTTTGTACTATGGTTTTGTTTTTTACTTTTGTATAAAATTGGTTGCTTGATTCTTTTAATAAAAGATCAATAGTGCCCCATTGCTGGTGTCAGTGGGAGGAATAATGCCCCAAGAGCCAGATAAAGGCAAGTAAAGGGCCTCAGTTTGGAGACCACCAACATAAGGTATTATTTCTACAAATTTGCATGGCAAAACCAAGAAAGTTAATTTCTCAAATACTAAAAAACAGTAGAGGGACGTCATCACTTCTTCCGATATCACAGAATAAGGTGTCAGAAGAGTCACGCACAGTTGTGGTGATTTTATGGGTCACGGAAGACAAATCAGGTCCCGGGGGCCGCAGGAGAGAACTCCAGTCTACACTGATAGATTTGTTTGCAGAGCCTTTTGACAAGGAGACATCATGAAACCCAAGACCTCTCGGCACGCTGGGCTGTTCTCACGGTGTCACCGGTCTAATTAAAGGAGCGGCATACCACTGATGGACACACGGATAGGCTGTGAACATGTTAACAAGAGCATGTAGACAGATTCCGGCTCTGTAATGGTGACAAAAAGTCACATCCAGCCTTCTACCGTGAAATACGAAACATCTGCGGAAGAACTTACTTGACACTTTTTTTTCTGAAGTACTTCACAGGGAGCATTGATCCGTCATCACTGACTGATTGACCAGAGTGTGATATGTATCTCAAAATATTGATCGAGGGATTAAACCCGTGGTCTCCAAATTGTGGTCTGAGGGCCAGATGAGGCCCTTTGATTGCTTTTATGTGGTCCTTAGGGTACTATTCTTTATTGATTCAAGGCATTATTTCCTCCTACTGACACCAATGATGAAGCACCATTCTTTCCACTGACACCAACAGTGGGGCATTATTCCTGTCATTAATGACAACAGTGGGGCCCTATTTTTTCCACTGATGGGCCATATTTTCTTCCACTGTTATAAATGTTGGAACACTATTCCTGCCCCTGGCTCCAATGAGGGGGCACTGTTCCTCACTCTGACGCCAATAATGAGGCACTATTCCTTGCACTGATACCAAAGATGAGGCACCATTTCTACCATTGACACCAGTGATGGGGCACTATTCCTCCCATTGACACCAATGATGGGGCACTATTCCTCCCATTGACACCAATGATGGGGCACTATTCCTGCCACTAACACCAATGATGGGACTCTGTTCTTCCCACTGACACCAATGATGGGGCACTATCCCTCCCACTGACACCATTGATTGGGGCACTATTACTCCCATTGACACCAATGATGGGCCACTATTCCTTCCATTGACACCAATGATGGGGCACTATTCCTGCCACTAACACCAATGATGGGGCACTGTTCTTCCCACTGACACCAATGATGGGGCACTATTCCTCTCATTGTGTCAAGGCATTATTTTCTCCTACTGACACCAATTATGAAGCACCATTCTTTCCACCGACAAAAACAGTGGGGCATTATTCCTTCCACTGGCGCCAATGATAGGCCATATTTCCTTCACTGATATAAATGTTGGAACACTGTTCCTGCCACTGGCATCAATGATGGGGCACTGTCCTTCCCACTGAGATAAATGATGGGGCACTATTGATCTTTTATTGAAAAGAATCAAGCAACCAATTTTATACAAAAGTAAAAAACAAAACCATAGTACAAAACTTCAACAGAAATCCAAGGAATACACATCCATGTTCAGAATATATACAATATATACATAATCCACTACCAAAATTATTTACATAAAGCAGCAGAGAGGGCCTAAGAGGCACAACCCATCACCTATGTACGCAGCCATTTATCAAAAATTAATCCAAAAAATAATCTAGGGTGAAAAGAGACAGACAGCCACACCCGGGAAAGAGACTCCTGGCAGTCAGGGAGGCTTGAAACCCCTCCACGCCTTCAACCAAGCCCCCTGACTCCGCTTGTCTCTCTCAAGTACCCGAATCTTCTCCACCTCATGCAAAATGTCATACACCACCACCTGAACAGGAAGGATTTTACGCCGAATGCAGACCTGACACCGTGCGTTCCAAGTGAAATAACGGACTACTATGCTAACTAGAAAAAGTGTATCTAAACAAAAAACCCCACCAGTATTGAATGCTCCATACACCCACTCAGCATAACCCAGCCTGGAGAGGAAAGGGACACCGAGGGCCCGCCCCACCTGTTTGTACACCTCTATGTTAAAAGGGCAATGAAGCAGAAAATGGTCCATAGTCTCCTCCTCACCTGCACACTCCTCCCGAGGACAGCTACGATCCATCCCACTGCGGAATTTCAAATTGCCCCGAACATAGAGCCTCCCATGGAAGCACATCCAGGCCAGATCCCTGAATTTAGGGGGTACTCTGTCCAAATTAATAAGTCTTAACCCTGCCCTCAAAACTGGGCCTGGGCAATCCCTTAAGGCCAGTGGGTCATGAAAGACTTCGCTCAAGACTCGACTCATAAGCACTTTCCTCGGAACCGATCTGAGATCTTCAGCCGACAATCGCCACTGCCGTAGTAACTTCAGGCACGGAGCGACATAGGCTGGTAGCTGACCACAATGACCCCTGAGATTCTTCACTTGGCCACCTTCTTCCCAAAGTCGTAGAAAAGGCCTAAACCAAGATCTAAATATGCCTGCCCATCCAGGAGGTTCCACTGCAAGCATTTTACCAATATTAAACTTGAGAAAAAGCAGTGAAAAGAAAAGAACTGGGTTGACCATACCTAAGCCACCCTCCCTCCTGGATAGATAGGTGACATTCCTCTTGATGGAGTTCAGTCTGTTCCCCCACAACATCTGGAAGAACACACTACTGACCCTAGCATAGTGAGACACTGGCAAGATGCAGACAAAGCTGACATACAAGAAGATCGGAATCAGGAGGTAAGTCTTAATCAGATCAACCCTTTCCCTCATAGATAACTTCCATCTCTTCCAGCTGACCACCTTAGTATTGGCAATTTCCAGTCTGCCTTCCCAGTTTTTGAGGCCATAATCGCCGGGTCCAAATTCAATGCCTAGAATCTTAATTCTTTCCTGGGGCACTGGAAAGGTGTCCGGGAGATCAAAACCCTCACCTTCCTTTCCCATCCAGAAGACTTCACTCTTTTCCTGATTGATCTTGGAGCCTGATGCTTCAGAATACCGTGATGTCAGAGAGACCACCTCCTCTGCTTCATCCGCCCCAGTGACAATCACGGACACATCGTCCGCATAGGCAACAACCCTCAAAGGCGGCTCACCCGGGAGCCCCACTGGCACCCCACACAACATGCCGCTCTCTAGCCTCCTGATGAAGGGGTCGATTGCAAACACATAGAGCAGGGGACTCAGGGGACAACCCTGGCGCACCCCGGATCCAACCCCAAAGGACTGCCCAACCCAACCATTAACAAGAGGAAAGCTTTCTGCCCCCTTATACAAGACTTTTAACCAATCGACAAAACCACCCGGCAGACCATACTTACTAAGGAGCAACCACAGGTACTCATGGTTAACACGATCAAAAGCTTTTGCCTGATCCAATGTCAGCAAATACTTTCCCCAGCCTGCAGCCCTGCACCGCTCCAAGGCCTCCCGGACAGCTAAAACTGCTGTGAAGATGCACCTACCCTGGACCGAACGGTGCCGATGGCGAGAAAGCAAAGACTCTGCTACTGACGATAGGCGCCAGAAAAATATCTTTGCCAGTATCTTTCTATCGACATTAAGAAGGCTGATGGGGCGCCAATTCTCAATCATCGAAGGATCTTTACCCTTTGAAAGAAGAATCACAGCTGAGTGCCTCATGGAAGGGGGAAGTACCCCCTCAGCAAGGCAACTGTTAAAAACCTCTACCAAATGTGGGGCCAGAATAGAATTAAAAGCTTTGTAAAACTCAGCCGTCAAGCCATCCGGTCCAGGTGACTTTTTGATGGCAAGCTGTTCAATTGCCCTTATCACCTCTTCAACTGTGATCTCCTCTGTCAAATTCATCAATGGGACATCTTCATCATTTAGACCTGGAATAGAGTCCAAAAAGCTTTCCATCTTGTCACGGTCAAGCTCTTTCCTCCCAAGAAGGTCAGCATAAAAGGACCTCACGACCTCCAGAATCCCTGACCTGGACTTTGTCAAGGAACCTGTACTGTCCTTAAGGCCAACGACCGTTTTAACTGCTACACCTTGTTTGCAGTTCTGGTAAGGGTCAGGCGAGTGGTACTTCCCATAGTCCCTCTCCAGAACCAAAGAGGCATGCCGGTCATATTGACACTTCCTGAGAAGGAGTTTCACTTCGGAGATTGCCCCAGGATCTCCTCCTCTCGAGACAAGAATATCCAGCTTCCTCCGTAAACGTTGGTAGGTCATGTATTTATTAAACTGCTTTCTATTGGCTAGGCCCCTGAAGAATCCAGCAATCCTCTTTTTGGTCAGCTCCCACCACTCAGCCTTGCTGCTACAAAAGTCCAGGATGGTCACCTGTGCCTGAAAGAATTCCTCAAAGGATTGTCTAACATGTTCTTCCTTGAGTAGAGTCGAATTCAATCTCCAGATGCCCTTACCCCTCTGAGGGGCGTCTGAAGCATTCAGGACCACAGATAGCATACAGTGATCAGAGAACTCTACTGCCTGCACCACTGGGGGTGAGAAAGCAGAGGTCTCCTTAAAAAAAAAACCTATCTATTCTACTCTGACTATTACCTCGATGAAAGGTGAACCCGGTGTCATCTGGGAGGTGCTTAATGTGCACATCCACAAGACCAGCATCCCTAACCATACTATTTAAAAAAACGCTATCATATCCCAGCCTGTCCTTGAAGTCCTTCCTGTCCTTGGGCCTAGTTACTGTATTAAAGTCACCTCCAAAGACCACTTGCCGGGATGTAAAAAGAAATGGCTTGATCCTTGTAAAAAGGCATTTCCTGTCCCACTTTGTGTGCGGCCCATAGACATTAATTAGGTGCAGGTCCTGCCCTCCCACAAGGACGTCTAGGACCATACATCTCCCAATCTCCACCTCAATAACCCGCCGGACAGTTACCATGCCGGTTTTAAACAACACCGCCACACCGCCGTAAGGCTCGGCCGCAAGAGACCAGTAAGATGGACCATACCTCCACTCTCTCTTGGCCATATGAATATCTGCCAAGGAGGTGAGCCTAGTCTCTTGCAAAAATAAAATTTCAGCATCTAATTGGCTGAACAAAAAGAAGGCCATAGAACGAGCTCTTACTGACTTAATGCTGGCGACATTTATTGTCACCACTTTTAACGGAGGGGGAACCGCCATTTGGGTTATTGGGTGGATTGCTTCTTAGCTCCCCTCTGCTGCTCATCACCAGAAGCCTCTCTCTTTCTTGAGGCCGCCTCAAACTCCATCTCAGAATCAGAACTTCGCTCCGAAGAAGCTCCAGATGAGGAAATCTCCCACTTAGAGGACCTATAACGGTTGGAGACAGGCACTGGAGCCCGTTCCGTCCTCACCACCTGCTTCTTCCGCTTCCCAACCTTCCTTCTCTCCTCCAGGTACTGCAGGTCAGCTTCAGAGATGCCCTTATCTCCTGTTTTTTTCTTTGAAGTCTTTACAGAAGACTCCTTTAGAGAGGCAGAAGCGACCTTTTTAATACCCACTACCACTCCTGGTGGGGGGGTTGCTCCCTTTGAATCTGTCTTAGGAGGGGTAGACTCCTGGGGGGTAACTGACTCGGGGGGCACAGACTTGGAAGGTTCTGACACAAGAGGAGGGGATACAGTAGGCTGGTGGGACACAGAGACAGATACAGAAGGAATACTTACAGACACAGGAGGGGTGGCCACAGGAACTGGAGAGGGATCCTGAGCAGGACCAGGGGAGTCAGTCACCGCAGAGGAGGATGGTACACCAGGGGCCTCACCCTCCATCCTGTCCAGCCTTGACATGTCATCTATTACCTCCTTCTCCATATTGTGCCAGGCTTCAGGACATCTGCTGTAGGGGTGGCCAAGGCGCAGGCACAGGTTGCACCTGATCATCTCAGTGCAGTCCTTAGCCATATGACCCTGACCCCGACACACTGAACATATCAAGGCTGAACAGGAGGAACTCAAATGCCCCTTTTCTCCACAGCGGTGACACAGCTTCGGCTGACCAGGGTAAAAAATAGTCATCCTATCCCTCCCTATAAAAGCTGAGGAGGGCAGGTGATGGACAACATTCCCATCCCTGGCCAACCTGACTGTTACTGACCAACCCCCAGTCCAGATGTTACGTTCATCAAGTATTTTGCTGGGCTTAGTCAAAACCTCACCATAGTTCCTTAACCAGACCTCTAGGTCCCGAGCAGGAACACTCTCATTGGTGAGTATGATGGTGATCTTTTTCACCGTTGACCTTTGCGAAACCGCAACTGGGGCCAGACCTTCCCATTCAGGTCTTGACCTGCACCGAGCGTCATATCGCTCCCAGAACAGGTCAAGACCCTCTGGCCTGGTGAAGCTAATGGTATAATCCCGTGTCCCAGCTACATGTATTAGAGCATATAGGTCATTTGCCCCAAAACCCATCTCCAAAATCAAATCCACCACTGCACGCCATGCTGGAGGGATCGCACCACCTTCCCATTTGAGAATTACCACATTTCTTCTCGGACCCCCAGCAGAAGCCAGAGACCCAAGACCAGATCCCGGGGTGCCCAAAGTGGTAGGCTGCAGGGGGAAACCCCGCTTGGGGGCGGAGCTACCAGGAGCAGAGCGTACCACCTGAGCAAACGTGGGTTTATCAGGGCCAAGGCCCCACACTGAAGTCACAGCAGTCTGTACATTACTATTATTATTCACTACTTGAACGGAGTTGGTAGGACTGTCTATCACACTTGTACTGAGATGATTTTTATCAGTCACACAAACATCCACATTCTCATCAGGAATAGTCACAGTTTCTGCTGCAGTACCAGCTGTCTCCTGAAGCTGTGCTGTAGAGTCTTCAGCAGGTTTGGGGCAAACAGCTTTAGACACAGCTAAAGGGGGGTTAATTGGCTCTGCTGAATGTTGTAGTTCATCTGCAGGAATGTCATTTTTTAAACGCAAACTTTGCTGCACTGCAGCATCAGCAGGCACAGCATTGCTACACATGGGACTAGCAGCCTGATTGTCACTGGGAACATTGTCTGTATCAGTCACAAAAACTGTTTTATGCACCACATGGGGCTTGACGGGCTTTACCTTGTCAGGCACATTATCTGTTATGTCCTCCTCATGGAACACCAGCTGATCACCCCGCAAAGGAGACTCCATTGCCTGGATTACCTTGAGCATGCCTCCTGAGTCCTGGGAAGGCATGGGGCTGCTTACCTCTCCCTGAGGGGGCAGGGGGTCTGAACTGGGGGTCTCCTCCTCCACCTCCATCTTTGTCATCCTGGCAAACCTTCTGTCATTACAGAATTTTTCTTTGAAGGGCCCATCTCTGCCTTCCATCATGGCCACAATGGTCTCCTGGTGTTCAACCCGGACCTTGGCCAGTTGGATCTCCGGATCCATGGATCCACGTCTCTGGCTATGCAAGCCCTCACGCTGCCTTCTCAAGCGCTTCACCTCCGCTCTGAGCTTGTACAGCTTGTCTCTTTCTCTATTCAGGACCTTAATCCCGGCCACCACTCGCTCCCGGATGGCCCCGGAACCTTCATCTTCACCAGGGGTAGAGAGATCCCCAGCCATGGCTTGTACAGAGGAAGGCATGTCACCTGATGGCCCAGGAGATGGCTGGGAGCTTCCAGCAGGAGAGGCCCTGCTGGCCTCCATGGCTTCCCCAGAAAGGAGCCAGGAGAGCTGGGATAGATTTCTCCACCACTCCCCTCTCACACGGATCACCTGGAGCAGCTTCAGAGAGACACCTTCCTCCTGACACACCTGTGCTCCAATGATGGGTGGGGCACTATTCCTCCCACTGACACCAATGATGGGGCACTATTCCTCCCACAGACACCAATGATGGGGCACTTTTCCTCCCACGGACACCAAAGGTGGGGCGCTATTCCTCCCACTAACACCAATGAAGGGGAACTATTCCTTGCACTGATGCCAATGATAAAAAAAAGTTTGGAGACCCCTGGATTAAACAGTTGAATTTGGTGTCCGGTGATAAACCTGTCACGTGGAATTAGATTGCATACAAATACAAACATTGCTTTTACGTCTTACATTCATACTGCCATAGGCCATTTATTTAACATGGTACTCTGGGAACAATGGCATATATGATGGGGGGTCTGTCAATAGCATTGTCACAGCAGCTTTGGTCTTCTCTGACCATTGAGACAATTTTTTTCTTTTCTCTTGGCAGAGAAGATCCCCCCAGGAGGTTTTACCTAGAGTCCAATAAAAAGTTCTTATAAAAATAAATATAGCGCTCGCAAACAACAATAAGTGAAAATTTGTTGACCAAAAGAAAGTCCAAAATACAATAAGTGGAAATAAAGTCCAAATGAATTGACTAAAGGTGCTCCAATCCACAGTGAAGGAAATATAAAGTGCTTCAGAGAAATTCAGGTGTGCATCACCCCCTCATGTATCCCCACTCACCAGATCACCACGACCCCCCCCCAGCTTTTCAGTCTGGTGAGTCATTTAAAGCTTGGTAAAGAATCCTGGGATGGCGGACAAGATGCTATGCCTTCCGGAAATCCTTTAAAGAGTGTCTCAGCCAGAACACAGCAAGTACCCAGAAGTAAAAATAGAAGGAAACTGATAGTGAAGTACCATTAAAAAGGTTTTATTAACCACTTCCCGACCGGCGCACGCCGATGTACGTCGGCAGAATGGCAGGGCTGGGCAAATGGGCGTACCTGTAAGTCTCATTGAATTCCCCGCTGTGCCATTGCGTGCGCGCCAGCCGGGAGCCCCGTGAGTCGGGTCGCAGGATACCCGCGATCGCCTCACGGAGAGGATGAACGGGGAGATGCTGATGTAAACAAGCATCTCCCCGTTCTGCCTAGTGACAGTGTCACTGATCTCTGCTCCCTGTCGTCGGGAGCAGAGATCAGTGACGTGTCACAGCTAGCCCATCCCCCCTACAGTTAGAAATCACTCCCTAGTACTGACTTAAGCCCTCCCCGCCCCTTAGTGGTTAACCCCTTCACTGCCAGTGTCATTTACACAGGAATCAGTGCATTTTTATAGGACTGATTGTGTAAATGACAATGGTCCCAAATATGTGTCAAAAATGTCCGACATGTCCGCCATAATGTCGCCGTCACAATAAAAATCGCTGATCGCCGCCATTACTAGTAAAATAAAAAATTATTAATAAAAATGCCATAAAACTATCCCCTATTTTGTAAACGCTATAACTTTTGCGGCAAACCAATCAATAAACGCTTATTGGCCTTAACTGAGGAAAAAAAAAGTTTTTTTTAATTATTTTTTGGGGATATTTATTATAACAAAAAGTAAAAAATAATGAATTTTTTACAAAATTGTCTCTATTTTTTGGTTTATAGCGCAAAAAATAAAAACCTCAGAGGTGATCTAATACCACCAAAAGAAAGCTCTATTTGTGGGAAAAAAAGGACGTCAATTTTGTTTGGGAGCAACATCGCACGACCGCGCAATTGTCAGTTAAAGCAACGCAGTGCCGAATCGCAAAAAGTGCTCTGGTCAGGAAGGGGGGTAAATTCTTCTGGGGCTGAAGCGGTTAAAAAAGGGAGTGGGTACTTACAACAAGTATGATTAAAAACAAGCCTCAAAATGGAGCTGTGGGTGTAAAAACACCGTTCCTGGCGTGCGTTCCACAGGACCGGAAGTGACGTCAGTGATACCAGAAATCAGTGAAACCGTTAACTATGTAATATATATACGTATCGCAAAAAATGGTCTGGTCATAAAGGGGGGGGGTAACTCTTCCGGAGCTAAAGTAGTTAAAGAAGCTGTAGCAGATCAGAGATGTAAAAAAATAAAATTAAATAAAAAAAATAGATTAAAAAAAAAAAAAAAAAAAAAAAAAAAAAAAAGGTACAAATAGTAAAAAAAAAAATGAAAAAATGACAGTTGTTTATGACGCACACTTTTTCCATCAAACCCAAGTCAGTTGAGATTCATCTGTTTAGGTTTCACTCGGTGAATCTGTATGAAGAAAAGAGGATTTGAAAGCCCACAGTATTCGCTGGCCATCTGACACACATTCACTGATATCTGCAAATTCACTTCAACATTATTTTTTTGTTATAAAAATACAGTAAAATAAATACAGGGATGCAATCAAATATTATACAGTGTGTAAAAAAAAAAGAAAATTCTTATTCCGTGAGAAAACCGAGTGTAGTGCACTGACAGATCACTAAATCCCAAGCAACTGTATGACTACCCATAAGGTAAAGAATCATAAAAATGTATAAATACAGAGCTATAAACTAAATAATGGTGTAAAACCCCCCGAAAGTGCAATATATGTGCTATAAATAGTGAAACGATAATATATAAATCAAATACACAGATAACAAGTACACATTACAATGTTATATATAGAAATCAGATCATAAAAAAAAGTGCAATGTGCAAAATAATTTCCTTTTCAGATACACCAGAAGTGAAAACACTTCCCCAATGGGAGCAAATTCACTGGATAGAGGTGACCCCTTACCTTGTAAAACAATCCATTTCGTTTAAACTTGAAATGCAAAGGTTTGTGTGTGTATGTATATATGTATATATATATAAAGATATAATTAACTTTTTTTTTTCTTTTTATATAAGTTACATAGTTACATAGTAGGTGAGGTTAAAAAAAGACACAAGTCCATCAAGTCCAACCTATGTGTGTGATTATATGTCAGTATTACATTGTATATCCCTGTATGTTGCGGTCCTTCAGGTGCTTATCTAATAGTTTCGATCGATGCTCCCCCCCCCGCTGAGACCACCGCCTGTGGAAGGGAATTCCACATCCAAGTGATTACATGGCCTCTGTTCTCAGCCGCATAATGGGCTTCGAGAGCTCGGGGTAGAGAAACAGCAGTATACTGATCTCCCCGGTAAATGGCTGTGCGGTGGGGGGGGGTGGGGTGTCAGCATAAGTCTTGACCATTGGAGGACAGGCAGGCTGGAAAAATGACCACCCTGGAATGGATGTGCTCTCATGCCTAGCATGATGTGAAAGGGGGGGCTCTGATGTGAAAGGGGAGGACTCTGATGGGAAAGGGGAGGACTCTGATGGGAAAGGGGAGGACTCTGATGGGAAAGGGAGGGGTTTGTATCTGAAAAGGGGAGGACTCTGATGTGAAAGGGGAGGACTCTGATGTGAAAGGGGAGGACTCTGATGTGAAAGGGGAGGACTCTGATGTGAAAGGGGAGGACTCTGATGTGAAAGGGGAGGACTCTGATGTGAAAGGGGAGGACTCCGATGTGAAAGGGAGGGAGGGGCTTGTATCTGAAAAGGGGAGGACTCTGATGTGAAAGGGGAGGACTCTGATGTGAAAGGGTGGACTCTGATGTGAAAGGGATTTTGGTAGTATTTGTAAAACATACAATGTAGACCTGAAGAGATCGGAGACCCTTTCTACAATATATCAGAACCAGACTTTGTGGTGGTGAATTATTCTGCTGCTTCTGGCAGATAAAATGTATCCAATAACGAGGAAAATGTTTCTGTCTCAATATAAACGTTTTGCTTCTAATATTCCAGGTGGTAAAATTCCTGATATTTCTGTCCTGGAAGAGTCCTTTGTCCTGTCCACATGTGACAATGACGATGGAAACGTCACTATTAGCGGGAGATTGGAGACGGATCGAGTCTCCTAAGACTTGCTCTGCGGACAGAAAATAAAATCTGTTTCTTTTTAATTAGTATATTTCAACTCCATGTGACCCTGCGGAGCGCCACGGATAGGAAGTAGATGCGTCTTCCCTTATAACAATATTTATCCCTGAGCGCGGTATTAGAGGTCACACAGCGCAGGACAAAGTCGCCCAATATGAGCGGCACACAGTCCTCACCGCACATCTCATCATACAACGTACAGAAGGCGGGAGAGGAGGACACATAAATCATAGAAAGAAAAAAAAAAAAAAAAAAGGTCCTGTACCTTTAACCACTTCACCTCTGGAAGGTTTTTCCCCCCAGGCCATTTTTTGCAATACGGCACTGTGTTACTTTTACTGACAATTGCGTGGTTAACTCTACCTAATTACTAGAACCTCCCCCCCCCCCCCCCCCCGTTATTTGAAGATTTGTCGCACAGTGTCTTTGTTTTATAAACATTATGCAGCGCAATGCCTTATTGCAGAGGCATTAAAGTGGAGTTCCACCCACTTTTACAACTCTTCAGCATCCCTCACTAAACTGCGCACTGTAAACAAATTGGATATTTTTTTTTTCTCAGCACCTACTGTATATCTGCTGTATTCATTTTTCACTTCCTCCTTCCTGGCCACGGCCCATCGCATCATTTCCTGTTTGCAATGCCTTCTGGGAAGAGGCAGCAACTTCCTCTGAAACTGCCGTTGCTATGGAAACCTGACCTGAAACCTATTACACTGCTTGTGCTGCACTGAGCATGTGCGAGATCTGCAAGGATGAGAGCCAGGAAGAAATACAGTCTGGCTTCAGATGCCCACACTTAAGATGGCCACGGCCTGCTGTAAGTTTATAAAATAACAAACTACTGCTATAAACTAACAAAACAGACCATAGTTTACAGACTAACTTTACTAGAATACATTAAGCTTGTGTATTATAGGTGTATTTTTATTTAAAAAGTATCATTTCGGCCGGAACACCACTTTAAAGTGACTGCCCACCGCTCTTCTCTTCTCCCGCCTGACGTCAGACGGGAATCTCAGCCCCTCCCACTGTAGTCCTCAGATCGGGGAAGGAGAGCGGCGCTCTGAAATAAGGTATTGTGCTGCATAGTTTTTATAAAACAAAGACACAAAAAAGACACTGTGCAATGTAGCTTCATATAACAGAGGGCAGTGGCGGCCGGTGGTCATTTTTTTTTTTAATGGGGGCGGAAAACAGTACCCCCCCCGATCGGTTGGGTGCACTTCTATCATCTATGGTGGGCAGCGCTTCTCCCGAGCTTCATTTGGGGCTTCCCTTGCTCGGTGGCGGCGGAGGCTTTCCCTTCACTCTCTAGGGGCATGGTGGCGGCTTCTGTTTCCTCTTCGGGCCATTTGGGACTCTTCTCTTTTCGAACGATCGGAAAGCCGGTCTCAGACCTGCTTCTGATTGGCCGGATTGAGGATCAGTGTTTAACCACCTCAATACTAGGCACTTTCGCCCCCTTCCTTCCCAGACCAATTTTCAGCTTTCAGCGCTCTCGCACTTTTAATGACAATTACTCGGTCATGCTACACTGTACCCAAATAAAATTTTTATCATTTTGTTCGCACAAATAGAGCTTTCTTTTGGTGGTATTTATTCACGACTCCATTTTTTTTTTTTTGCGATATAAGCGCAAAAATAGTGGAAATTTGGAAAAAAAACAATATTTTCTTTTTTCTGTTTTAAAAGAAATCCAGTAAAATCGAATTTTGTCATAAATTTAAGCCAAAATGTATTCTGCTACATGTTTTTGATAAAAAAAATCCTGTTAAGTGTATAATAATTGGTTTGTGTGATCACGGACATATGTACGCAAATGATCATGCACAGATGTGTGCAGGTGATCACGTACATATGTGTGCAGATTACCATTGGGACATGTGATTTTAGTGTGACATATGTGGGGGACAGCTTTTTTTATTATTTGGGGACATGTGTTTTGGGGACATGTGTGTTTTACATTATGTGGGGACATGTGTGTGTGTTTTACATTATGTGGGGACATGTGTGTGTTTTACATGTATGTATTTACATGTGTGTTGACACTAGACTGGTGATCAGTGAGTAAAAAGCTGTAAAAAACAGCTCATACTCACTGATCATCAGCCGGCTGCAGCGATCCCCTCTCCTCTCCTCCTCAGCGACAACTTCCGTGTGAGGAGAGGAGAGCTGATCGCCTAGCAACCGGCTGTGTTTACATCACATGACGGCTGTGATTGGACACGGCCGTCATGTGATCAGGAGGGCCAATCACAGAGCCCTCCTGCCGATCCGAGATGCGCCGTGTCCGGGGGACACGAGCGCATCGGGATCGCGCCGCTGCGCGGGCACGCGCGCGCGCGATCCCGCTCCTTCTGAGGGACGTTCCTGAACGTCCACTCAGAAGGAGAGAGCGCCCACCCGGCCGTTTATGTACATTGGCCGGGTGGGAAGTAGTTAAATAGCAAATATTATTTTGCTGTTGTAACACCTGGGTGGACTCCTGGCGCAATGCTCTGCGCCACAAGCCCACCCTAGTTCGAAGCCTATTAGAGAGCCTATGGCTCTAATCAGGTGCTTCAAAAAACACCTACGCCGCTGTAATTCACACGCCCGGTGTCCTGTAAGGGGCCGGACCCATGAATGGGGGAGGCGGTGTCCTGTCAGAATAGCAGCCGTGGATAGAGCATGGTGGTGGTGGCCGAGGACAGAGGGGGGGGCGGCGCTCCGGCGCCCCTAATGGACGGGCCGCTAATGACAGAGGGGGTTCTAGTAATTAGGCGGAGTGACTTACAACCACTTTAAATTAATGCAATGCAATTCTATTTACTCAATTAATTAATGTTGCTGCTCACACTGTAATATGCTTCCCACATCCACCAATTTGCAATATATCAAATAGTTTTGTGCAACTTAAAACTACGTTACAAATTCATATGCATCAATCTGTGGGGAAAAAAACAATAAAGTAAAAAATAAAGTTATCATGAAACAATAATATATAATATATGTGATAGATGCAATCAATACCAATGGATACATTAATTATATTGAAGAAACAAAAAAGCCCTTCTGATGTCACCAAGTGCTGGCTAACTTGCCTGTGACATTGACAGACAATGAGAGCCAATGTGGGAAGGGTTGAAGTAGTGTCTCAGTCCCAAATTGGTATATACAACACAGAAAAAAAACAATTCATCCTGTTCCCCATGGCAGTGGTGTCACCAACGCCGGATGGAGTGGTTCATGCCTCCTTCCGCCCCTAAGGCCAAGAGGGACTGGCATCATCTTTAGCGTCTCCTGACGCTTCCGGCTCCCTCATGTCCTGCGTCATCATATTGCCACCCCCCCGGTGGCGAGGATCCGCAGTACTGGGCCGGGTCCACTGCATTATGGACAGCTGATACTGTCAGCTGCAGTGGCGGATGGTGAAGTTTGGGAGTGAAGATGGGGGGGGGGGGGCGCCAGACCCCACCCTTCCTTTTTGACCCCTCCCACTTGGTGAAAATGGGCGTGGTTTAGGTGAAATTATGGGCGTGGCTCTAAGGTGGTGTGGTTAGCGTCTGAGGTAAATGAGGGATGGAGGGAGAGAGGGATGGAGGGACAGCAGGCCCAGATCCTACACAACAATAGAAATATGTGTCTTCTAGAAAGTTTAACAATCAGCAGATAAAGATACTCCAAACACGTGGTGTTAGCACTTCAATCATCCCGGCACCATGGTTGTTATGGTGTCAGGATGATTGAAGCGCATTATTTCTATTATTACATTGTAATATAAAATGAAATCATTCAACTCACCATAATGTAGAATCAGTGGGAGCCCTGAGCGTGTCGCCTGCCACCAGATGCCATCAGGTGTCCCCAGCGGAGTCCGTCCTTACATCAGGTGCCCCCAGCAGAGTCCCTCCATACATCAGGTGCCCCCAGCGGAGTCCCTCCTCCTTACATCAGGTGCCCCCAGTGGAGTCCCTCTTTTCATCAGGTGCCCCTAGCAGAGTCCCTTCTTACATTAGGTGCCCCCAGCGGAGTCCCTCCTTACATCAGGTGCCCCCAGCAGAGTCCCTCCTTATATCAGGTGCCCCCCAGCGGAGTCCCTCCTTACATCAGGTGCCCCCAGTGGAGTTCCTCCATACATCAGGTGCCCCCAGTGGAGTCCCTCCATACATTAGGTGCCCCCAGCGGAGTCTCTCCATTCATGCAGCTTGTGTCGCATCAAATGCAGCCTGTGTCACATCAAATACACATCAAATGCAGCCTGTGTGTCCCATCAAATCCCCCTCCCCCCTTCTCCGCGGGAGGTCCGGACCGGCACAGCGGCACTTCCCTTGCTGTGTGTTGTCCTCTCCTGCTGTGTGGGGACTGGCAGCGGTGATGGAGGGGTCCGCTCCTCATACTTCCGGTTTTCTCTCGGGCACAATGGGAGAGAGAAAACAGGAAGTGACATCTAACTCAGATGTCAATCAACCCGCCTCGCCATAGTAATAGATACTACGAGCGCCGGGCAGAAGCTACTCGGCGCCATGGAAAGCGCCGCAAGGTGGGACAAAAGGCCTGATGCTCTACAGGAGAAAGGAGAGATACAGAAGAGCTTACAATCTACAGGAGAAAGGAGAGATACAGAAGAGCTTACACTCTACACACTCTACAGGAGAAAGGAGCGACACAGAAGAGCTTACACTCTACTGGAGAAAAGAGAGATACAGAAGAGCTTACCCGCTACAGGAGAAGGGGAGATGTAAAGAAGATTACAGTATCTCACAAAAGTGAGTACACCCCTCACATTTTTGTAAATATTTTATTCTATCTTTTCATGTGACAAGACTGAAGAAATGACACTTTGCTACAATGTAAAGTAGTGAGTGTACAGCTTTTATAACAGTGTAAATTTGCTGTCCCCTCAAAATAACTCAACACACAGCCATTAATGTCTAAACCGCTGGCAACAAAAGTGAGTACACCCCTAAATGAAAATCTCCAAATTGGGCCCAAAGTGTCTATTTTGTGTGGCCACCATTATTTTCCAGCACTGCCTTAACCCTCTTGGACATGGAGTTCACCAGAGCTTCACAGGTTGTCACTGGAGTCCTCTTCCCCTCCTCCATGATGACATCACAGAGCTGGTGGATGTTAGAGACCTTGCGCTCCTCCACCTTCCATTTGAGGATGTCCCACAGATGCTCCATAGGGTTTAGGTTTGGAGACATGCTTGGCCAGTCCATCACCTTTATCCTCAGCTTCTTTAGCAAGGCAGTGGTCATCTTGGAGGTGTGTTTGGGGTCGTTATGTTGGAATACTGCCCTGCGGTCCAGTCTCTGAAGGGAGGGGATCATGCTCTGCTTCAGTATGTCACAGTACATGTTGGCATTCATGGTTCCCTCAATGAACTGTAGTTCCCCAGTGCCGGCAGCACTCATACAGCCCCAGACAATAAATTTATCTTGGTCTCATCAGACCACAGGACATGGTTCCAGTAATCCATGTCCTTAGTGTGCTTGTCTTCAGCAAACAGTTTGCGGGCTTTCTTGTGCATCATCTTTAGAAGAGGCTTCCTTCTGGGACGACAGCCATGCAGACCAATTTGATGCAGTGTGCGGCGTATGGTCTGAGCACTGACAGGCTGACCCCCTACCCCTTCAACCTCTGCAGCAATGCTGACAGCACTTATACGTCTATTTCCCAAAGACAACCTCTGGATATGACGCGAATCACGTGCACCCAACTTATTTGGTAGACCATGGCGAGGCCTGTTCTGCGTGGAACCTGTCCTGTTATACCGCTGTATAATCTTGGCCACCGTGCTGCAGCTCAGTTTCAGGGTCTTGGCAATCTTCGTATAGCCTAGGCCATCTTTATTTAGAGCAACAATTCTTTTTTTCATATCCTCAGAGAGTTCTTTGCCATGAGGTGCCATGTTGAACTTCCAGTGACCAGTATGAGAGAGTGAGAGCGATAACACCAAATTTAACACACCTGCTCCCCAATCACACCTGAGACCTTGTAACACTAACAAATCACATGACACGGGGGAGGGAAATGGCTAACTGGGCCCAATTTGGACATTTTCACTTAGGGGTGTACTCACTTTTGTTGCCAGCGGTTTAGACATTAATGGCTGTGTGTTGAGTTATTTTGAGGGGACAGAAAATTTACACTGTTATACAAGCTGTACACTCACTACTTTACATTGTAGCAAAGTGTCATTTCTTCAGTGTTGTCACATGAAAAGATAGAAGAAAATATTTACAAAAATGTGAGGGGTGTACTTACTTTAGTGAGATACTATACACTCTAATGCCGCGTACACACGGTCGTACTTTTCGTCTACAAAAGTCGGACAGCCTTTCCGACAGACTTCCGGCAGACTTTCGGTGGACTTGCGGCGGACTTGCGGCCTACTTTCTAACGACCGGACTTGCCTACACACGACCACACAAAAGTCGGTCGGATTCGTACGTGATGACGTACACCGGACTAAAATAAGGAAGTTCATAGCCAGTAGCCAATAGGTGCCCTAGCGTGGCTTTTTGTCCGTCGGACTAGCACACAGACGAGCGGATTTCGGGGTCCGTCGTAGTTACGAAGTAAAGTTTTAAAGCATGTTTCAAATCTAAAGTACGTCGGATTTGAGGCTAAAAAAGTCAGTTGAAAGTCCGGAGAAGCCCACACACGATCGGATTACCAGCCAGCTTTAGTCCATCAGCGTCTGTTGGACTTTTGTAGACGAAAAGTAGGACCGTGTGTACGCGGCATAAGAGAACTGGGGGAGATACAAGAGAGCTTAAACTCTGTAAAGAAGGGAGAAATACAGAGGAGCTTACACTCTACAGGAGAAGGAAGAGATACAGAAGAGCTTACACTGTACAGAAGAAGGAAGAGATACAGAGGAGATTGCACTCAATATGCTCTACATAGGAAAAGCAGGAGATACAGAAGAGCTTGCACTCTATAGCAGAAGGGGAGATCAAGAGGAGCTTACACTCTTTTGAAGAGGGGGGAGATACAAAAGAGCTTACACTCTATGTGTGAAAGGAGAGGTACAGAAGAGCTTACAATCTACAGGAGAAGGGATAGGTGAGGTTAGACGCGGGATGTAATTATTTGGACCCATATAGTATACACAGGCCGGGTGAGTGTCATGGTGGAGATCTCCCATCTGCTGCAGTGTAAACAATCGTGTCATCGGCCATAACACAGTTTAAATAGAGCGCAATGTTATTTATCTGATCGATGCACATGTGAGGACGGGGCTGAGCCCGGCCCGGCTGGAGTTTTACTTTTCATCATGTATAATGTAAATGCTGAGAAATCCTAATAACTGTTATTTAATGCTGGGTGGTCGGCGTAGTGACTGACTGCAGCCTGAAACATGTCAGAGATCATTCCAGGCTAGAGAAATATCCATATCACAGTTCATTTCATAACATTTATCCAAAGAATGACATGTATACTGCCGGGGTGTCACTCTCCATAAACTGTGCGAATCTCGGTATCTGTTCTTATTCTGTATGTATGGACTCTGCACAGTACCACTTCTCTTGTCCTGTATGCCGGGTGTAATTCTCAGTATCTGTTCTTATTCTGTATGTATGGAAATTTTTATTTGTAAAAAACAAACAAGATACATAATAACAAACTAACTGACTTAAAATAACATAAATACAACAATTACTGACATGTTGTTTTGGTCACTTAGCAGTTAAAGGGCATCAATAGTAATAAATGTGACAATAAGACTCCTTTCCATAAATCTATACTTCTCCAACATTTCATTATAAGTCAGAATCGGAGTCACTCTGCCCACTACCAGTTTCCATATCAGATTCTGCGGATCCAGGATCAGGGGGCGGACGCCTCTTAGTGGGCGGGTCATCCTCTGAGCCAATCACATACTCCTTTCCCACTCTTTTTAAATCCTGCTCCAGTTCCTGGGCCCCCAGAGAATAGGAGTCAGCATCCGAATCTGATAACGCTTCATACCTATTGGTGGAAACTGCCGTACCCACTTCTGGTGCCCCTTTCACTTTTTTAGCTGGCTTCTGCACTAATGTCCAGTCACTTTCGGGTTTACGGGTAGACTTATCTTTTTTATTCTTCCTCTTCTGACCACTGATCTTCACAGAGACAGGAACTGGAACAGAAGAGGAGTTTGGGACCGGCTGCTCCTCAGCCTGCTGAACACTGTCCGTCCGCCCGGGAGTAGTCTCCTGGACCTCCGGGACCACCTCCTCCCTAGTCAATACAGCCCCATTCATTAAAGCTTCCTCCTCTAGTTGTTCTGCTGCAGCCAACAATTCATTGTCTGCAGATTCCCCATCCTTATTATGGAAGGCCTCCGGGCAATCCCTATGGAAAATCGCCAAGCCCACCACATAGATTGCACTTAACCTTCTCACAGGTAGAACTGATGTGGCCAACCTCCCTACAAAGATTACACTTCAGGATCGTACAAACATTCGCCACATGGCCAGATTTACCACATTTATAACATAACCTGGGCTGACCTGCATAGAAGCAAACTCCTCTCTCCCGCCCAATGAAAAAAGAGTTTGGTAGGTGATGGGTAACATTGTTACTTTGCCTCAACTTAACAAGAACCCTCCAACCACCCATCCAGATCCCATCACTGTCTTTAGTTTTTGTCAACTCAGAAACCATTTCACAATGTCTTCTAAGCCAGATGACAACATCCTGGGGGGGCCACAGACTCATTCCAGAACATGATGGTAACATTTGCTGTGTCAGGTTTGGAGATGGGAATAAAGATGAAATTCCTCCAACCCTCTTTGTCCCGCAAACCACTGAAACTGGCCCAGAACCTGTCTAAGTCAGACATGAGCTTAAAGCTGACATCATAACCTTGTCTGTCAGGGAGATTGATGACTGCCAGTATGTCTGCAGGAGCAAACCCCATCTGATGACACAGCAACTCCCTTACTACAAACCTCCGATCAGGGAGCTCCTCTCTGGAACCCCTATGCTTCAATCTGACCACATTCCTTCTCTTAAAGGCCTGACCAGTATAATTGTTACTGGTGGAAAAAGAAGGGGCCCCAAGGCTCCAGGCATTCCGAGGAGGGACATGACCAGATGGACCAGCATTCCCTTGCGGAGCAGGTGGTGGATCCACCAAAGGGGGGAAATCCTGAGAGTTATTCTGAACTGACTCCTCCATCGCTACATTCTCAGAGCCCTCAGACTGCTGATGACCCCATTCAGATATACCAGCATTGATAACATCAGAAACATTCACCACATCAATATTAGTGACATCATCACTGCACCTCATATCATCATTACTAGTTACCCCAGTGTTACTCCCCCCATGAACACCAGTCACCCCAGCATGGCTCCCCCCATGAACACCAGTCCCCCCAGCATGGCTCCCACCATGAACACCAGTCCCCCCAGCATGGCTCCCACCATGAACACCAGTCCCCCCAGCATGGCTCCCCCCATGAACACCAGTCCCCCCAGCATGGCTCCCCCCATGAACACCAGTCCCCCCAGCATGGCTCCCCCCATGAACACCAGTCCCCCCAGCATGGCTCCCCCCATGAACACCAGTCCCCCCAGCATAGCTCCCCCCATGAACACCAGTCACCCCAGCATGGCTCCCCCCATGAATACCAGTCCCCCCAGTGTTACTCCCACCATGAACACCAGTCCCCCCAGCATGGCTCCCACCAGGAGTACTAGTGGCAGCCACACTGTTCTCACAATCCATGTGCTGGGAGTCCACCATGTCACTCCTCTGAGTCTCCTGTACTGTGAATGTCTGCTGGGTTATACTGATGTTCCCACCACCCTCCAGAGCTGGAAGTCCAGCAGGAGGATCTACTCCAACCTCACTGTCCTCCAGAGGCTGCACAGTCTTCCCTTCAGGAGACACATGTGGTGGCTGCGTGCGTTGGACTGGTTCCCCAGAGTCTGACTCTGTAGAAGACTCAATCCTTCCACTCAATCCCGCCTCAAATCGATCACGATTGTGGTACACCTCCGCCACTGGTCCCAGTTCTTCCAGAACAGTATCAATGTCCTTTGACACACCGGCCAGTTCAATGTCCAGGGAGTTCAGTTTGCTGTCATATAAAATTTCCTTCTTGGGGTTGGCAGCTTTAAGTCTATAAACAGAGTCAATCTGCTTCTGGATCCTAGTCTTGGCTTTCCTCAGGGACTCCATTCTTTTTACAAGGAAAGGAATTTTGTCAGCCAGGTGCAGCGCAGGTTCAGACTTTAACACTTTCTGCTTCGCGGCTGCAGGACGCTTGAAATCCTGATCCACCTTCCTATTACCAGTGCTGGTCTGAGGGTCTCTGCTGGATGTAGATGGTTTCACTGGGGCAGATTGTGGAAAATTATTACCACCCTCCTCTTTATTCTGCTGCAACTTAGAACGCGATGAATGTCCCTGGCTGCTGCCCACCATTACACACTGTTGTAAGTTCTCTTTAATGGTTTTCTGTTCTAAGGAAGTTCTGGTGTATTTGCGAGGAGTACTGGGAGAAACCGATGTCTCTGCTCCACTCTGCTGAGCTTGCTGTGGTTGTAATGGCTGACTGGATTGGATCACGCTTCCAGAACTTGGACTGTACTGGGTGGTATTAGTATGTTCCTGGACTGAATGAGCCCCACTCTGAGGGGTTCTTTGAGTTGCACTTCCAGAGTTTGGACTGTGCTGAGCAATAATAACATGTCTCTGAACAGACTGAGCTGCACTGTGCTGGGCTTGCTGGGCCTGCAATGGCTGGCTGGACTGAGAACTCTTTTGCTGAATAACATCACCAGACTTCCTCTTATCAGTATTATCGGTACTTTTCATATAAACATTTCCATGTCTACTTACAGTCTCTGCAAGTGTCTTCCCATTCCCAGAGCTCTGTCCTCCGGCTTCACCACCAACCACAGCTTCACCTGACAGTCCTTGTGTAGGCCGGAAAGCCTGGGACTCTCCTGAGAGAGATCCCCGCCCAGGGGAGCCCAACCCTGGGCTTGTACCAGACATCAGAGGAGCTCAGCACCACACAGACTTCAGCTGCTCCACAAGCAGCCACACCCTCTGCACAGTACTACTTCTCTTGTCCTGTATATTGGGTATAATTCTCAGTATCTCAGTATCTGTTCTTATTCTGTATGCATATGTAATAAGCCAATATTGTATAATATACA
Source organism: Lithobates septentrionalis (assembly GCA_037952835.1). Taxonomy (NCBI): domain Eukaryota; kingdom Metazoa; phylum Chordata; class Amphibia; order Anura; family Ranidae; genus Lithobates; species Lithobates septentrionalis. Next base: position 637,578 of record JBBDGP010002761.1, read on the forward strand.
GTATATATATATATATATATAAATATGTATATATATATATAGTCTTTTTATCCCCCGGCGGGGTCTGGCTCCTCTCCGGCGTTGCCTCCACACAGCAGTTTTGTTGATCTCCCGGCGGAGGACCCCGGAGTCGCCGTGTCATGTCACCCTGGAGGAGTTTTCTCCCTTATACAGATATTTCTGCTGACTCGGATTTTTCGGTCACGTTTTTCACTCTGTTCTTATTATTTTTTCATTATCCAGCCAGCAAAAATAATAGTAATAATACTGCGGCCAGCACATCCCTCCCCGCAGCCCAGTATGTCACATTTGATGGCACAGGTCATGCGGGGGAGGTTTATCTGGGATGAGACGTCTGGAAACTTACATTAATTGTCAGCTGATGAGATTTTTTTTTTTTATTGCTAATATGAGTAATAATGATTCATTTTTATATTGCAACAGCAACATCTTCAACAACAAAACATGGACCTAAAGGATTATAAAAATCCAGGCTGCCATTAGAAATCATGGGGCCTTGTACAGCCTAAGTGCACACAAATGAGAAGAACGTAAGTGTTGCAAAATTGCGATAGGGCAGACTGCAGGGGTCAGAGGCATGTAATATACAGAGTGCAGGGGTCGGGAGTATGTAATGTGCAGAGTGCAGGGGTCAGAGGCATATAATATACAGCGTGCAGGGGTCAGAGGCATATAATATACAGAGTGCAGGGGTCAGAGGCATGTAATATACAGCGTGCAGGGGTCAGAGGCATATAATATACAGAGTGCAGGGGTCAGAGGCATGTAATATACAGCGTGCAGGGTTCAGAGGCATATAATATACAGAGTGCAGGGGTCAGAGGCATGTAATATACAGAGTGCAGGGGTTAGAGGCATGTAATATACAGAATGCAGGGGTCAGAGGCATGTAATATACAGAGTGCAGGGGTTAGAGGCATGTAATATACAGAATGCAGGGGTCAGGAATATGAAATATGCAGAGTGCAGGGGTCAGAGGCATGTAAAATACAGAGTGCAGGGGTCAGGAATATGTAATATGCAGAACGTAGGGGTCAGAGGCATGTAATATACAGAGTGCAGGGGTCAGGAATATGTAATATGCAGAGTTCAGGGGTCAGAGGCATGTAATATACAGAGTGCAGGGGTTAGAGGCATGTAATATACAGAGTGCAGGGGTTAGAGGCATGTAATATACAGAGTGCAGGGGTTAGAGGCATGTAATATACAGAGTGCAGGGGTCAGGAATATGTAATATACAGAGTGCAGGGGTCAGAGGCATGTAATATACAGAGTGCAGGGGTCAGGAATATGTAATATGCAGAGTTCAGGGGTCAGAGGCATGTAATATACAGAGTGCAGGGGTTAGAGGCATGTAATATACAGAGTGCAGGGGTTAGAGGCATGTAATATACAGAGTGCAGGGGTCAGGAATATGTAATGTGCAGAGTGTAGGGGTCAGAGGCATGTAATATACAGAGTGCAGGGGTTAGAGGCATGTAATATACAGAGTGCAGGGATTATGAGTATGTAATGTGCAGAGTGCAGGGGTCAGATGTACATAATATTCAGAGGGCAGCGATCAGGAGTATGTAATGTGCAGAGTACAGGGGCCATAAGTAGGTAATGCACACGGTGCAGGGATCAGAAGTGCTTAACTCATATAGTGCAGGTGTCAAAATTTTGTAATGTATACCGTAGCATGCAGGGGTCAGAAGTATGTAATGCAGTGGCAGTACTACCAGGGTCGCAAAGGTCCCACTAGCGAGCAAGCCCTGGTGTTCTGCCACTGTGGGCACACTGATGTAAGAAGGGGGGCACATTGATGTAAGAAGGGGGGCCCACTGATGTAAAGGGCGCACACTTATGTAAGGATGTGCCCTGGGATCAGTGGGAAGGGCCCAGGGGTTGGGGTGCCCTTCATGGTTACTTGCACTGAGGCCCTGAAGGTTCTAGTTTTGCCTCTGATGTAGTGTACAGAGTGAAGAAGCCAGAAGTATGTAACAAACAGAATGCAGGGATTAGAAATATGTAATTTATAGAGTTTAGGGGTCAAAAGTATGTAATGTATAGAGTGTAGGGGGTCAGAATTATGTAATGTATAGAGTGTAGGGGGTCAGAATTATGTAATGTATAGAGTGTTGGGGGTCAAAATTATGTAATGTATAGAGTGTAGGGGGTCAGAATTATGTAATGTATAGAGTGTAGGGGGTCAGAATTAGGTAATGTACAGAGTGTAGGGGTTAGAATTAGGTAATTTACAGAGTGTAGGGGGTCAGAATTATGTAATGTACAGAGTGTAGAGGGTCAGAATTATGTATGTACAGAGTGTAGGGGTCAGAATTATGTAATGTATAGAGTGTAGGGGGTCAGAATTATGTAATGTACAGAGTGTAGGGGGTCAGAATTATGTAATGTACAGAGTGTAGGGGTCAGAAGTATGTAATGTACAGAGTGTAGAGGGTCAGAATTATGTAATGTATAGAGTGTAGGGGGTCAGAATTATGTAATGTACAGAGTGTAGAGGGTCAGAATTATGTATGTACAGAGTGTAGGGGTCAGAATTATGTATGTACAGAGTGTAGGGGTCAGAATTATGTAATGTACAGAGTGTAGGGGGTCAGAATTATGTAATGTACAGAGTGTAGGGGTCAGAAGTATGTAATGTACAGAGTGTAGAGGGTCAGAATTATGTAATGTACAGAATGCAGGTGTCAGAAGTATGTAATGGACAGAGTGCAGGGGTCACGAGCACCAGCCTCCACTGGTCTGTATATGCAGTAAAGCATGCTTGTTATACTCACTGTGGAACCTAAGAGGTAAATCCTTTGCATTGTGTAAAATAAACTGTTTGATCCTGTCTTCTCTGATCCTCCCCTTCTTCCACAGTCCCCAATGCATCTCCTGATAGAGCAGAGCCTTAGGGGCACCCTGCACATGCTCAGTATGGTGTGTATTGCTAGAGAGTTTTTTTTACGTAGGAGGGTGCATGTGATCAGCACAGGGCCAACCAGCACTGTCCAGACAGAGGGTCAGGGGTCCTTCAGCCTCATAGGACAGTCAGAGGAAAATTGAAACCTTGTTATAGACACCTCTGAAGAAGGAGACATGGATACTCTGAAACGCGTTGGGTGAACGAGAAACTTACTGTCAATCATTGTGGTGATTTTGTACTTTGTACACAGTAACTGTAATCATTCCAATCTCTTTTATCTTTATCATGTACATTATGTTTAATAAAATATGTCTTTTCTATAAACTATTTGAATGACTTAAAAGTCCATTTAGGGGATACCTTTTTGTAATTTGGATGTGGCACCTTACAGAGACATCCTCACCGATATAATTATTGTTTTATCTAGGATGGTGCTCCACCTGATTAGGTCTTTTATATATAATCTGTAATTAAGAATGGTGGATTTTAAACATACTCTATTGCTTGTTACAAACTCATTTATGATGGTATATACAACGTCCCACTTATTTGCCTTTTATCTACAGTTGTGCTCATAAGTTTACATACCCTGGCAGAATTTATGATTTCTTGGCCATTTTTCAGAGAATATAAATGATAACACAAAACATTTCTTTCACTCATGGTTGGTGTTTGGCTGAATTATCAATCAACTGTGTTTACGCTTTTTAAATCATAATGACAACAGACCTAAAAGTTTACATACCCCAGTTCTTAATACCGTGTATTGTCCCCTTTAACACTTAACATGATCAAAAGTTTACATACCCTGGTGATTTTGGCCTGATAACATGCACACAAGTTAGTCCGTAGAAATCCCCTCAGATCAGGAGTAGACAATCATAATACCGCTGGATACTTTCTTTTCTTTTTCAATTAGGCTATATCCCTCGAGGAGGAAGGAGGTCCGTGTTGAGATGCCAGGCGGAAAGGTAGAAATCCCCAGGAGCAGTAAATGACATAAAGAAAACTTCTAAGAGCGATCCGTGTGGAAATCAATGTTCAACATTTATTAAAAAGTTTAAAACAAAAAGACGCTAGCAGAGCGCCAATATGTACACGTGCTGAGGCAGTGAACAACGATGAGACAGACTGCTCTTGACAGAACAGCTGTCAGCAGGAGAATGCTGCGGGTGACGGTGGTCAATCCATACCGCCCTCGTACGCGGCGTTACGTCTGAAAGACTTCGTCAGCACCCTTGCTGACGAAGTCTTTCAGACGTAACGCCGCGTACGAGGGCGGTATGGATTGACCACTGTCACCCGCAGCATTCTCCTGCTGACAGCTGTTCTGTCAAGAGCAGTCTGTCTCATCGTTGTTCACTGCCTCAGCACGTGTACATATTGGCGCTCTGCTAGCGTCTTTTTGTTTTAAACTTTTTAATAAATGTTGAACATTGATTTCCACACGGATCGCTCTTAGAAGTTTTCTTTATGTCATTTACTGCTCCTGGGGATTTCTACCTCTCCGCCTGGCATCTCAACACGGACCTCCTCCCTCCTCGAGGGATATAGCCTAATTGAAAAAGAAAAGAAAGTATCCAGCGGTATTATGATTGTCTACTCCTGATCTGAGGGGATTTCTACAGATTTCAACCAGCCCAGCAGTTTGCCACGGACCCACTTATGCTGTTTCGGACCCCCTATAATCAAGGGGTCAATTGGATCTGGTAAGCGCAACTTTTTTACACACGTACCGCACGGATTTAAGTTTGTTACCAGTGTCCCCAGAAGAGAGTTATTTGCTACCTTCTGCTACCTGCTACTTTCACTTGTTCATATTTAAAGACTCTTACTATTTACTAGATTATTCAATACTCCATTATCATTTATATTCTTTTGCGCTGCACTTATTTAATTTACTGTATATCATTGAGGTCGGTGTTTTCCTCCTAGTGTTCAGCCTGCATACTGTTCTTTTATATTTGGTTTGCGCTGATTGTTTTCTCATTTTATCATGCACACAAGTTGACATAAAGGGGTTTGAATGGCTATTAAAGGTAACCATCCTCACCTGTGATCTGTTTGCTTGTAATTACTGTGTGTGTATAAAATGAGTTTCTGGACTCCTGACAGACCCTTGCATCTTTCATCCAGTACTGAACTGACGTTTCTGGATTCTGAGTCATGGGGAAAGCAAAAGAATTGTCAAATGATCTGTGTGAAAAGGTAGTTGAACTGTATAAAACAGGGAAGGGATATAAAAAGATATCCAAGGAATTGAGAATGCCAATCAGCAGTGTTCAAACTCTAATCAAGAAGTGGAAAATGAGGGGTTCTGTGGAAACCAAACCACGGTCAGGTAGACCAACTAAAATTTCAGCCACAACTGCCAGGAAAATTGTTCGGGATGCAAAGAAAATCCCACAAATAACTTCAGGTGAAATACAGGACTCTCTGAAAACATGTGGTGTGGCTGTTTCAAGATGCACAATAAGGAGGCACTTGAAGAAAGATGGGCTGCATGGTCGAGTCGCCAGAAGAAAGCCATTACTACGCAAATTCCACAAAGTATCCGCTTACAATACACCAAACAGCACAGAGACAAACCTCAAACCTTCTGGCACAAAGTCATTTGGAGTGATGAGACCAAATTTGAGCTTTTTGGCCAGAACCATAAACGCTTCATTTGGAGAGGAGTCAACAAAGCCTATGATGAAAGGTCCACCATTCCTACTGTGAGACACGGAAGGGGGATCGCTGATGTTTTGGGGATGTGTGAGCTACAAAGGCACAGGAAATTTGGTCAAAATTGATGGCAAGATGAATGCAGTATGTTATGAAAAAATACTGGAGGAACATTTCCAATCATCAGCCAGGAAGCTGCGCATGGGACGTACTTGGACATTCCAACATGAGAATGATCCAAAACACAAGGCCAAGTCCACCTGTCATTGGCTACAGCAGAATAAAGTGAAGGCTCTGGAGTGGCCATCTCAGTCTCCTGACCTCAATATCATTGAGCCCCTCTGGGGAGAACCCAAACGTGCTGTTCATGCAAGACAGCCCAAGAATTTACAGGAACTGGAGGCTTTGTGCCCAGAGGAATGGGCAGCTTTACCATCTGAGAAGATAAAGAGCCTCATCCACAAATACCACAAAAGACTTCAAGCTGTCATTGATGTTAAAGGGGGCAATACACGGTATTAAGAACTGGGGTATGTAAACTTTTGATCAGAGCCATTTAGGTAGTTTCTGTTGTCATTATGATCTAAAAAGAGTAAACACAGTTGATTGATAATAAATGGCTTCAGCCAAACACTAACCATGAGTGAAAGGAAAAGTTTTTGTGTTATCATTCATACTCTCTGGGGCCAAGAAATCATAAATTCTGCCAGGGTATGTAAACTTATGAGCACAAGTGTAAATTACTATGGGATGATGCCATTGGAAGTGAACATTTGATTATTTGATGCACCACATTTGACTTGGTTGTTAATATGCATAACCTTCCACTTTCCTATCCTCTACAAGACATTCAAGGGTTCAGGATATATTCTGAAGGCTGGGAAGACAAGTGCATTTCAGAAGCTTTCTCCCGTGTTCCCATTCTCCTCCAGCCAGAAACACACAGCGGGATCTGGACGCCGTCCAGCACACATGTATCAAATTTAATACGGAATAACAAAAGATCTTGCTCGCAGTGTTCTGTTTTATAAGCACCCAAACAAAAGGAAATCTTGCGGTTCCACGCTCCCAAGACTCCTGTAGCAGCGCCCAACGTCATTGAATGCACCGTGCCCTGCAACAACAAACACAGCCCTAGTCCATTACCACCGCAAGAAGCCAAAACGATCCGCCGTACAAGACACAGCTTGCTGAGCGTGCCTGAATAGGACAGTAAATACAGAACCCAGAGAGGGAAGGTTGGGTGTACACCGTGCTATGAGGGGGTGGCCTGTGAAAATAATTGTCATGTAATGAAATGTCTGACCTGCACACTGTGGGAGGATAAAAGAAAATACATCAAGACGCAAGCCAGAGGAGGTAGGAGAGCCAGGCCCTTCGGAAGGAAGGTCACAAAGGATGGAAATGGGGGTGAGCAGTCTGAGCCCCCCAACTTTCAGTCTGGATCTACTCTACTCAACCCCAGATGTAACAAACCAAGTCCGAGTTACAAGACAGTTAAACAGCCCCCCCCCAAAAAAAAATAATTAAAAGTCAGCAGCTGCAAATCCAGCAGTGTCCTTTTTCAATTGGCTATTGTGTGTTGGCACCGTCATCTTGACTAAGGGAAACTGGCAGAGAAGCCTTGTGGTTGCACTTTGTGAATAAATAGGCCAGCTGTGGGGAAAGAAGGGGGGGCGAACTGGGCCGGAAATGGGAGGGGGTACCTGTCAAAACCAGGTAACCGCTCCCCCCCCCCAAAAGGTGCTAAATGTGGCAGGCAGACAAACTGAGCTTCCCTTTTGGGTGGAGCCCCACTTTAACCATGGTCCATAACAGTGGTGGATGGTGGTTTTTTGTTTGGGGGGGGGGCAGCAAACAACAACCCTCCCCGTGGCACCTCAACCCCCCCCCCCGGCTGTCTGCTGGTCCACAGGCACTTACCCCATCGGCGGGCACATTGGGGATCGGTGGGCACACAGCGGCAGGGATCGATGAGGGGCACATCGGGCATGGGATCAGGCTGCGGCAGGCATCTGGCAGCATCTTCTGTGTCCTTTTCTCTTCTGAGATCACAGCGGCTTCCGCCGAGCATCTCCTCCTCTCCTCCTAGGCGTCCAATAGGATCGCCTGACCTTTCAGCCAATTGGGAAACGGGTATCAGACCCGCACTTCCTGATTGGCGGAGAGGCGGTTCAGTATTAGAGAAGCGGACATTCATTTGCTTTTCTAACACACCTCTGTTTCCCCAGCAGCGGAGTCCTCCTCACATCTATGTCCCTATCAGCGGAGTTCCTCCTTACATCTGTGTCCCCATCAGCAGAGCCCTTCCTTACATCTGTGTCCCCATCAGCAGACCCGTTCTCCACGGGAGGTCCGAACCGACACTTACCTTGCTGTGGTGTCCTCTCCTCCTGCTGTGTCTCCTTCAGTGGGCACTGGCGGTGGAGGAGTCCGCTCCTCATACTTCCTCCGCTCGGGCGCAATGGGAGAGAGAAAACCGGAAGTGACATCTAACTCGGATATCAATCAAACCACCCGGCCGTAGTAATATATACTACGGGCACCGGGCGGAATCTGTTCGGGGTAATGGAATGTAATGCAAATCGGGACAAAACCCCGCAAATGAAGCTCTTCGTTTGCAATCTCGTGATTGCATTGACGTGGCCCTTCCCAAAGTGCACTGTGTCCGGCGCCCGAACACAGTGCACTTAAGGACCTTTTTTTTTCTTTTCCTTTTTTTTAAAGGGCCATGTTTAAAAAAATGTTTAATTTTTTTTGTGACTGCAGGGGGTTGGGGGTTAGGGGGCGGTGCCCGGGCACCCCCTATGGACGGGCTGCCCCTGCTGGTTCCTTTCTTATTCATTCGGATGGTTTGGCTTTGTCTAATTTTCAGTTTGTGTAGATTCTTCGGCACTGTCTCACGGTTGCCAGTCTGGAGGCAATGAGCTATTCTTCTCATTCTTACCGCATCGGGGCGGCCACTGAGGCTGCTCGGTGGGGATTGGATAGAGCGGTCGTGAAACGTATCAGCAGGTGGGAGTCAGACAGGTTTAAACTTTATGTGCGTCCCCACTTGATTTAATATCCCCGGGTTCACTGGGGTGTTTTGATGTTATTCCTATTGCATGTGTAGTTGTGTGTTTTTTGTGGCGATGTTCTGTGTTATGTGTTATGTTTTATGTATTTCTTTTCAGATCATGCTTACATCGTATGACTTTTGGGACACTCCTTTGTTCATTGGGGGGCCAAGAGGGCTGATGTCCAGCCTAATGGTCGTCAGCTAGGCTTTCCCAGGTCCAAGGCTATCATCAGGTGGATAGGCGTTCCAGGGTTGGTATGGAGCAGGGTGGTCCCGGAGGTACATAGGAACTTAAGGTGGGATAGGGCCCCCGACATTCTGGTCTTGCACGCTGGAGGCAATGATCTGGGGGTCCGGTGCAGCCGACACCTCATCCAAGACGTCAAGTTTGGCATGCTCCGGCTGCAGCTGGCCTTTCCTCATACTGTGGTGGTTTGGTCTGACATGGTAGGTCGCACGACCTGGCGTTTGGCCGGGTCTGGGGCAAAATTGAAGAGGGCCAGAGTAAAAGTTAACAAGGAAGTTGGGAGGTTCATAGCATGAAACGGCGGTTTTGTAGTATGGCATAGGGAACTGGAGGTGGATACGTGGCGGTATCTCCGCAGTGACAGGGTTCATCTGAATGCGGTGGGCACGGATCTGTGGTCCCTTGGTTTGCAAGACGGGGTACAGAGGGCATTGCGTTTTTGGCAGGGCACAAAGGTGTGAGGTTTCACACTTTGCGCTGTGGCGGTTGGGTCTTTAGAGGCATTTTAAAATAACCTGCTGTGATTAGATTCTTGGGACCCATCTAAGGTATGGGTCCCCGGTGGAATGCCAGTTATGGTGGATTAACTGGTAGTTACAATAGTGGCATCTGCAGAATGTGGTTCGTCCCCGAGCTGGTGCAGTGTGGTAGGGACCGTGGAAGTAGTTACGCAGATACAAGAAAAAAAGTTTGATACATAGTGCCTCCAAGGATCGGCAACCAAAAAGTGTTATGTTTTTTGTTTGGTAATATTTGTTTACATAATTTGTTATTGTTTAATAAAGGGGCCGGAACGGCCAATTTACTTCAACCTTTTGTGTCAGGGTATTTTTGGTAAGTCTAGTTGTGGGAATAGTATGGGAGTACAGTATTTAGTTATACAAAAGGGTCAGGATACATCTGGGGTACCTTTTTCATGTATGTTTAGGGTCGTTGTCCTGCTGGAAGGTGAACCTCCGCCCCAGTCTCAAGTCTTTTGCAGATTCTAACAGGTTTACTTCTAAGATTGTCCTGTATTTGGCTCCATCCATCTTCCCATCAACTCTGACCAGCTTCCCTGTCCCTGCTGAAGAAAAACATCCCCACCACATGATGCTGCCACCACCATGTTTCACGGTGGGGATGGTGAGTTCAGGGTGATGTGCAGTGTTAGTTTTCCGCCACACATAGCGTTTTGTTTTTAGGCCAAAAAGTTACATTTTGGTCTCATCTGACCAGAGCACCTTCTTCTACATGTTTGCTGTGTCCCCCACATGGCTTCTCACAAACTGCAAACTGGACTTCTTATGGCTTTCTTTCAACAATGTCTTTCTTCTTGTCACTCTTCCATAAAGGGCAGATTTGTGGAGAACACGACTAATAGTTGTCCTGTGGACAGATTCTCCCACCTGAGCTGTGGATCTCTGCAGCTCCTCCAGAGTTACCATGGACCTCTTGGCTCTTCTCTGATGAATGCTCTCCTTGCCTGGCCGGTCAGTTCAGGTGGACGGCCATGTCTTGGTAGGTTTGCAGTTGTGCCATATTCTTTCTATTTTTGGATGATGGATTGAACAGAGCTCCGTGAGATGTTCAAAGCTTGGGATTTTTTTTTTATAACCTAACCCTGCTTTATACTTCTCCACAACTTTATCCCTGACCTGTCTGGTGTGTTCCTTGGCCTTCATGATGCTGTTTGTTCACTAAGGTTCTCTAACACACCTCTGAGGGCTTCACAGAACAGCTGTATTTATAAATGTATTTTCATTTATTCATTTTATTTAGTCACTTATTTATGACCTGGTAGTGCGAGGATCCTTCGTTCTGTATGCATACTGAGATTAAATTTACACACAGGTGGATTCTATTTACTAATTAGGTGACTTCGGAAGGCAATTTGTTCCACTAGATTTTTGTTAGGGGTATCAGAGCAAAGGGGGCTGAATACAAATGCACTCCACACTTTTTAGTTATTCATCTGTAAAAAAAAAATGAAAACCATTTATCATTTTCCTTCCACTGCACAATTATGTGCCACTTTGTGTTGGTCTATCATATAAAATCCAAATAAAATACATTTAGGTTTTTGGTTGTAACATGACAAAATGTGGAAAATGTCAGGGGGTATGAATACTTCTTCAAGGCACTGTATATGGAAGAAAACTATCCAGACAGAGATGTGACAGTGGAATCCAAACTGGAATTTAATATCCTGGCTACTCCACCCAGAATACAAATATCAGAGGAACATAGGAGGGGTACAAGGAGCAATACAGGAAGAAAGCTGGCACGTTCTCCTGACCCTACATGTGAATAAAGACCTAGCATGGGAAGAATCCTGTGTTATAGATCAGCTCAGCACCACACTATGGAGGCAATCCGCCATTACATCACACAGAGACTAAAACCCCCAGCATTGTACCTGTACACAATCCCCAACAGACACAACACAGACAAGGACACCCAACCCAGACTTCGCCGACCCTGGAGGGAGCACTCCATGGAACGCTGAGGATGGACAGGCAGACTTAACCTTTTATATCTGGGAACAATTCTGCTCTGCTGGAGGACTCTGCTCCTTCCTCTAAAGCCTCGCACACACGATCGGATTTTCCGACGGGGGAATGTGTGATGACAGACTGTTGGCGGAAAATACGCTCCATCAGACAATTGTCAGATTTTCCGCGAACAAATGTTGGACGGCAGGCTTTAAAATTTTCCGCGGAGAAAGGTGTGTTGTCGGATTTTCCGAGCGTGTGTACACAAGTCCGTCGGACAAAAGTCCAAAGTGCAAACACGCATGCTCGGAAGCAAGGACAGAGCCGGAAGCGGTCAGTCTTGTAAACTAGCGTTCGTAATGGAGAATTCACATTCGTGATGCGGCAAATTATGAAATCTCGAAATGCAGCGCACAATTCTCTTCTTCTTTGATGGGAAAAAAAAAATAAAATAAAAGCCTCATGCATGTGTCCTGCTTCTTAATATAGGGGGCCAACAATGTCAAGAGTTGGTGAAAACAGGGGTCCGTCGTCCGGAGATAATTCCAAAAATCATCCGGATTATTCTCCTGGAGCTCCCGCAGCAAAGGCATATGACATAATTGGTCACCATTAATAAAGCAATCAATTTTTGGTCCAAGAAATCCTCCTCCTCCTGTTCCTGGACTGGACTTTGGTCAAAGCAATAACTCCAAGGCCAATAATAAAAAACATGTTATCTCCTCCGATTCCGCAACATGGCTGGTTGACGAATGGCCGTTCAGAAACAAACTGAAAAGTGCGAAATGAAAAGTGCGAATCAACACTCACCAAACTTCTACTAACACGGAATTAGCAGAAGGAGCCCAAAGGTTGGCGCCTGACAATTGAACTTCCTCTTTATCGGCTCGTAGTACGTCACTATGTTCGTGTTTGTTGGCCAACAATGGTGTACCGTTTGTATGCAAGACAAAATCCAGGCACACGCCTTCGGACAAAAGTCCTTGTGTGTATGAGGCTTAACTCTCCTCTCCTCTCCTGAAATACTCTGCACTGCTGGAGTACTCAGCTTCTTCCTCTATCTGACTCTCCTCTCCTGAAATACTATGCTCTGATGGAGGACTCCACTCCTTGTCCTATGCTGCTCTGCAGCACGTAGATATACATTGACCAAAAAAAATGAATAAAGAGCTTAAAGAGGTGTTCCGCTAGAAGTCATCAGCTACAAATACTGCTGCTGATTTTTAATGTTAGGACACTAACTGTATTTTTCGCTCCATAAGACGCACCTAGGTTTTAGAGGAGGAAACCAAGAAAACAAATATTGTGAACCATATTATATATATATATATATATATATATATATATATATATATATATATATATATATATATATATTATCTACAAGACTCTGGTCCGGCCGCACCTGGAGTATGCTGTCCAGTTCTGTGCACCAGTCCTCAGGAAGGATGTACTGGAAATGGAGCGAGTACAAAGAAGGGCAACAAAGCTAATAAAGGGTCTGGAGGATCTTAGTTATGAGGAAAGGTTGCGAGCTCTGAACTTATTCTCTCTGGAGAAGAGACGCTTGAGAGGGGATATGATTTCAATATACAAATACTGTACTGGTGACCTCACAATAGGGAGAAAACTTTTTCGCAGAAGAGAGTTTAACAAGACTCGGGGCCACTCATTAAAATTAGAAGAAAAGAGGTTTAACCTTAAACTACGTAGAGGGTTCTTTACTGTAAGAGCGGCAAGGATGTGGAATTCCCTTCCACAGGTGGTGGTCTCAGCGGGGAGCATTGATAGCTTCAAGAAACTATTAGAGAAGCACCTGAATGACCACAACATACAGGGATATACAATATAATACTGACATATAATCACACACATAGGTTGGACTTGATGGACTTGTGTCTTTTTTCAACCTCACCTACTATGTAACTATATAACTATATGGCTGTGGTTCCTGCCGGTTGCTGGCCTGTGGGTCCTGCTGGGAGCTAACCATGGCCTATGGGCCACAGGCTATGGCCAGCTCCCAGCAGGACCCACAGTTTTGAGGGCTATTTTGAGGTTACTGGGTGGACACTGGGGCAGAGTAAATGGGGTGCATAGGGGGGAGATAGATGGGATGTGGGGGTCAGCTGGCCCTTGGGGTGTCAGGGTTTCTCCCCTCAGGGATAGCATCTAGTACCAGCTCAGCAGGTCCTTGCATGGCTTCCTCCAATCCTGGGGGGGGGGGGGGGGTGATGCTCCTGTCCTGGGGTCAAGCAAATTTGCTTGTCACATTGGTCCCAACTCCCAGGCACACCCTGCCTGCCCTTCTGGAAGAATGGTCAAACATTCCCATAGACACACTCCTAAACCTTGTGGACGGCCTTCCCAGAAGAGGTGAAGCTGTTATAGCTGCAAAGGGCGGAGCCAACTCAATATTGAACCCTACGGACTAAGACTGGGATGCCATTAAAGTTCATGTGCGTGTAAAGGCAGGTGTCCCAATACTTTTGATAATATAGTGTTTTAAAGTGCAAATTAAAAAAAAAAAACCCTGATCACCCCCCAGAGTAGTACAGTGTTACTATGGTGACACTGAACTACTCTGATGAAAGAACGTAAAAATATATATATATATTTAAAAAATGTATAACAAAATGTTAAAAAAAAAAAAAGACTTAAAAAAAATATAAAATTTTTTTTTTTTTACATACTGTCACCAGCCAGTGTCCCTGAATACCGCCAACACCAGTCATAGGAGGACGCTGTACTGTGCTGGTGACAGTACGCAAAAAAAAAAATTGTGAAAACAAAATTACTTAAAGCGGAGTTCCACCCAAAAATGGAACTTCCACTTTTCCAGTTCCCCCTCCGGTGTCACATTTGGCACCTTTCAAGGGGGGGGGGGGGGCAGATGTCTGTCTAATCCAGGTATTTTGCTCCCACTTCCAGGCATAGATACTCGAGCCACCCGCGGGTATCTATGCCACTTCCCGTCCGTCCGTCCCCCCCCCCCCCGCTGTATTCTGGGAGACACACGGGTCCAAGAAAAAGGCAGGGACCAGTGGAATCGCGCAGCACAAATCACGCATGCGTAGTAGGGAACCAGGAGGGGAAGCCACAAGGCTTCCCTTCCTGATTCCCTTACAAAGGATGGCGGCGGCGGCAGCAGCCAAGAGACAGATCAGCTTCGGGCGAGGACATCACGGGCGCCCTGGACAGGTAAGTGTCCTTATTTTAAAAGTCAGCAGCTGCATTATTTGTAGAAAAAAAACGGCGGAACTCTGCTTTAACTTCTTCAGCCAAAAAATTACAACTTCAAAAAACTCACCATTCCTCTTAATACCTCAGACTGTCTACTTTCCAAAAAGGGGTTATTTGGGGGTCATTTGTACTGTCCTGGCATACTAAGGGCATCAAGAAATGAGATCGGCTGTCAGTACACCAGGATTGATCAATTTTCAGATATACAGTATATACCCTCGTTGGTTGGTAGACTCTCTAACTTTCATAAAAAACAGATAATATACACTTAGGGGGGATTTTTTTTTTTACCAAACCCATGTAGCAGAATACACTTTCACCTAAATTTGTGAAGAAATTAGACTTTTTTTTATTAGACAATAATATATATATATATTTTTTCTTTTTGTTTATATAATAAAAAATAAAAAACGCAGAGGTGATCAAATACCACCAAAAGAAAGCTCTATTTGTGTGAAAGAAATGGTATAAATTTTATTTGGGTACAGTGTTGCATGACCGTGTAATTGTCAGTTAAAGTAGCGCAGTGCTGAATAGCAAAACTAGCGTAGTGCATTGAGCATAGACTCCGCCCTACTAGTTTCGTCATACATGACGTCATCGGGGGGGGGGGGGTTAATGTGCTTGGGGTTAATTTACATTTTTTGCTATTTAAAAACTTTTTTTTTGCTTTAGGTTTTTTTTTCTCATCACATAGAGGACAAAAAGTCCAGGGCTGAGTTGTTTAAAACCATTTCCAGACCGCCCACCGTCGTTCTACGTCGGTACTTTGAAAAGGAATATCGTTGTTATGGCTGCAGCTAGCTGCCATAACCCCGGTATCCTCTTCTTCAGCGGGCGGTGCGCTTTCAGATAAAAGTGGTCTCTATGGCGGATTCGCCTCGAGATCACTTTCTTTGGCGGCGGGAGGGGCCCCCCCTCCCGCCGCGCTCTGGTGCCCTCCGCTGTTTACCGAAACCATCGGCAGTGGTGGAGGCGAGCGGATGTTTTCCTTAGCCTGACATGGAGATGAGTGAGGGGAAGATGGCCCCCACCCGTCTCCATATCATTGCAGGGCGGAAGCAACATCAAAACGTCACTTCCGCTCATAGCTCTTTTTTTTTTAGTATATTTTTAAATAAGAATTTTTTATTATTTTTATTTTTTTTATTGCATTTTAGTGTAAATATGAGATCTGAGTTCTTTTTGACCCCCAGATCTCATATTTAAGAGGACCTGTCATGCTTTTTTTCTATTACAAGGGATGTTCACATTCCTTGTAATAGGAATAAAAGTGACACAATTTTTTGTGTCAAAAAACAAAACAGTGTAAAAATAAAAAATAAAAGGTAAAATAAATAATAAAAAAAAAAAAATGCACCCCGTCCCGAAGAGCTCGCATGCAGAAGCGAACGCATACATGAGTAGCGCCCGAATATGAAAACGATGCTCAAACCACACATGTGAGGTATCGCTACGATCGGTAGAGTGAGAGCGATAATTCTAGCCCTAGACCTCCTCTGTTACTCAAAACATGCAACCTGTAGAATTTTTTAAACGTCGCCTATGGAGATTTTTAAGGGTAAAAGTTTGTCGCCATTCTACGAGCGGGCGCAATTTTGAAGCGTGACATGTATCAATTTACTGGGCGTAACATTATCTTTCACATTATAAAAAAAAAAAAAAATTGGGCTAACTTTACTGTTGTCTTATTTTTTAATTTAAAAAAAAGTGTATTTTTTCCAAAGACCGCTGCACAAATACGGTGTGACAGAAAGTATTGCAACGACCACCATTTTATTCTCTAGGGGGTTAGAAAAAAAATGTATAATGTTTGGGGGTTCTAAGTAATTTTCTAGCAAAAAAAAATGTGCAACAAATTTTAGAAAGAGGCTCGGTCCTTAAGTGGTTAAAGTGCCTATAAAACCTATTAGAATGAGGTTGGCAGCTCTCTAAAACCAGAATCACACTGTTGCATTTAACCCACGATAACATGCATTGTGTTATGGCTGCACCAAGTACAGGGCATGTGAATTTTTTTTTTTTAAACTCAGCGCACCGCAACACATGCTATTACATTACTTTGGGTTGTGGTGTACTGCATCACACATCCAATGGTAGAGTAGGTAGGGGTGTCTTTCAGTGCCGGGACAAGGTCATCCAGCGTCCAGGGCAAAGATGCCAAACTGCAGCCCCCCCCCCCCCCCCTTCCCTTAGGGTTAGGGTCAGGACACCCCCATCCCTGCAATAAACCATTGCACCCAGGGCAGCCGTCCCTCCTGCCCACCCCTAGTCCCGGCCCTGGTGCCATTAAGAATGAATGGCAACGCAACACGTGCAAAATGCGTTACTGCAGCACCATAATGTGCGCCCAGCCGCAATGCCTGACTCATAGAATGCTCAGTTTTCAGTCTGTAGACCTTGGCTCTCTTTCCTTATCATCTCCGTGGAAGTCATCAATCTTCTTAATAATTTTTTAAAGTGACTTTACATCGTGGCCTCTCATATATTATGAATAGCTCTCCATTACTTTTTTTTTTTTTTTGCACATAACCGGAAGGCATTGGACTCCAGCAGCAAACTTTCCATACACTGGGGCCTTGCACCACTACAGTCCCCTCTCTGCTCTCCTGAATATCCAGTCCAGTAATTGCGATTATTACTATACAGGATTTATATTATAAAGGATAGCAGTACAGATTAAATACAACAGTGTTAGGAGGGTCCTGCTCCTGACAGCTTACAATCCAGAGGCGTAGCTTGAAGCTTGTGGGCCCCGATGCAAAAGTTGACCTGCCCCCCCCCCCACTACTTCCAACGTGCGTGAAGATGCATCCACCGCACACCAAGATACTGAAAGTGGCTTAAGAGTTTTGAGTTCCCAGAGTTCCGCCTTTACATCAGAGGACAGGGATCACAGCTGGGGAATCAGAGGACAGGGACCCCTGGCAGGTCACTTGGCAGAGCTCCTTTCCCATCCCAGCACTATATACAGCTTCCCCCCCCCCCCCCCCCCACACACACACACACACTACACAGGGCTGAAATCACATTCCTTTACACACAGTCTGTCAGTCTTCACAGGGTGTATCTGGCTTTTATGTTGCCCTTCTTACCTGTGAAATTCTCTGGTCGGAACGGCAGTGTAGTTGCAGTAGGCAGATACTGTGCAGATCATGGCTAACTGGCTGTGTTGTAAAGGAATGTGATTTCAGCCCTGCGGAGGAAGAACACTATAAAGTGCTGTAATGGGAAAGGAGCTCAGCAGCTGGGCATAGCATTCAGGGTGTAGGGGGTGGTCAGGGGGCTTGGGGGGGGCAACTTAGATCTGGGGGGGCAAAGCCATGTGACACAAAATCTGGAGCCTGCAGCCCTTCAGGGGCCCCCCCGAGGAGGTGTTAAGGGATTTGTTTTAGCAATTTCTGAAGGTTTTTCTGTCAGTATTGGCAATGGCATCCCCAGGGGGGGGATGCTGTGCCCCACCGTGTGCCCCCCCCCCCCCATTAAAAAAATAAATAAAAAAAATGTATTTATTTTTTACAAAAAGGCAATGTCTAAGAGGAAGAGCGTCCCCAGTCAGCTCCTGCGGGTGATTCCTCCCCCCTCCCTCTGCTCCCTGACACTGCATAATGCGAGCGCTCACACAACCACGGCCGCCCGATCTGCTCCTTTCCCTGCATCCTCATTGGCAGGGAGAAGAGCGAGTTGCAGGAAGGACTCCACCAGGACACTCAGTTACTGAAAAAACAGACTGATTTCTCCCGTCCTTAGGACAAGAGAACCAGCCTGTAAATTCCAAGAGATGCCAGACCAACGCTGTCAATAGCAGGGGCAGGACAGCAAGAGGAGGCTGGGGGACCCCACAGTGGCAGAACACCAGGGCCCAGTGGCAAGACAACCTTTGCAACCCTGATAGTTCTCCCACTGCTTTGGACCCTTATATTTTTTTGGTATGCTGGTGACATATATCTCTTGTTTTCTGCCACTCTGGGGGGGGGGGCAATACAGTAGGAAGGGAGCTCACTGCAGAACATGTGAAAGAGCCGTTGTGGGATCGTAGTAAAGGGCCCCAGGATATATATATATATAATTGCATTTTATAGTTGCCCCCCTACTTTTGTTCCTGTCCCCCCATGTGCCCCCCTAAATATGAAAGCTGGAGACGCCACTGAGTGTTGGCAGGTGTTGGGGGAAGTTCACCTCCCGGAAGTGCGTGTCTTTTCCCCACTTGTCAGGGAAGTGGGGTAAGTAGACATTCCCGGGGGGGGGGGGGGGGGGGTACAGAGAATTCCATCTGGTGACTAAGCAGTGTCATAACTCACCAGTGACATCGGTCCCATCGTGGCTACATGACGGCACTCTCCTCCTCTTGCCTCGCTGAGCTCGGTTACCATTCCATGTTGCCAGCACACAGCACAGACACTTCCCCATCCTGGGCTGTTCTCACCTCGTGCTCCTCTCCATTCAGGAAATGGCTCACAGCTTCTCCCCAGCCAATGGGAACAGAGGGGTGTGAACTGCGGAAGGCAAAGTAGAAGCCCAGTACTGGAGCGTGGCTGTGGGGCCCTAGGGCAGATCGGAGTTGGATTTTGTGGAGGATATGATAATATGACAAGGAGGCTGCAGGGGCCCCCTGGAGCTAGGGGCATGGTTGGGATTGTGACCCCTGCAACCCCTTGTGCTACGCCCATGTTACAATCCAATAGGGTGGGGCAAGTGGAACAAAAGGTAATAGCTGTGAGGGAGGAGCTGATAGGAGAAATAAAAGACTCCATTGATAGTCGATAGTCAAAGGTGGGATAGGCTTCTGTTTGGATGGGAGAGCCAGTAGACAAGATGGCTCCTTTGGGTGGACTTCTGTGTGAATTGGGTACATGGCAATACTCATGCGCATACACGCAACCGTGCGCATATACAAGCGTGTCTGCATGCTCACATACACCGACAGATAGTGGCACCAGATGGGCTATTTAACCACTTGCCGACCGCGCTATAGCCGAACAACAGCTACATCGCGGCTAGCTAGTTCTGAGATGCCGGCATATGACGACGTGCCGAGATTGCGCCCATCGCTCTCCTACTGTGGGGCGCGGCGCTCTGTGATGGCAGTGTCCAAAGGACACTGCTAATCACAGATGGAGGTAAAGAGCCAATCAGCAGCTCTTTACCGCGTGATCATCTGTGTCCAATCACAGCTGATCACGGATCTAAACTGAAGCCGGTTATCAGCATTCTGTTCCTCATGCTGACAGCATGAGGATTGGAGAGGAGAGCGGATAACCAGCTACTCTGAAAGGGACATGTACACTGATAATCAGGGCACTGATTATCAGTGTCCTGATTATCAGGGCAGTTCCAACAATGCTCACCAGTACTGCCAATCTGTGCCCACCAGTGCTGCCAATCAGTGTCCACCAGTGCTGCCAATCTATGCCTACCAGTGCTGCCAAACTGTGCCCACCAGTGCTGCCAATCAGTGCCCACCAGTACTGCCAATCAGTGCTCACCATTGCTGCCAATCAGTGCCCACCAGTGCTGCCAATCAGTGCCCACCAGTAGTGCCAATCCGTGCCTCCTTATCAGTGTCATCTATCAGTTCCATCTACCAGTACCCATTAGTGCTGCCTACTAGTGCTCATCAGTGCCGCCTATAAGTGCCCATCAGTTCTGCCCATCAGTGCCTCCTATCAGTGCCCATCAGTGCCGCCTACCAGTGTCCATCAGTGCTGCCTACTAGTGCTCATCAGTGCCGCCTATAAGTGCCCATCAGTGCTGACTATCAATGCCGCCTATTAGTGCCCATCAGTTCCCTCTACCAGTGCCCATCAGTGCTGCCTACTAGTGCTCATCAGTGCTGCCTATAAGTGCCCATCAGTGCTGCCTATCAGTGCCACCTATCAGTGCCGCCTATCAGTGCCCATCAGTGCCGCCTACCACTGCCTATCAGTGTTGCCTACTAGTGCTCATCAGTGCCACCTATAAGTGCCCATCAGTGCTGCCTTTCAGTGCCGCCTATTAGTGCCCATCAGTGCCATCCATCAGTGCCAACTATCAGTTCCCATCAGTGCTGCCTATCAGTGCAGCCTCATCAGTGCCACCTATCAGTGAAGGAGAAAAATTACTTGTTTGCAAAATTTTATAACAAACTATGGAAAAAAAAAATTCCAAAATTTTCGGTCTTTATTTGTTTATTTAGCAAAAAATAAAAAACTCAGTGGTAATTAAATACCAACCAAAATAAAGCTCTATTTGTGTGAAAGATAATGCTAAACGTTTTCTTTGAGTACAGTGTTGCATGACCGCACAATTGTCATTCAAAGTGTGACATCGCCGAAGGCTAAAATATTGGCTTGGTCAGAAAGGGGCTGTAGTAGATAAAAATCTGTTAGCGCAAAGAAACAAGCCAGAAGACTCCAGAGCAGGGATGTCAAAATCCAATTTATTGCAGGCCACATCAGCATTATGGTTGCCCTCAAAGGGCCGGTATCTGTAAGACTATATAAATGTATCCAAGGCTTTTTTTTCTTAGAGAATAGGGGTACAGGATCCAACCCCCAAAGCCTCCTTACATCTCACCTTGTCAAAAATTACCCAGCCTGGCTCTAGTACCTCCCCGCAAATGTACTTGGCTTTGCCTCTCTCTCACTTGCAGCAATATCATTGGTCGGCATCTGTGCACCTGGCATAGATGAGGATCACAGTGCAGCCTACCACCCGATGCCCCATCCCAACTATGACCACATTGCACCTGCATCTTCATCTTCCTTGTCCCTGCCATGAGTGCTGGGCAGGCAGGGTTCTGTGGGAGCCACTGAGAGGAAAGCTGCCCTTGTAAACATGGAAGTCTTCCGTGTTTTCAAGTGACAGTGGTGAGGGGGGACCGGAGGGGGAGAGCCAAAGGTGGCGATGGAGTTCCACCACGTTTTGGCTGGAAAAAAAGCCCTGGTTGGGAGGGCCACATGAAATTAGCTACTGACATGAAGTAGGAATAAAAGTGCATATCGTGCTTAAAAGCTGTCATCCATGAGGACCTGGGCCATCAGAAGCAGTTGGAAGCAACACCACCAGTGTTAGGAGATAGGATAGGCTTTAGAAAGAAACGTTGCCACCTCAAAATGCTTAGTAATGCTCCCTTCAGATGTCTGATGTCATTAACCAAGTTCCCGTGCTGTCAGACTGGTTCCTAAGCTAATGTAGCCTCTGGTTTTGAGCTAGTGCGTCTCTTAACACTGGTTGTGTTGCTCCCATCTGCTTCAAAGGACCCAGGTACATTTATGGGGCTGCAAATGTATCAATGGACTACAAGTGTGTTGACCTCCCTGCATTCTGCTCCATTGGGAACTAAAGTTCCTCTGTGCTCAACTGTGCAGGAGGAACTCGGTAAGTCTTTGTAACTGGGGCTCTTTTTGTCCTTCACTCTTTGTAGTTGAGACTCTCTGTCTCAACTACTAGTCATTGTTTCCTAAATGTAGAAAGCTTTGGATTTAGGCATCTCCTCAAGACTCTGCTCTTAGTAGTTAGGACTCTACTCTTAGTATTTGGGACTCTGTTCTTTGTAGGACTCATTGCTTCCTAAATGTAATAGGTTTTGGATTTAGGCATCCCTTTCTACTCTGCTCTTACTATTTTGGACTCTGCTCTTTGTAATTTGTACTCTGCTCTTTGTAGCAGCTAACATGAGAAATCATAAAGCGCTGAGCGCCACCACCTAGAAGAAAGCATAAGCAAGGAAGATCTTCCTTCAAAACTGGCAAGAAAGCCATTGATGAGGCTTAAACAGCTGCAGCTGATAGAGCACTTACTGCCCAATGCACTTAACTGCGCAGAAGGAACTAGGTAAGACTTTGTAGTTGAGATTCTGCTCTTTGTATAACTCATTTTGCACTCCACTCTTTGCAGCACCATAACATAAAAAAGCTGCAATGTGCTGGCACACCAAACCTAGAAGAAGGTGGAAAAAAGGAAAACCATCGATAACCTGGCGGTCTACCTTCAAAACAGACCTGAAAGCCATTGATGCCCCATGGGCAGAGGCTGAAACAGCTAGAAGTGACCGAATTTTATGAACAGCATTTACTGCCCAATGCTGTCAAAAGCAGGAGGAACTGAGTAAATGTGGTTTGTAGTTGGGTCTCTGTTCTCTGTAGTTGAGACTCTGCTCTCTGTAGTTGGTACTCTGCTCTTTGTAGGTGGGTCTCTGCTCTCTGTAGCTGGGTCTCTGCTCTCTGTAGCTGGGTCTCTGCTCTCTGTAGCTGGGTCTCTGCTCTCTGTAGTTGGGTCTCTGCACTCAGCAACTGGATCTCTGCTCTCTGTAGTTAGGACTCTGCTCTCTGTACTTGGGTCTCTGCTCTTTGTAGTTGTGTCTTAGCTCTCTGTAGTTGGGACTCTGGTCTCTGTAGTTGGGTTTCTGCTCTCTCTCTGTAGTTGGGTATCAGCTCTCTGTAGTTGGGACTCTGCTCTCTGTAGTTGGGTCTCTGCTCTCTGTAGTTGGGACTCTGCTCTCTGTAGTTGGGTCTCTGCTCTCTGCAATTGGGTCTCTGCTCTCTGCAGTTGGGTCTCTGCTCTCTGCAGTTGTAACTCTTCTCTCTGTAGTTGGGTCTTAGCTCTCTGTAGTTGGCACTCTGTTTTCTGTAGTTGGCACTCTGCTTTCTTTAGTTGGGTCTCAGCTCTCTGTAGTTGGGACTCTGCTCTCTGTAGTTGGGTCTCAGCTCTCTGTAGTTGGGACTCTGCTCTCTGTAGTTGGGACTCTGCTCTCTGTAGTTGGGACTCTGCTCTCTGTAGTTGGGTCTAAACTCTGTAGTTGGGACTCTGCTCTCTGTAGTTGGGACTCTGTTCTCTGTAGTAGGGACTCTGCTCTCCGTAGTAGGGACTCTGCTCTCTGTAGTAGGGACTCTGCTCTCTGTAGTAGGGACTCTGCTCTCTGTAGTTGGGTTTTAGCTCTCTGTAGTTGGGACTCTGCTCTCTGTAGTTGGGTCTTAGCTCTCTGTAGTTGGGACTCTTCTCTCTGTAGTTGGGTTTCTGCTCTCTCTGTAGTTGGGTCTCTGCTCTCTGTAGCTGGGTCTCTGCTCTCTGTAGTTGGGTCTCTGCTCTCTGTAGTTGGGTCTCTGCTCTCTGTAGTTGGGTCTCTGCTCTCTGTAGTTGGGTCTCTGCTCTCTATAGTTGGGTCTCTGCTCTCTGTAATTGGGTCTCTGCTCTCTATAGTTGGGTCTCTGCTCTCTGTAATTGGGTCTCTGCTCTCTGTAGTTGGGTCTCTGCTCTCTGTAGTTGGGTCTCTGCTCTCTGTAGTTGGGTCTTAGCTCTCTGTAGTTGGGTCTCTGCTCTCTGTAATTGGGTCTCTGCTCTCTATAGTTGGGTCTCTGCTCTCTGTAATTGGGTCTCTGCTCTCTGTAGTTGGGACTCTGCTCTCTGTAGTTGGGTTTCTGCTCTCTCTGTAGTTGGGTCTCAACTCTCTGTAGTTGGGACTCTGTAGTTTGGATTTTGCTATTTGTAGGAGTCATTACTCCCTAAATGTAATCGGCATTGGATTTAGGCATCTCCCTCCTTTTCTTTTCTGCATTCCAAAATGAACTGAGAACCAACAATTTGCAATCAGCAAGTTTTGATTAGCTGGTATTTTTCCATATAGATCTGTCTGATCCGCAGTCATTCAGGAATTACAGCAATTCACGGGATGTTATTTTCTCTGCAGAGGAGATGAATCTGCACTCAAATATTTGGCCGATTTGCTGAATTTTCCCATCAGCTGCAGCTCAT
The DNA here is from genome assembly GCA_037952835.1 of Lithobates septentrionalis. Taxonomy (NCBI): domain Eukaryota; kingdom Metazoa; phylum Chordata; class Amphibia; order Anura; family Ranidae; genus Lithobates; species Lithobates septentrionalis. The sequence continues at coordinate 661,937 of JBBDGP010002761.1, forward strand.
TGTTTAGAGTCATTGCCATCAGCTCTACATAACTATTGTTACTATTGCCCTGTAGAGGACCTGTGCCAAGGGTCAGCAATTCTCTAGGTGGGCCGATTGTAGGTCCAGGTATGGTGTGTGTCTCTGGTGCCAGAGGATGGTGACCGCTTGTCCCTTACAAACAGCTCTAAGGACTTTCTTGGGGGGGAGGAATGCATACGTGCAGAGCAGTGTGTTCCAGTGTTACATGGCAGCAGCATCCAGGCTAAGTTTGGGCTGGAGGGGACCTTGGCATTCAGCCCTCCTCCCCCTCCTCATGTGACTGCGAGGGTTCAAGGCTGGACAGTTTCAGAAGAGAGATGCAGATTACATACTGTACAAGATCAGCCAGTACTTACACACTGCAGCAGTGCCTGCAAATATACAAGCTATACGGGGCCTCTACTGTGGCCCCTGGTGTCAGCAGGGGGGCCATACATAATATCCGGTATATACAGTGCCTTGAAAAAGTATTCATACCCCTTGAAATGTTCCACATTTTGTCATGTTACAATCAAAAACGTAAATGTATTTTATTGGGATTTAATGTGATGGACCAACACAAAGTGTTACATAATTGTGAAGTGGAAGAAACATGATAAATGGTTTTCAACATTTTTTTACAAATAAATTTGTGAAAAGTGTGGGGGGGGGGTACATTTGTATTCAGCCCCCTTTACTCTGATACCCCTAACTAAAATCTAGTGGAACCAATTGCCTTCAGAAGTCACCTAATTAGTAAATAGAGTCCACCTGTGTGTAATTTAATCTCAGTATAAATACAGCTGTTCTGTGAAGCCCTCAGAGGTTTGTTAGAGAACCTTAGTAAACAAACAGCATCATTAAGGCCAAGGAACACACCAGACAGGTCAGGGATAAAGTTGTGGAGAAGTATAAAGCAGGGTTTGGTTATAAAAAAAATATCCCAAGCTTTGAACATCTCATGGAGCTCTGTTCAATCCATCATCCAAAAATGGAAAGAGTATGGCACAACTGCAAACCTACCAAGACATGGCCGTCCACCTAAACTGACCGGCCGGGTAAGGAGAACATTCATCAGAGAAGAGCCAAGAGGTCCATGGTAACTCTGGAGGAGCTGCAGGGATCCACAGCTCAGGTGGGAGAATCTGTCCACAGGACAACTATTAGTCGTGTTCTCCACAAATCTGGTCTTTATGGAAGAGTGACAAGAAGAAAGACATTGGTGAAAGAAAGTCATAAGAAGTCCTGTTTGCAGTTTGTGAGAAGCCATGTGGGGGACACAGCAAACATGTGGAAGAAGGTGCTCTGGTCAGATGAGACCTAAATTCAACTTTTTGGCCTAAAAGCAAAATGCTATGTGTGGTGGAAAACTAACACCCTGAACACACCATCCCCACCGTGAAACATGGTGGTGGCAGCATCATGTTGTGGGGATGCTTTTCTTCAGCAGGGTCAGGGAAGCTGGTCAGCGTTGATAGGAAGATGGATGGAGCCAAATACAGGGCACTCTCAGAAGAAAACTTGTTAAGAGTCTGCAAAAGACTTGAGACTGGGGTGGAGGTTCACCTTCCAGTAGGACAACGACCCTAAACATACAGCCAGAGCTACAATGGAATGGTTTAGATTAAAGCATATTCATGTGTTAGAATGGCCCAGTCAAAGTCCAGACCTAAATCCAATTGAGAATCTGATGGCAAGACTTGAAAATTTGCTGTTCAGACGCTCTCCATCCAATCTGACAGAGCTTGAGCTATTTTGCAAATGTAGTGCTACCCCTGTAGGGGCTGCCAGTGATTGTGGCCCATCTCCCACCCTGCACAGCCAGGCACACAAATTCCCAGACACACTTTAGTCAAGAAACAGTCCTTGTACTTTGTTTTGTTTTGTTTTATTAGGGGAATAGAACGTGGATGGGGATAGGGTGCATATAGGATGCTCACTTGATTAAACCACCAGTATACACAACCTCTTCTCCTCCAGCACATACACTTGCTTGCAGACTATCACTCCCAAGACCAACTAGCACTGTGGTTGGGACTTGACACTAGCTCAGCCAGGCCCAAAGCAAATGCCCTTTGCAGGCAGGGACCGCGGGCCCCTATAGTGTAGCAAAATGGCAATAGTTCTTAGTGCTAGCAGTCCCGCATGTGGCTACTGCTCCCAGTACCACCTCTTTTGGCCCTGCCAGCCCTCCTGGCTGCATCTGCCTCTTTCCACTGCCCGTGCCACCACAGTCCTCCTGACTGGCTCTGCACCCATCCCAGTCCTCTCAGGTGTGCCTCCCAGTCTATCTGACATTTTATGTCACTCACCAGCCCTCCTGGCTGTTCCTGTTGCTCCTGGAGACTTGCCCGGCAGTGTTCTCTTGCTGTCCTCTCCTTGCTTCCAGTGCCTCCTGTCCAGGACACCGCCATGTGGCTTCAGAGGGTCCTGTCCCCACCCCTTCCAGACTGGGGAGCTCCCTCGAAGGCCACAACAGCCTAACACTCCATCTCCAGCTTCCACCCGAACAACTACTCAGTCAGGAGGACTGTGGTGGCTGAGTATTTGATGGGGCCTGCCCCCTGCCAATCCAAGCTGGGGATTGGTCAGGGCCCTCAGAATACTCCAGGCAACTCCACCTCACCTCCCCTCCCATTCTTCTAGAGGGTACCAGAACATTTGAGAAGTGGGGAGAGGTCTTGTGATGCTGCCTGTAAGTCACCCAGCTCTCCCTGGGTTTTCTGCCCAACCCAGGACAAAAATCAGACAGGCTTGGCTGCCAGCCGGCATAAATTGACCTATACTAGAAAAATCCTATTTACACTTCTAGCACTAGAGGGTCCTACACAAAGAACAATATGCATGAGCCTAGGTTCACATTCAGGGCCGTCTTTAATATTGATTGGACCCTGGGCAAAGATTTTCTTGGGCCTCCCCCATGCAATTTCACTCACCACCTGCTCTGAGGTATACAATAAATATCAGCTAGACTTAAAATCAGTTTACTGTATCAGATCAGGCAGCAATTGTGATTGGTTGCCAGAGGTTACAGTGTATCATTACTGCTTACTGACTGGTTGCTAGAGGTTACATCACACATTACGGCTCACTGATTAGTTGCTAGAGGTTACAGAAAATGATTTCTGCTTGTTGCTAGAGATTACTGTACAGTATTACTGCTCACTGATTGGTTGCTAGAGGTTACAGCACATCATCTCCTCACTGCAGGGGAGCATGATATACATATGATTGCTGGCTTTATTTACATATCAATGCCGCCGGCCGAAGCTATTTATTTAGTAATGCTGCCACTATTTACATATGAATGCTGGTTATTTACATGTAAACACGGGGTCTGCAGGTGAGTCATCTGTACACAACAATAGGGCAGAGTTGGGCAGCATTAGTAGCAGCACTTCACAGTGAGATATCGGGACACAGCACAGGACTAAAACTTCAAGGGACAAGGGAATTTAAACTGGGATAGTTGGCAAGTATGAGGCAGCTGCTTTGGGCCCCACAACAATAACAGAGCCCAGGGCAGCTGCCCCTTTTGCCCTGTTCACATTGGTATGATTTGGCATGCGATTTGACATGTCAAATCACATGCCAAATCTGAGGCTATTGCCGGCAATGGCCATTGCGGCTCCTTCACAAAATCACCCACTACTGACTGGTGGGGTCCAGGGGCTGCATGGCAAACACCACAGAGTGGAGGGACGCATGTATCCCACCATAGTATGGGGAGACACTTTTTAGGAGAGACTTCCTTTTCCCCAGGGATCAGACTATACATTGTAACTTTGTAGAAAGTCACAAGGTGGGAGGCAGCAGGCCAGCAGCAGAGGGCTGATCTGTGTCAGACATATGTGAACACAGCCAAGCAGGGCTGTCTTAACCACTTAACATAGAGATTTCTTTTGGTGGTATTTGATCACCTCTGTGGTTTTTATTTTTTGCACTATAAACAAAAAAAGAGTGACAATTTTGAAAAAAAAAACAATATTTTTTACTTTTTGCCATAATAAATACCCCCCCCCCCCAAAAAAAAATTCTTCTACATATTTTTGGTAAAAAAAAGGCACAATAAGCGTATATTGATTGGTTTGCACAAACGTTATAGCGTCTACAAAATATGGGATAGATTTATGGCATTTTTATTATAATTTTTTTTTTTTTTACTGGTAATGGCGGTGATCTGCGATTTTTAGCAGGACTGCAACATTGCAGTGGACAGATCGGACACCTTTTCACTTACACCTTTTGGGACTATTGACATTTATACAGCGATCAGAGCTATAAATGGCCACTGATTACTGTATAAATGTCACTGGCAGGGAAGGGGTTAACACTAGAGGGCGATCAAGGGGTTAAAGTGATTGTAAACATTCCTTTTTTTTAAAAAAATAACAAACATATCATACTTACCTCCACTGTGCAGTTCGTTTTGCACAGTGTGGACCCGAACCTCATCTTCTGGGGCCCCCCCGTCATCGCTCGTGGCTCCACCTCGCATCGGTAAAAGAAGCGATCTCCTGGGGGATTACCTTGCGGGCGCGCTCCTGAGTCCAGCATTTGCGTCCATAGACACAGAATGCCAGACTCAGTCCCGCCCCCCCCCCCCCCCCCCCCCGTCGCCCGCTTCAATGGATTTGATTGACAGCAGCGGGAGCAGTCTATTTTTCTATCTTTTATATAAATGGTGCTTTGGTTAACGCACGAGGCTGGTGCTCTTTTTTTTTGTCTTTTTTGCATATAGTGTATATATAAGCCTTTCTCAACCTTTTCAACACAGAGGAACCCCTGAAATAACTTTCCGGTCTCAGGGAACCCCTGCTAAAACTTACTATATCTGCAACTCATGATACATTAGTCTAGGGTTCCTCCAGAGGTTTCTAGGGGTTCCCTGAGCAATGATCAATTTCTACCTCTCAGATAAGTTCCACTGTCACCATTGTTTTTTAAGAGGAGAATTCTTCCCAATGACCACAAGTGTAATGCCCCGTACACACGATCGGACTTTCCGACAACAAAACCGTGGCTTTTTGTTCGAAGATTGTTGGCTCCAACTTGCCTTGCATACGCACGGTCACACAAATGTTGGCCAACAATTACGAACATGGGAACGTGGGTGACGTACAAGACGTACAACGAGACAATAAAAAGGAAGTTCAATAGCCGGGGCGCCACCCTTTGGGCTCCTTCTGATTGATTCCGAGCAGGGGCGTTGCTAGGTCTGCAAAAAATCTGGGGCTAGGGCCCATAGTATCATAGTAAAGAAAGTCATGCGCTTGGGCGGGCATACACATGTATATATACGTGTGTGTGTATATATCTCCAGAGAGCCCCCCACTTACATCAGGGTCCCCAGAGAGCCCCCCTTACATCAGGGTCCCCAGAGAGCCCCCCCTTAAATCAGGGTCCCCAGAGAGCCCCCCCTTAAATCAGGGTCCCCAGAGAGCCTCCCCCTTGCATCAGTGTCCCCAGAGAGCCCCCCATTTACATCAGGGTTTCCAGAGAGCCCCCCTTACATTAGGGTCCCCAGAGAGCCTCCCCCTTAATTCAAGGTCCACAAAGAGCCCCTCCCTTAAAATCAGGGTCCCCAAAGAGCCTCCCCCTTTCATCAGGGTCCCCAGAGAGCCCCCCACTTACATCAGGGTTTCCAGAGAGCCCCCCTTACATTAGGGTCCCCAGAGAGCCTCCTCCTTAAATCAAGGTCCCCAAAGAGCCTCTCTCTTAAAATCAGGGTCTCCAGAGAGCCTCCCCCTTGCATCAGGGTCCCCAGAGAGCCCCCCACTTACATCAGGGTCCCCAGAGAGCCTCCCTACCCCTTGGGGACCCCTGCAGAGACTCGGGGCTATGGTCCCCAAATTCGGGGCTATAGCCCCAAAAGCCACCCCCTAGCAACGCCACTGATTCGGAGCATGCACAAACTTTTGTGTGACGGACGTGTGTACACACGATCGGAAAGTCCGACAACAAATGTTCGATGGAGCATACAAACGGTCGGACTTTCAGCCAACAAGCTCAAATCTAACATTTCCCATCAGAAAATCTAGCCATGTGTACGCGGCATGTATCATGAGTTGTAGCTATACTAATTTTTAGTAGGGGTTCCCTGAGACCAGAAAGTTATTTCAAGGGTTTCTCTTTAGTGTGGTGGTCAGTGGGAGGAAGGCTCCTTACACTTTGGTCTTTGGAAGAAATTCCCCCCTTTACAGGTAGCTAAAAAGATTAATGGTGTCAGTGGGAACTTATCTGAGAGGCAGAAATTGCTCATTGCTCAAGGAACCCCCGTCAAACTCTGGGGGAACCTTGGTTGAGAAACCCCAGTGGATCACCCCTGTCTGAAGAGGACAGCAAGGGTGAGCATCTATGAACTGAAGCTTGGTTTGTGGACTTGAGATACTTGAAATAGAGAACATTTATGTGCAATATTAGTGCTATACTTGAGCGCAAAAGACTGTCTTTTTTCAAAGAAGGTCCAGTTTATGACGACTTATTGGGTGGTCTACTATCAGTCTGACACAGGTGCCTGAGACAGGCAGTAATCCAATACTTCTGGGCATCAAAATTCTTCTCTCCTCTCTGCTGCATCCCTCGGATATGGTTATGTATCCACCTTAAACATAACCCTTTCAAAACCTCATATGAATAAATGACAGGACTCAACTGTATACCATTCAAAGAAACTGATAATCAATTATATATTCAGTACCACGGACAGGGAAGTGCAGCAATGGCCTGTGCAACACCCAATGTATAAAGAGCGGACCTCCAGCATATAGCTGGTCATCCTTTTTAGTTACATAGCTGGAAAAGCTGCAGAAGGTCCACCAGCCACTGAACACTGATTCAGAAGAAGGAAGAGTAATGCCTCATTGTAACTGATGACAGTGTATTCTAGGAGTGCGAAAAAGATGTCTCTGACCCAACCAACATCAACTAATTACTTTACTGTTTATGAGTATTGATCCAGAGGAAGCAAAACCAAAACTCCAATAATAGGGCCACCAGGAGGTGCTTTAGTGTTTAATTGGTGTTAGATTGTGATTGTTTGATCATAGAGAAGAGAGGGGTATGTTATTTGCCAGAATATATCCATTCTGTTTATTATACAGGGAGTAATGGACAGCCTATGTAGTTTTGTAAAGAAGTGCCAATTTACTCACCATGATCAGATGTACTGTAGATGCCGGATCCTTAAACTCCTTTTTCCAAAATTCCTGAAACCCCCTGGGAAGGTAAGTTTCTAATCTTATCTCCTTCAGTAGCTCAGATAGGCTACACCTGATGAGACAGAGGTAGCTCTGGGCAAGTCATCTGCAGCCAGGTGAGAGGCCCTCCACTGTCAGAACTAGCATGCAGGCAGCCAGGCAAGAGCCTAATAGCACAAATCTTCCCCAGAAAATATAGCTACTGTGGCTAGAGGGATCCAAAACCTACCGGCAAAGCACCATCCCACTGGAACTAGTGTACTCTGGTAGCAATAGGACCTTATCGTTGGGCCTTGGATCCCTCCAGCTGCTCACCTACATTACCAGAGCTACCCTGGATTCCACTGAGAGTGATGCTGTTTATGAGGATATGCACAAGTATCTGTGTTCTAGGTGAGAGGCAGGTAAGAGGCCCTTCACTGTCAGAACCAGCATGTGGGCAGCCAAGCAGGAGCCTATTAGCATACTGCTTCTCCAGAAGACCAAGCTACTGTGGGAGTGCTTTGCCAATTGGTGCCAGAGTACTCTAGTTCCAGTGGTGTGGTGCTTTATCTTTGGGCCTTGGATCCCTCCAGCTGCTCACCTGCATTACCAGAGCTACCCTAGACTTCACTGAGAGTAATGCTGTTCATGAACATATGCACAAGTAGCTGCGTTCTATACAGTTTTACAGAAATAGCAATTGTTATCTAGACCCTCTATTGTCATAGAGTCTTGTAGAGACTATGCTATGTTGCTACATGTTACCTTGATTGAGCCGTTGCAGAGACGTTTCTGTGAAGAGTCCATGTTTGTGCAGCTTTCATAATCTGGTTTGTAATATTCTGTACAGTATGCATGCTCTTTGCCCTTCTAAGCTTGTTTTGGATTATTGATTCAAATTTTATACCTGTTTAGTGAAGTCAAACTTACAGTTTTTCTCTGTCTGATCATTCAGCCGATAATCTATCCTACATTACAGCTTGTCCAGGCTTCACTTTACTGAGACTCCAGCACTTCTAGGGTGGTTCAAGGGAATCCCAGGCCATCTGGGAAACACAACCCTACCAACATGACCTGGATTGATTTAAGGCCACACCTGATGAGACTGAGGTAGCTGGACTGGGGATCTGCAGCCAGATGAGAGGTCCTCCACTGTCAGAACCAGCACGCGGGCAGCCAGGCAGGAGCCTAATAGCACACTGCTTCTCCAGAAGATACAGCTACTGTGGCTAAAAGGATCCAAGACTGCTTGTACAGAAGAGCTCCTGTGGGGAATCCTTTGCCAATTGATACCAGAGTACTTTAGTTCCAGTGGGGTGGTGCTTTGTCTTGGGCCTTGGTTCCCTCCAGCTGTTAACCTGCACTACAAGAGCTACCCTAGCCTTCACTGAGAGGGTACTGTTTATGAGGTTAAGCACAAGTAGCTGTGTTATATACAGTTTTTCTTAGTTAGACTCTTATAAAGCCTATGCTATGCAGCCATATGTTATGCTGATTGAGCCACTGAGTCCACGTTTGTGCAGCTTTCATAATCTGTTTTGTATTATTCTGTAGCATAGGCATGCTCTTTGCCATTCTGATCCTATTTTAGATTTTTGCTTCTAACTTTACACTTGTTTAGTAAAGTGCAAGTTACAAAAATACTCTGGGGTTGATTTACTAAAGGCAAATAGACTGTGCACTTTGCAAAGTGCTCCAGAGCTTAGTAAATGAGCAGAAGCTCTACTGACTTCCATCATCTAATCATGTGCAAGCAAAAATTTCATTTTCTTTGCACGTGATTGGGTATTCTTTGCAAAGTACAGCTTTGCGTCATTTACTAAGCTCTGGAGCAACTGCAAAGTGCACAGTCTGTTTGCCTTTAATAAATCAACCCCACTGTGTCTGATCTTTCTGCTAATTACACATCCTACATTACAGCTTGTCCAGAAATGTACGGAGCTGGAATGAAATATAAGCGCAGGGCATACATGACAGGGTGGAAGGAACGATCATACTGCAAGGGGTTAAAGAGGGGTTGGTACGGTTTCAGAGATGTAAATTTCACCCTTACCTGATTGGAGGAGTTAGTGCAGGATAAGGAGGAGCTGGAGCGTAAGAAGGGAGGAAGTAGGAGGCTCAGTTGCTGAAGACAAGTCGGTGTGGAAAGTCCCGCCCTCCCGCCCCAGAGGAAAAGTTTGGAGGTGCTTCAGGCAAAAGGTTTGGCGATTGGGGTCCTTGACGAAGGCACAAAAAATTGAGGAATTGTTGATAAATACGGTTGGAGCCGTCTCAGGTATGGAGTCCTCCTGGTTTGTCTACTTAAGTCTAGACTACCGGATAGTAAGGTGGTAGGGGTCTGTGGTCAGTTAGTAAGTCCCCGAAGCGGTGGTGCGGCTGAGGACAGAATCTAATTTAGAGGTACCACAGATTCCAAAAAGTTTGGGATTGGTGTCGTCAAGGATCTCCAATCATCTTTCATATATGGTTTATGGTTAAATATGTTTTTGAGTTAATAAAGGGCCAAGCGGCCATTTAAATCCAACACAGTGTCCCTGTCATTAATGGCAAAGGAAGGCAAAGGTTGGGTAGGTACATAACTGAGTTGGGGCAGTAAATTATCGGAACTACCCTAGTCAAGGCTTCTCTTTTCTGAGTCTCCAGCACTTCTTGGGTAGTTCAAGGGAATCCCAGGGAATCTGGGAAACGCACCCCTGCCAACATAATCTGGGTTGACCTAGGGCCTCCTCCCAGCCTAACATGGACCTAAAAAGGCCTTTAAAGAGGTATCTCCATAATATGCCCAAACTACATAGACTTCGATTTCCTGATTCGAAGTAGCAGAAGAGCTACCCAAAACAATCCAGGACCATGGCACACCTAACCTTGCCACAAACAGAATGGCCTGCAATGCCGAAATGGAACCTCACTTCCAACTTGTTATTTTGGTCATCATCTCTTGACCACAGAAAAGTTGAAGAAAACATGATCAGTAAGTAAATTGGGTCCTTGAAGCCCTCACTTCCTCAACAAAGACCAGTACTGTGTCCTGGAAGGTACAGGCAAGGTATCAGTTTCATCCAGCAGGACAGTGAGAAGATCTAAAGTTGAGCCATCTGGGAATAACCTGTTAATGATTGCTCTCCTCTGGCTGATCTTGGTGTCCTCCCTGCACAGGTTAATGAAGGCGTTCAGTTTGTGCCCTCTTATCCGGTCCTCACAATGGCTGTTTGTGTCCATTGTGTAATGCCCTGTTCTTAATGATTAATAAATACAGCAGATCTCACAATGAACCGTTCAGATTTAATGCTTTGTCTGGCACTTCTCCCATTCCTGCTCACCTGGCATGTGAAAAACAGCGACCCAGCACAGCCCAGGAGCGTGAGACCCCCGTACACTGTGTACCTAGTGAAAAATTGGCTGGACCGGACACCGGTGTTGAGTTTTCTGGGATGTGATGGCACCGCGAGGGCCCCCTGCTGCGTCTGAGATGTGAACGAGAAGAAAAGGTTATTATTCTATAAGAGATGTTCCCAGATAGTACAGACATTCTTTACAGACTTCGCAAATGGTGGCCATTGCCTTCAGCCATGCAGATATTTCAGAGTAATTAAACACCAAAAGGACCCTTGTATGGACAGTAGACTGGGACCATATCTGGAGGTTTTAGTGTTTTCTGTTACATTGGGCAATGGTGGACAAAGTCACCAAAAAGTGCTGGTGCAAGAACAATTTTGAACACCCATATTACTGCCCTAGTACAAACACCTAGACCCAAGAACACAGACACATCTGTAACCTTTTAAATTGGCTTTATTTAAAGCAGCAAAACTTTGGAAACAGAACGGGCTAGTTAGTCAACAATAATGCCAAAGAACCCATAGTTGGAAAACAGGCATGACGAAGGCCATAGTAACCTAACTAGGATCAATAGGCCCTGTCTAATCCTCTGACCAGGGTTACTAACAGCAATAGTCCTGCAGGTTGGCAAAAAAGTTTTTACATATGATCAGGTAGTTAATCCATTTTTACTCAACATGTTTCGCTATAAACATAGCTTCTTCAGGAGATAACTTTTTATGGATGCTGTATTGGTAAACTACAAGAAAAATTATATATACTCAAGTATGATAGGAAGGTGCCTAAAAGGAAGGCATCATCCTATCATACTTGAGTGTCTTCGCCTAAGTAATTCTCCTAGAATCATTAAGGTAAATTGCTTCACTGGTTTCCTCTGGGGATTTAGCAATGCAGGCATTGTTGTATGATTATATATTTTTGTTTGTTTTTTGAACTTTATTGTATTGTTTAATCATTATTATATGATTAATTATATATATTTTTCTTCTTGTAGTTTACATATGCAGCGTCCATAAAAAGGTACTCCTGAAGAAGCTATGTTTATAGCGAAACATGTTGAGTAAAAATGGATTAACTGCCTGATCATACGTAAAAACGTTTTCATTCATGTTTTTAGCAATTTTTGTATAAATAAAATTTACAACTTTTTACAATAATATTATTGTTTGTATAGTGCACCTACAAAACCCCATTCTCTCCTACTTTTCCATTTATAATTATCAGGGGTGTGATGCTAGGAACTTCAGACTTAACACTTTTTAAACTCTCTTTTAAACCCTTACATCAGCGTTTACCCCTTTTATTAAGGTCCCCCCCTTACATCAGGGTCCCCAGAGTCCCCCCTCCTTTCATCGTTGCCCCCAGAGTCATCCCCCCTTACATCAGGGTCCCAAGAGTCCCTTTTCCTTAAATCGGGGTCCCCAGAGTTCGCCCTTACATCAGAGACCCCGCTTTCATTAGGATCCCAAAGTCCCCCATTACATCAGGGTCCACATAGCCCCCTTACATTAAGGTCCCCCAGAGCCCACTCAAATAAGGGTCCCCAGAGTCTTCCCTTACATCAGGGTCCCCAGAGTCTCCCCTCCTTAAATCAGGGGCCCCAGATTTCCCACTTACATCAGGGTGCCCAAAGTCACCCCCCCTTACATCAGGGTCCTCAGAGTCCCCATTACATCAGGGTTGCTAAAGGGACCTTACATCAGGGTCCCCAAAACCCCTTACATCATGGTCCCTAGAGCCCATTCCCTTTCAATAAGGTCCCCAAAGTTAGAAGGGAAGACCAGAGTGGGGTAAGGAGAGTGGAGAGGTTTAAGAGAATAGTTGGGATAGTGGAAGGGAAGGACGGAGTATTGTGAAGACCCCAGCTTACATCAGGATCCGTTCCTTCTCGTTGCAGCAGTTGGCTACAGGACAGGTGGAAGCTGGAAGGCTGGGCACTGGACCGGATAGGTTTGGAGGAGAAACTTCCTACTCCTCTAAATGCCGGGACCTGGGGGGGGGGGCAAGCATGTGATTGTTTGCTAGGAAATGGGTGGTCCTGGCAACCAAACCCTAGCGCTGAGAACAGCAGGCAGTGGCGGCGGCGGTGGATGCTGTCAGCTGCTGTACATTCAGGGACAGCAGTGTTTGCTGCACAGCCTGTGTTGTTGCTGAGTGGCATGGCTGTGGCAGCAGGGACGCTGGGTGTTTGGGCGGGACGCTCTGGGTGGGATTGGGACCCAGCAACAACTGGCCATGGCTGCACCCTAGGTGGCAGTGTGCCCTAGGCGGCTGCCTAGTTCGCCTAGTGGTAGCACCGGCCCTGTCTTCTGCTGTTGTAGCCCATCTTCAAGGTTGGATGTGTTGTGCGGATGGTATCCTGCATACCTTGGTTGTAACGAGGGGTTATTTGAGTTTCTGTAGCCTTTCTATCATCTGGAGCCAGTCTGCCCATTCTCCTCTGACATCAACGAGTCATTTTCCTCCACACAACTGCCGCTCACTGGATATTTTCTCTTTTTCCCACCATTCTCTGTAATCCCGAGAGATGGTTGTGCGTGAAAATCCCAGTAGATCAGCAGTTTCTGAAATACTCAGACCAGCCCGTCTGGCACCAACAACCATGCCATGTTCAAAGTCACTTAAATGCCCTTTCTTCCCCATTCTGAAATAATGGCGAGATCAGGGTTTGATCTAGGTCAATGTCAGGGTTAGAGTTAGGGTCGAGGGCAGGATCATAGGTCAAGGCCAAAGATGAGGGGCATGGTGTTTTAAGTAGGATTAAAAAATTTTTTTTTTTTTTAACAATGCCACGTTCAAAGTCACTTCACCACGTTTAGATGCCTAAATGCATTGAGTTGCTGCCATGTGATTGGCTGATTAGCAATTTGTGCTACCAAGGCAATTGAACAGGTGTACCTAATAAAGTGTCCGGTGAGTGTATACTCCTAGGAACATACGTTGAGATTATACAGGAGCCACCATGATTAGAGGACTATCAAAGCGTCAGCTCCCGCGGAATTGTTTCTGTGGTTTTTGCGTTGTTTGTATTCGGCAAAGGGGGGTGGGTTTGAATTGGGGGGGGGGGGGGGGGGGGGGGGGAGGGCACATCAAAAGCAAGAAAGGAAAAGCTTCTGAAGCTGGGTTTTTGTTTTGAACACTGACTTGAAGAATGACAACGTCACGTAATTATCCCAATCTTCCCTCTGCCATAATGTGACCACAGAGGGTTTGTGGTGGGAATCGCACATGCCGGACCTCCCACGCTCATCAACAAGCGGAGTGTGGCTGGCGGGGTGCAGCTGTGGTTCAGCGTCAGCCGGGGGGGGCCTCTCTTTATGACATTCATGGAATGACTCGTCACAGACGGGTGACACATTGTGGTGATAATGAGGTGACATCCGAGATGGTGGGAGACACAAATGTCCAAAAATATTACAGGCGGAGCTGTTCACGTGTCGGAGGTATTGCGTCATCAATTCCCCTATTAGAAAAAAATAAATAACACTCATTGGCCAATGGTGATTGAGATGATAACAGCCATTTCTTATGCTATAGATGACAGATTTCGTATCAGATTTGATCCATGGCCTAAAATATTACCAAAGTATTAACCCTTTCCGTGCCAGAGGCATTTTTGCATTTTTTTTTTTTTGCACTTGTTTAAAAATTATTTTAGGCCTAAGGATTACGTAAACCCCCCCAAATATTATATATTTTCTGAAAGCGGACACCCAAGAGCAGGGGTCTCCAAACTGCGGCCCGGGGGCCAGATGCAGCCCTTTGCTTGCTTTTATGCGGCCCTCGGGCGCTATTTCATCCACTGATACCAACAATGGGACATAATCCCCCCCCCACACACACACCACAGAAGGGACACAGTTCCTCCCAATTACACCAACGATGGGGCACTATTCCCCCAATGATACCAAGGATGGGGAACAATTTCTTCCAATGACACCAATAATGGGCCCAATGACACCAATGATGGGGCACAATTCCTCCCAATGACACCAACGATGGGGAACAACTTCTTCTAATGACACCAATAATGGGGTCCAATGATACCAATGATGGGGGACAATTCCCCCAATGAAACCAATGATGGGGCACTATTCCCCCCAATGATACCAACAATGGGGCACAGTTTCTCCCAATGACACCAAAAATGGGGGTCAATGACACAAATGATAGGGGGCAATTCCCCCAATGAAACCAATGATGGGGCACTATTCCCCCCAATGATACCAACAATGGGGCACAGTTTTTCCTAATGACACCAATAATGGGCCCAATGACACCAATGATGGGGCACAATTCCTCCCAATGACACCAACGATGGGGAACAACTTCTTCTAATGACACCAAAAATGGGGGCCAATGACACAAATGATGGGACACAATTCCCCCAATGACACCAATGATGGGGAATAATTTCTTCCAATGACACCAATAATGGGGTCCAATGACACCAATGATAGGGGACAATTCCTCCAAGTGATTCCAACAATGGGGCACAATTCCTCCCAATTACACCAAAGATGGGGCACTATTCCCCCAATGATACCAAGGATGGGGCCCAATTTCTCCCAATGACACCAATAATGGGCCCAATGACACCAATGATGGGGCACAATTCCTCCCAATGACACCAACGATGGGGAACAACTTCTTCTAATGACACCAAAAATGAGGACCAATGACACCAATGATAGGGGATGATTCCCCCAATGAAACCAATGATGGGGCACTATTCCCCCAATGACACCAACGATGTGGAACAACTTCTTCCAATGATATGAAAAATGGGGTCCAATGACACCAATGATAGGGGACAATTCCCCCAATGAAACCAATGATGGGGCACTATTCCTCCCAATGACACCAACGATGGGGAACAACTTCTTCCAATGACACCAATAATGGGGTCCAATGACACCAATGATGGGGGACAATTCCCCCATGAAACCAATGATGGGGCACTATTCCCCCCAATGATAACAACAGTGGGGCACACTTTCTCCCAATGACACCAATAATAGGGCCCAATGACACCAATGATGGGGCACAATTCCCCCAATGACACCAATGATGGGGGATCATATCTTACAATGACACCAATAATGGGGTCCAATGACAACAATGATAGGGGACAATTCCTCCAAGTGATTCCAACAATGGGGCACAATTCCTCCCACTAACACTAATGATGGGGCACAATTACTCCCACTGAGACAAACAATGGGGCATTATTTTTTTCTCAATGATTTGGGGACCTTTTCTACTCCCAATGGCCACAGTCCGGCCCCCCCCCCCTAAAATCCTAAGGACAGTAAACCGGTCCTTTGTTTAGAAAGTTTGGAGACCCTTGCCCTAGAAAATAAAATAGTAGTAGATCTAATTTTTTATGTGACATGATATTAACGCAATGGTTTATGAAATATTTCAGTAAGAAATATACTAAAACCATACCTCCCAACTTTCTGAGATGGGAATGAGTGACACCGATTAGCAAAAGTATGTAGTCATAAGACACACCCCCTGCCACGCCCCTTAAAGAAGAATTGCAACAAAAAAAAATGATATTCCTTTATATTGGCTTTTGGAATTTACAAATGCAGCAATTTAGAAATTGAATGAAAGGTTTAGCGCTGGGAAACACTTTTTGATAGATAGTGCTTTTTTTAATACAACTTTATAGTTTAGACCAAAATAACGGACGAATGAAGAGGACAGAAGGACAGGGGGACGTTGCCATGAATGAGAGATAGTCCCTCGAAATCAGGGACAATTGGGAGCTAGGCTAAAGTAAATTTTATGGCACACAAACGCAATAAATTACCAAATGTTTGGTAAAATAGAAAGATGAGATTGTGCCAAGTATATAGATACCCAACATGTGAAGCCTTAAAGTGATTGTAAAGACAGAAGGTGCATTATATGCATTAAGATAAAAATCCTTCTGTGTGCAGCAGCCCCCCTAATACTTACCTGAGCCCCATCTCGATCCAACGATGTTGCACAAAAGCCTTGGCTGTCTGGGACCCTCCTTCCTGATTGGCTGGGACGAGGGATAGGCATGGACCAAGGCTGTGGTGGACATTTTCCAAACTACACACCGTAGTGGAGGACACCAAGGTACATTTCAAATTAAAACCATCAAAAAACACCCTTTAGAGAAGGGTCCCCATAGATCCCCCTTTAGTGAAGGGTCCCCATAGATCCCCCCTTTAGAGCAGGATCCCCATAGATTCCCCTTTAGAGAAGGGTCCATATAGATAACCCTTTAGAGCAGGGTCCCTATAGATCCCCCTTTAGAGAAGGGTCCCCTTAGATCCCCTTTAGAGCAGGCCAGGGTCCCCATAGATCTCCCTTTAGAGCAGGGTCCCCATAGATCCCCCTTTGAAACAGGGTCCCCATAGATCCCCCCTTTAGAGCAGGGTCCCCATAGATTCCCCTTTAGAGAAGGGTCCCTATAGATAACCCTTTAGAGCAGGGTCTCTATAGATCCCCCTTTAGAGAAGGGTCCCCATAGATCCCCTTTAGAGCAGGCCAGGGTCCCCATAGATCTCCCTTTAGAGCAGGGTCCCCATAGATCCCCCTTTGGAGCAGGGTCCCCATAGATCCCACTTAAGAGCAGGCCAGGGTCCCCATAGATTCCCCTTTAGAGAAGGATCCCTATAGATCCCCCTTTAGAGAAGGGTCCCCATAGATCCCCTTTAGAGCAGGCCAGGGTCCCCATAGATCCCCCTTTAGAGCAGGGTCCCCATAGATCCCCCTTTGGAGCGGGGTCCCCATAGATCCCCCTTTAGAGCAGGCCAGGGTCCCCATAGATCCCCCTTTAGAGCAGTGGTCCCCATAGATCCCCCTTTAGAGCAGGGTCCCCATAGATCCCCCTTTAGTGCAAGCAAGGGTCCCCATAGATCCCCCTTTAGAGCAAGCCAGGGTCCCCCATAGATCCCCTTACCTATAAAGCAGGGTCCCCCATAGATCCCCCTTACATTGTGATCTGATTCTTCTATTGGAGCTATAGGAATAGGACACATACGCGACTCACGAGGAAGCCGGGGGGGCGGGGGGCACTGAGACCGGGCACGGGCAGGTTTAGAGAAGGAAGTTCCATTCTCCTCCTCTGAAGGTTGGGGCCTGGAGGCAGGGCAAGCACCTGATTGGTTGATAGGACCATAGGACGCCGGCGGTCCTACCAAGCAGCGGGCAGCGGTGGGGGAGGTGGATCAGTGGATGCTGTGTATGTCAGACAGCATATTCATCTGTCCTGCTCCTTTGATGAACTCCCCATGGCCCAACGCAAAGCGGGAGGAATGGGCGGCCGCGGACCCTGCAAGGACCGCTCACAGGCACCAGTGCCCGTGTACGGACACCTAGCCGGTCCCTGGCTGAGATATAGCAGCGGACGTCATTGGCTCCCTCTGCTGACGATCAAAGTCAGTGAGCCAATGAGAAGAGAGAGAGGGGGCGTGGCTGAGCCACGGACACACAAAGCAGCAGCTCGGCTCAGGTGCCCCCATAGCAAGCCACTTGCTGTGGGGGCACTCGGCAGGAGGGAGGGGCCAGGAGCGCCGGCATAGCACCCGAGAAGAGGAGGATCTGGGCTGGGCAGTATTTGTAGCTGCTGACTTTTAATTTTTTTTTTGGGGGGGGGACTGGTCTCTTTAACTTTAGTGTATTTTTTACAGAAATTTTGCGTTTAATAAACCATTGCTTTAATATCATGTCACATTAAAAACTGGAGCTACCACTATTTTATTCTTCAGGGTGTCTACTTTCAGAAACTATATAATGTTTGAGGGTTTTATGTAATCCTCAGGCCTGAAATGATTATTTTTAAACACTGTGTGCAAAAAAATGCAAAAACGACTCTGGCAGTGGAAGGATTAGGAGGACATTTCCCCCCTCACTTCCTGTGGGTGTCTACAGGACAGGAAATGAAGAAGAATCTCCCCAATGGGACACAGACTGCAAAAAAAACAAAAAAAAATGTTATTCCTACCCTTTCCTTAATCTTTCCAAATCTTAAAAAAAAAAAAGATACGCTTAAATATATACAATATAAGACATTAAATATTTGTATATGAAATAATATTTATTTTTATGATCTTTTTTGCTAATCTACTAATTCTGTTGGCCGGGTTGTGTTGGGGTTGAATTCCCGCACGATATCTCGGTGTTATGTAGGGCCTCTGCATTGATTTCTTACATAAATATAGAGGAGATAGGAGAGGGAGAGGTATGTGAGAAATGTATTTTCCTTCTTCTGCGCGCTCTCTGAAGTTTTGATGGAAAGAGCGGCCCTTTGCCGCATTCAGCTTGTTCGCTCAGACGTGTGATATAATATGCCGACCAAGGTCACGGTGAACTCGGTGCAGGCTACTATCTGATATGAGGCCTCAGATAAGGTCAGCGAGCAACACCATGCAATTAACCCTGCGCTGGCAGCCGCCGCGGCCTGGCGGGATGGTGACACGGGTGGGGGGGGGGGGGAATCAACGGCGATTTAATTAAATATGACATTTCCATATGCTCTTATCACCCAACATCGCTCACGGCACCATTTCTATCTTTCATGACTCTGACACCCGGACAGATTTTCCTTCTCTGCTCGGAGTGGCGGCTGGTTGGGCTGCCCGATAAAGGGAATATCAGGACAACAAATGGTGCGGAAGGAAATCTAGAAAAAAGTTTTCTACATGTGGATGTGATCAGCTTCACGTACATTGTTTTCATTTTTGAGTGTTACCATTTTTTTAAAAATTACTTTTATATAATACTGTATATCACATGTGTCAAACACAAGGCCCCTGCCAGCCCCCCCCCCCCCCCCCCCCAGGCCTTTTTATGTGGCCCTTGCACCTCTCCTGCAGCTGTGGCACCCCCTTCGTCTCTGTCCCCACCTTGTTTCAGCAGTCAGGGGGACAGAACCTGTGCTTCTCCATACAGCAGTGGAGAGGCTCCTCTCTGCCCCCCCCCCCCCTCTCAGCAGTTGGCAGCAGAGAGGAGGACAGAACTCCTCCTACAGATCCTGCACCTCTCTGTGCAGCTGCAGCACCACCTCATCTCCACCTCACCTGGTCTCAGCATTCGTCAGACTCCGGCAGCTGATTCCAGACCTCCTCTGATCCTTCAAGCCCTGAACTTTCTGCTTTCCAGCTCCACCCCCCCGCACAAAGTAAGGGGGGGCACTGTGATGTAAAAGAGGGTGGGGGACTCTTGACTTCTGACGGTAGGAGGTGCAGCTTGACATCTGATGAAAGGGAGGTGTGGTGCTCTGGACATCTAGGCTTACAGATACAACTACCCCTTCAAGGTAATCATTCCTTTTGCGGCCCTTAATAAAATTGGGTTTGACACTGCTGCCGTATATAGTCTACAATTGTGGGGCTCCCACCAAGATAAGCCACCAAGGTAAACCTGCACCCAACTCATTGATTGAGGTATGCATAATGTATATGTATATATGTCTGTATCAATCAGTTGAGCGCAGTCTTACCTTGGCGGTAGCCCCAACATTGCAGACTATATAGATGTATCTACAGTCAGGTCCATAAATATTGGAACATCGACACAATTCTAATCTTTTTGGCTCTATACACCACCACAATGGATTTGAAATGAAACAAACAAGATGTGCTTTAACTGCAGACTTTCAGCTTTAATTTGATGGTATTTACATCCAAATCAGGTGAACGGTGTAGGAATTACAACAGTTTGTATATATGCCTCCCACTTTTTAAGGGACCAAAAGTAATGGGACAATTGGCTGCTCAGCTGTTCCATGGTCAGGTGTGTGTTATTCCCTCATTATCCTATTTACAAGGAGCAGATAAAAGGTCCAGAGTTCATTTCAAGTGGGCTATTTGCATTTGGAATCTGTTGCTGTCAACTCTCAATATGAGATCCAAAAAGCTGTCACTATCAGTGAAGCAAGCCATCATTAGGCTGAAAAAACAAAACAAACCCATCAGAGAGATAGCAAAAACATTAGGTGTGGCCAAATCAACTGTTTGGAACATCCTTAAAAAGAAAGAATGCACCGGTGAGCTCAGCAACACCAAAAGACCCGGAAGACCACGGAAAACAACTGTGGTGGATGATCGAAGAATTCTTTCCCTGGTGAAGAAAACACCCTTCACAACAGTTGGCCAGATCAGGAACACTCTCCAGGAGGTAGGTGTATGTGTGTCAAAGTCATCAATCAAGAGAAGACTTCACCAGAGTGAATACAGAGGGTTCACCACAAGATGTAAACCATTGGTGAGCCTCAAAAACAGGAAGGCCAGATTAGAGTTCGCCAAACAACATCTAAAAAAGCCTTCACAGTTCTGGAACAACATCCTATGGACAGATGAGACCAAGATCAACTTGTACCCGAGTGATGGGAAGAGAAGAGTATGGAGAAGGAAAGGAACTCCTCATGATCCAAAGCATACCACCTCATCAGTGAAGCATGGTGGTGGTAGTGTCATGGCATGGGCATGTATGGCTGCCAATGGAACTGGTTCTCTTGTATTTATTGATGATGTGACTGCTGACAAAAGCAGCAGGATGAATTCTGAAGTGTTTCGGACAATATTATCTGCTCATATTCAGCAAAATGCTTCAGAACTCATTGGACGGAGCTTCACAGTGCAGATGGACAATGACCCGAAGCATACTGCGAAAGCAACCAAAGAGTTTTTTAAGGGAAAGAAGTGGAAAGTTATGCAATGGCCGAGTCAATCACCTGACCTGAATCCGATTGAGCATGTATTTCACTTGCTGAAGACAAAACTGAAGGGAAAATGCCCCAAGAACAAGCAGGAACTGAAGACAGTTGCAGTAGAGGCCTGGCAGAGCATCACCAGGGATGAAACCCAGCGTCTAAATATAGTTTTTTATATGTATATATATATATATATATATATATATATATATATAGTTAGATATCTATATAGATATATCTATATAGTCTGGGTGCAGGCTTACCCTGCTGGCTTATCTTGGTGGGAGCCCCACCATTGCACCATTGTAGAATATATACAGCAGCAGATATACACAGTATCTCACAAAAGTGAGTACACCCCTCACATTTTTGTAAATCTTTTCTTCTATCTTTTCATGTGACAACACTGAAGAAATGACACTTTGCTACAATGTAAAGTAGTGAGTGTACAGCTTGTATAACAGTGTAAATTTGCTGTCCTCTCAAAATAACTCAACACACAGCCATTAACCACTTCCGGACCGCCGCACGCCGATATACGTCCTTACTTTGAGGATGGATATTGTTGTTATGGCAGCAGCTAGCTGCCATAAACCCCGGTATCTTGGTATTCAGCCGGCGGTCCGCTACAGGATAAAAGTGGTCTCTGCGGCAGAAAATGGCCCCCACCCTTCTCCATGACATTGCAGGGCGGAAGCGATGTCAAAACGTCACTTCTGCCCACAGCTCTTAAAGGGCCATTTTTTTTAAATCATTTTTTTAAATGACAATTTTTTTTTTCTTTCTTTTTTATTGCATTTTAGTCTAAATATGAGATCTGAGGTCTTTTTGACCCCCCAGATCTCATATTTAAGAGGTCCTGTCATGCTTTTTTTCTATTACAAGGGATGTTTACATTCCTTGTAATAGGAATAAAAGTGACACAATTTTAAAAAAAAAACTGTGTAAAAATAAAAAATAAAAGGTAAAATAAATAAGAAAAAAGTTTTTTATTAAACACGCCCCATCCCGCCGAGTTCGTGTGCAAAAGCGAATGCATTATGTGAGTAGCGCCCGCTTATGAAAAAGGTGTTGAAACCACACATGTGAGGTATCGATGCGACCGGTAGAGCGAGAGCAATAATTCTAGTCCTAGGCCTCCTCTGTAACTCAAAACATGCAACCTGTAGAATTTTTTAAACATTGCCTATGGAGATTTTGAAGGGTAAAAGTTTGTCGCTATTCCACGAGCGGGCGCAATTTTGAAGCGTGACATGTTGGGTATCAATTTACTCGGCTTAACATTATCTTTCACAATATAACAAAAAAAATTAGGCTAACTTTACTGTTGTCTTATTTTTTTATTCAAAAAAGTGTATTTTTTCCAAAAAAAGTGCGCTTGTAAGACCGCTGCTCAAATACGGTGTGCCATAAAGTATTGCAACGACAGCCATTTTATTCTCTAGGGTGTTAGAAAAAAATGTATAATGTTTTGGGGTTCTAAGTAATTTTCAAGTAAAAAAAAAAAATTTTTTTAACAACAAATCTCAGAAAGAGGCTCGGTCCTTAAGTGGTTACTGTCTAAACTGGCAACTGGCAACAAAAGTGAGTACACCCCTAAGTGAAAATGTCCATATTGGGCACAATTAGCCCAGTGTCATGTGACTCGTTAGTGTTACAAAGTCTCAGGTATGAATGGGGAGATGGTATGTTAAATTTGGTGTTATCGCTCTCACTCTCTCATACTAGTCACTGGAAGTTCAACATGGCACCTCATGGCAAAGAACTCTCTGAAGATCTGAAAAAAAGAATTGTTGCTCTACATAAAGATGGCCTAGGCTATAAGAAGATTGCCAAGACCCTGAAACTGAGCTGCAGCACGGTGGCCAAGACCATACAGCGGTATAACAGGACAGGTTCCTCTCAGAACAGGCCTTGCCATGGTCAACCAAAGAAGTTGAGTGCTCAGCGTCATATCCAGAGGTTGTTTTTTGGAAATATGACATGATAACGACCCCAAACTCACCTCCAAGATGACCACTGCCTTGCTAAAGAAGCTGAGGGTAAAGGTGATGGACTGGCCAAGCATGTCTCCAGATCTAAACCCTATTGATCATCTGTGGGACATCCTCAAACAGAAGGTGGAGGAGCGCAAGGTCTCTAACATCCACCAGCTCCGTGATGTCGTCATGGAGGAGGGGAAGAGGACTAAAATGACAACCTGTGAAGCTCTGGTGAACTCCATACCCAAGAGGGTTAAGGCCGTGCTGGAAAATAATGGTGGCCACACAAAATATTGACACTTTCGGCCCAATTTGGACATTTTCACTTAGGGGTGTTCTCACTTTTGTTGCCAGCGGTTTAGACATTAATGGCTGTGTTATGAAGACTGGTTAATTGATATCCACTACAAATCATAGTAAAAACACATAATAAAAGTATTTACCACTCCTATTCCATTAATGTAAATAAGGGTACTGAAAAAGGTAAACAATTAACTTTAACCCAAAATATAAAGGGACGGCAACTTACCATCTAACTAGTAGCAATAGAATACATGTACCCTGCTGATATTTTTTAATCCAATGTCCTGGAGGAGATGGTTTGGTCCCCACAGAGCCCTGATCTCAACAACATGGAGTCTGCCTGGGATGATATGAAGAGATTTGAGGCAGCTGACATCCACAGAAGATCTCTGGTTAGTTCTCTAAGATGTTTGGAACAATCTACCTGCCGAGTTTGAGGGATCTTCAAAAAGTTTCCGCACTTTTTTATATTTAATAAAGTTAAAAAAGTGCGGGAGCTTTTTAAAGAAACCTTGTATATGTGTATATATATATATATATATATATATATATATATATATATATATATATATATATATATATATATATATATATATATATATATATATATATATAAATAAATTAAATATATAATAATATATATATATATATATATATATATATATATATATATACAGTATCTCACAAAAGTGAGTACACCCCTCACATTTTTGTAAATATTTTCTTCTATCTTTTCATGTGACAACACTGAAGAAATGACACTTGTCTACAATGTAAAGTAGTGAGTGTACAGCTTGTATAACAGTGTAAATTTGCTGTCCCCTCAAAATAACTCAATAACTCAATAAAATAACTTAGCCATTAATGTCTAAACTATTGGCAACAAATGTGAGTACACCCCTAAGTGAAAATGTCCAAATTGGGCCCAATAAGCAATTTTCCCTCCCCAGTGTCATGTGACTCGTTAGGTCTCAGGTGTGAATGGGGAGCAGGTGTGTTAAATTTGGTGTTATCGCTCTCACTCTCTCATACTGGTCACTGGAAGTTCAACATGGCACCTCATGGCAAAGAACTCTCTAAGGATCAGGAAAAAAGAATTGTGGCTCTACATAAAGATGGCCTAGGCTATAAGAGGATTGCCAAGAACCTGACACTGAGCTGCAGCATGTTGGTAATGGTGTGCAGTAACCTCTAGCAACCCAATCAGTGAGCGATAATGGTGTGCAGTAACCTCTAGCAACCCAATCAGTGAGCGGTAATGGTGTGCAGTAACCTCTAACAACCCAATCAGTGAGCGGTAATGGTTTGCAGTAACCTCTAGCAACCCAATCAGTGAATGTAATGGTGTGCAGTAACCTCTAGCAACCCAATCAGTGAGCGGTAATGGTGTGCAGTAATCTTTAGCAACCCAATCAGTGAGCAGTAATGGTGTGCAGTAACATCTAGCAACCCAATCAGTGAGCGGTAATGGTGTTCAGTAACGTCTAGCAACCCAATCAGTGAGCGTTCATGGTGTGCAGTAATCTCTAGCAACACAATCAGTGAGCAGTAAGGGTGTGTACTGTGCAGTAACCTCTAGCAACCCAATCAGTGAGTGATAATGGTGTGCAGTAACCTCCAACAACCCAATCAGTGAGCGGTAAGGGTGTGCACTGTGCAGTAACCTCTAGCAACCCAATCAGTGAGCGGTAATGGTGTGCAGTAACCTCTAGCAACCCAATCAATGCGGTAATGGTGTGCAGTAACCTCTAGCAACCCAATCAGTGAGCAGTAATGTGTGCAGTAACCTCTAGCAACCCAATCAGTGAGCAGTAATGGTGTGCAGTAAGCTGTAGCAACCAATCAGTGAACAGTAGTGATCTGCTGTAATCTCTCGCAACCAATCAGTGAGCGATAAGCATAGGCTGTAATCTCTGGCAACCAATTTCAATCGATGCGTGTTCTGTTACAGTAAACTGATTTTGAGCCGACCTGCTATTTATTTATTTTTTTATGTCTCAGAATGTAGGGGGGCAAGATGTTTGCCCAGGGCCCAATCAATATTAAAGAAGGCCCTGGAGGGGTGTACTCAGTTTTGTGAGATACTGTATTCTCTTCTGACACCAATGACTTGAGCTAGCCTCCCCTGGGGGCTACGATCCAACTGACACCAACAAACTGAAGAGCTATTTTCCCCCACGGGCCACAATCTCACAGACACCAATGATTTGGAAGGTATTCTCTTGCATTCTCATACTTGTTTTTGTAGCAAACTTTTAGTTTAATTGTTGGACCATGGAAGGTTTTTGAAGAGTTTACTGGCCCCCACCAGACACCACTGCTTTAGAATATATATAAAAAAAAATAAACCCTCTGCAGTGGGGGGAGGTATTGCAAGGTGAATTTTCAACAATAGCTGGAGTTTAGAGTGGCAATACATGTAGTAATTCTCAGTCAATTTCAACTATTTCCCATCCAATGAGAATCTCAAATACAATCTTCATGTGCCACCCACATGTTTGATTGACCACCAGAATCCATTCAGTTGTGAATTTGAACATGTTGGCCATAAAAGCTTTATTACTATTTAATGAAAGTTAGAAAAAAGAAAAATAAATTGGTTTGGATTGGATATGTTTGTGGCAAATTCGAACCCATCTGCTTACGGACGATCTTGAAACTTTCCAAACAAAAGGGACAGTTTACTGTCCTTCAGACCTTAGGGAGGCCAGACTGTGGTCAATGGGAGTAGAAAATATCCTCACATTAGTGGAAGTAAATAAAGAACCATCTATGTAGGGGGAGGAATAGTTGGTGTCAGTGGGAGACATAGAACCACATGGTTGGTGTCAGTGGGAGGAATAGTGCTCCATTGTTGGTTTCAGAGGAAGGAATAGTACCCCATCATTGGTATGAGTGGCAGGAATAGCTCCCCATTGTGAGTGTCAGTGGGAGAAATAATACCCCATCATTGGTTACAATGGGAAGAATAGTGCCTATCATTGGTATCAGTGGGAGGAATAGTTACATAGTTAGTAAGGTTGAATACAGACACCAGTCCATCCAGTTCAAAGTGAGTGAGTGTGGGTGCATGTCCACAACCCCTATACATTGTGTCCCATCAAGATGCCCATCTATTATTATTATTTATTTAAGGTACGCATATAGCACAGTCAATTTTTACACAGTGCTCCACACACACATTGGTTCCCACCCCCAAGGAGCCCACAATCCAAAGTCCCCAACCCACACCCATAAACTAGGGCCAATTTATTTTGGACAGAAGCCAATTAACCTACCAGCATGTCTTTGGAATGTGGGAGGAAACCAGAGTACCCGGAGGAAACCCACACAGGAACAGGGAGAACATGCAAACTCCAGGCAGGTAGTGTCGTGGTTGGGATTTGAACCAGTGACCCTTTTTATTGCTAGGCGAGAGTGCTACCCACTACACCACTGTGCCGCCCCATAAATGGTATCAGTGGGAAGAGTAGTGCCCCATTGTTGGTTTCAGTGGAAGGAATAGTGCCCCATTGTTTGGTAGTAGTGGCAGGAATAGCTCCCCATTGTGGGTGTCAGTGGGAGAAATAATACCCCATCATTGGTTACAGTGGGAGGAATAGTGCCCATCATTGGTATCAGTGGGAGGAATACAGCTCCATCAATGGTATCATTGGGAAGAGAAGTGCCCCATTGTTGGTGTCAGTGGAAGGAATAGTGCCCCATTGTTGGTGTCAGTGAGCGGAATAGTGCCCCGTTGTTGGTATCAGTGGGAGGAATAGTGCCCATCATTGGTATCAGTGGGAGGAATAGTGAGGAATAGTGCCCCATCATTGGTATCAGTGGGAGGAATAGTGTCCCGTCATTGGTATCAGTGGGAGGAATAGTGTCCCACCCATCTTTGGAGCACAGGTGTGTCAGGAGGAGGCTGTCTCTCTGGAGCTGCTGCAGATCCGTGTGAGAGGGGACTGGTGAGGAAATCTATCCCAGCTCTCCTGGCCCCTTTCTGGGGAAGCCATGGAGGCCAGCAGGGCCTCTCCTGCTGGAGGCTCCCAGCCATCTCCTGGGCCATCGGGTGACATACCTTCCTCTGTACAAACCATGGCTTGTGATCTTTCTGCCCCTGGTAAGGATGAAGGCTCAGAGGAAATTCAGGAGCGAGTGGTGGCCGGGATTAAAGCCCTGAATAGAGAAAGAGACAAGCTCTATAAACTGAGAGCGGAGCTGAAGCGCCTGAGAAGGCAGCGTGAGGGCTTGCACAGCCATAAACGAGGGTCCATGGATCCGGAGATCCAGCTGGCCAAGGTCCGGGTTGAACACCAGGAGACCATTGTGGCCATGATGGAAGGAAGAGATGGGCCATTTAAGGAAAAGTTTTACAATGATAAAAGGTTTGCGAGGATGACAAAGATGGAGGTGGAGGAGGAGACCCCCAGTTCTGACCCCCTGCCCCCTCAGGTAGAGGTAAGCAGCCCCATGCCTTCCCAGGACTCAGGAGGCATGCTCAGGGCCATCCAGGTAATGGAGTCTCCTGTGCGGGGGGATCAGCTGGCGTTTGGTGATGAGGACATAACTGATAATGTGCCTGATAATGACAAGCCCCAAGCAGGGGATGAATCTGTTTTTGTGTCATCTAACACCATGAGCAATGTTGAAAGTGTGCCCAGTGACAATCAAGTTTCTAATGCTATGTGTAGCAATGTTGTACCTGCTAATGCTGCAGCGCAGCAAGAGCTGCATTTAAAAAATGACATTTCTGAAAAGGAACTACCGGTGTCAGCAGAGCCTATTAACTCTCCTTTGGCTGAGTCTAAAGCTGTTTGCCCCACAGCTGCTGGAGACTCTACAGTGCAGCATCAGGAGACAGCTGGTATTGCAGCAACTGTGACTATTCCTGATGGGAAATTGAACGTGTGTGTGACTGATAGCAATTGTACAAGTGTGATGGACAATCGTCCCAGCTCAGTCCAAGCAAATAATAATAATGAACAGACTACTGTGACTTCAGTGTGGGGCCTTGGCCCTGATAAACCCACGTTTGCTCAGGTGGTACGCTCTGCTCCTGGTGGCTCCGCCCCCAAGCGGGGTTTCCCCCTGCAGCCTACCACTTTGGGCACCCCGGGATCTGGTCTTGGGTCTCTGGCTTCTGCTGGGGGTCCGAGAAGAAATGTGGTAATTCTCAAATGGGAAGGTGGTGCGATCCCTCCAGCACGGCGTGCAGTGGTGGATTTGATTTTGGAGATGGGTTTTGGGGCAAATGACCTGTATGCTCTAATACATGTTGCTGGGACACGGGATTATACCATTAGTTTTACCAGGCCAGAGGGTCTTGACCTGTTCTGGGAGCGATATGAGGCTCGGTGCAGGTCAAGACCTGAATGGGAAGGTCTGGCCCCAGTTGCGGTTTCGCAAAGGTCAACGGTGAAAAAGATCACCATCATACTCACCAATGAGAGTGTTCCTGCTCGGGACCTAGAGGTCTGGTTAAGGAACTATGGTGAGGTTTTGACTAAGCCCAGCAAAATCCTTGATGAACGTAACATCTGGACTGGGGGTTGGTCAGTAACAGTCAGGTTGGCCAGGGATGGGAATGTTGTCCGTCACCTGCCCTCCTCAGCCTTTATAGGGAGGGATAGGATGACTATTTTCTACCCTGGTCAGCCGAAGCTGTGTCACCGCTGTGGAGAAAAGGGGCATTTGAGCTCTTCCTGTTCAGCCTTGATATGTTCAGTGTGTCGGGGTCAGGGTCATATGGCCAAGGACTGCACCGAGATGATCAGGTGCAACCTGTGCCTGCGCCTTGGCCACCCCTACAGCAGGTGTCCTGAAGCCTGGCACAATATGGAGAAGGAGGTAATTGATGACATGTCAAGGCTGGACAGGATGGAGGGTGAGGCCCCTGGTGTACCATCCTCCTCTGCGGTGACTGACTTCCCTGGTCCTGCTCAGGATCCCTCCCCAGTTCCTGTGGCCACCCCTCCTGTGTCTGTAAGTATTCCTTCTGTATCTGTCTCTGTGTCCCCCCAGCCTACTGTACCCTCTCCTCTTGTGTCAGAACCTTCCAAGTCTGTGCCCCCTGAGTCAGTTACCCCCCAGGAGTCTACCCCTCCTAAGTCTGATTCAAAGGGAGCAACCCCCCCACCAGGAGTGGTAGTGGGTATTAAAAAGGTCGCTTCTGCCTCTCTAAAGGAGTCTTCTGTAAAGACTTCAAAGAAAAAAACAGGAGATAAGGGCATCTCTGAAGCTGACCTGCAGTACCTGGAGGAGAGAAGGAAGGTTGGGAAGCGGAAGAAGCAGGTGGTGAGGACAGAACAGGCTCCAGTGCCTGTCTCCAACCGGTATAGGTCCTCTAAGTGGGAGATTTCCTCATCTGGAGCTTCTTCGGAGCGAAGTTCCGATTCTGAGATGGAGTTTGAGGCGGCCTCAAGAAAGAGAGAGGCTTCTGGTGATGAGCAGCAGAGGGGAGCTAAGAAGCAATCCACCCAATAACCCAAATGGCGGTTCCCCCTCCGTTAAAAGTGGTGACAATAAATGTCGCCAGCATTAAGTCAGTAAGAGCTCGTTCTATGGCCTTCTTTTTGTTCAGCCAATTAGATGCTGAAATTTTATTTTTGCAAGAGACAAGGCTCACCTCCTTGGCAGATATTCATATGGCCAAGAGAGAGTGGAGGTATGGTCCACCTTACTGGTCTCTTGCGGCCGAGCCTTACGGCGGTGTGGCGGTGTTGTTTAAAACCGGCATGGTAACTATCCGGCGGGTTATTGAGGTGGAGATTGGGAGATGTATGGTCTTAGACGTCCTTGTGGGAGGGCTGGACCTGCGCCTAATTAATGTTTATGGGCCGCACACAAAGTGGCACAGGAAATGCCTTTTTACAAGGATCAAGCCATTTCTTTTTACATCCCGGCAAGTGGTCTTTGGAGGTGACTTTAATACAGTAACTAGGCCCAAGGACAGGAAGGACTTCAAGGACAGGCTGGGATATGATAGCGTCTTTTTAAATAGTATGGTTAGGGATGCTGGTCTTGTGGATGTGCACATTAAGCACCTCCCGGATGACACTGGGTTCACCTTTCATCGAGGTAATAGTCAGAGTAGAATAGATAGGTTTTTTTTGAAGGAGACCTCTGCTTTCTCACCCCCAGTGGTGCAGGCAGTAGAGTTCTCTGATCACTGTATGCTATCTGTGGTCCTGAATGCTTCAGACGCCCCTCAGAGGGGTAAGGGCATCTGGAGATTGAATTCGACTCTACTCAAGGAAGAACATGTTAGACAATCCTTTGAGGAATTCTTTCAGGCACAGGTGACCATCCTGGACTTTTGTAGCAGCAAGGCTGAGTGGTGGGAGCTGACCAAAAAGAGGATCGCTGGATTCTTCAGGGGCCTAGCCAATAGAAAACAGTTTAATAAATACATGACCTACCAACGTTTACGGAGGAAGCTGGATATTCTTGTCTCGAGAGGAGGAGATCCTGGGGAAATCTCCGAAGTGAAACTCCTTCTCAGGAAGTGTCAATATGACCGGCATGCCTCTTTGGTTCTGGAGAGGGACTATGGGAAGTACCACTCGCCTGACCCTTACCAGAACTGCAAACAAGGTGTAGCTGTTAAAACGGTCGTTGGCCTTAAAGACAGTACAGGTTCCTTGACAAAGTCCAGGTCAGGGATTCTGGAGGTCGTGAGGTCCTTTTATGCTGACCTTCTTGGGAGGAAAGAGCTTGACGGTGACAAGATGGAAAGCTTTTTGGACTCTACTCCAGGTCTAAATGATGAAGATGTCCCATTGATGAATTTGACAGAGGAGATCACAGTTGAAGAGGTGATGAGGGCAATTGAACAACTTGCCGTCAAAAAGTCACCTGGACCGGATGGCTTGACGGCTGAGTTCTACAAAGCCTTTAAGTCTATTCTGGCCCCACATTTGGTAGAGGTTTTTAACAGTTGCCTTGCTGAGGGGGTACTTCCCCCTTCCATGAGGCACTCGGCTGTGATTCTTCTTTCAAAGGGTAAAGATCCTTCGATGATTGAGAATTGGCGCCCCATCAGCCTTCTTAATGTCGATAGAAAGATACTGGCAAAGATATTTTTCTGGCGCCTATCGTCAGTAGCAGAGTCTTTGCTTTCTCGCCATCAGCAATGTTCGGTCCAGGGTAGGAGCACCTTCACAGCGGTTTTAGCTGTCCGGGAGGCCTTGGAGCAGTGCAGGGCTGCAGGCTGGGGAAAGTATTTGCTGACATTGGATCAGGCAAAGGCTTTTGATCGTGTCAACCATGAGTACCTGTGGTTGCTCCTTAGTAAGTACGGTCTGCCGGGTGGTTTTGTCGATTGGTTAAAAGTCTTGTATAAGGGGGCAGAAAGCTTTCCTCTTGTTAATGGTTGGGTTGGGCAGTCCTTTGAGGTTGGCTCCGGGGTGCGCCAGGGTTGTCCCCTGAGTCCCGTGCTCTATGTGTTTGCAATCGACCCTTTCATCAGGAGGCTAGAGAGCGGCATGTTGTGTGGGGTACCAGTGGGTCTCCCGGGTGAGCCGCCTTTGAGGGTTGTTGCCTATGCGGACGATGTGTCGGTGATTGTCACCGGGGCGGATGAAGCAGAGGAGGTGGTCTCTCTGACATCACGGTATTCTGAAGCATCAGGCTCCAAGATCAATCAGGAAAAGAGTGAAGTCTTCTGGATGGGAAAGGAAGGTGAGGGTTTTGATCTCCCGGACACCTTTCCAGTGCCCCAGGAAAGAATTAAGATTCTAGGCATTGAATTTGGACCCGGCGATTATGGCCTCAAAAACTGGGAAGGCAGACTGGAAATTGCCAATACTAAGGTGGTCAGCTGGAAGAAATGGAAGTTATCTATGAGGGAAAGGGTTGATCTGATTAAGACTTATCTGATTCCGATCTTTTTGTATGTCAGCTTTGTCTGCATCTTGCCAGTGTCTCTCTATGCTAGGGTCAGTAGTGTGTTCTTCCAGATGTTGTGGGGGAACAGACTGAACCCCATCAAGAGGAATGTCACCTATCTATCCAGGAGGGAGGGTGGCTTAGGTATGGTCAACCCAGTTCTTTTCTTTTCACTGCTTTTTCTCAAGTTTAATATTGGTAATATGCTTGCAGTGGAACCTCCTGGATGGGCAGGCATTTTTAGATCTTGGTTTAGGCCTTTTCTGCGACTTTGGGAAGAAGGTGGCCAAGTGAAGAATCTCAGGGGTCATCGTGGTCAGCTACCAGCCTATGTCGCTCCGTGCCTGAAGTTATTACGGCAGTGGCGATTGTCGGCTGAAGATCTCAGATCGGTTCCGAGGAAAGTCCTTATGAGTCGAGTCTTGAGCGAAGTCTTTCATGACCCACTGGCCTTAAGGGATTGCCCAGGCCCAGTTTTGAGGGCAGGGTTAAGACTTATTAATTTGGACAGAGTACCTCCTAAATTCAGGGATCTGGCCTGGATGTGCTTCCATGGGAGGATCTATGTTAGGGGCAATTTGAAATTCCGCAGTGGGGTGGATCGTAGCTGTCCTCGGGAGGAGTGTGCAGGTGAGGAGGAGACTATGGACCATTTTCTGCTTCATTGCCCTTTTAACATAGAGGTGTACAAACAGGTGGGACGGGCCCTCGGTGTCCCTTTCCTCTCCAGGCTGGGTTATGCTGAGTGGGTGTACGGAGCATTCAATACTGGTGGGGTATTTTGTTTAGATACACTTTTTCTAGTTAGCCTAGTAGTCCGTTATTTCACTTGGAACGCACGGTGTCAGGTCTGCATTCGGCGTAAAATCCTTCCTGTTCAGGTGGTGGTGTATGACATTCTGCATGAGGTGGAGAAGATTCGGGTGCTTGAGAGAGACAAGCGGAGTCAGGGGGCTTGGTTGAAGGCGTGGAGGGGTTTCAAGCCTCCCTGACTGCCAGGAGTCTCTTTCCCGGGTGTGGCTGTCTGTCTCTTTTCACCCTAGATTATTTTTTGGATTAATTTTTGATAAATGGCTGCGTACATAGGTGATGGGTTGTGCCTCTTAGGTCCTCTCTGCTGCTTTATGTAAATAGTTTTGGTATTGGATTATGTATATATTGTAAATATACTGAACATGGATGTGTATTCCTTGGATTTCTGTTGAAGTTTTGTACTATGGTTTTGTTTTTTACTTTTGTATAAAATTGGTTGCTTGATTCTTTTTAATAAAAGATCAATAGTGTCCCTTCATTGGTATCAGTGGGAGGAATAGTGTCCCATCATTGGTATCAGTGGGAGGAATAGTGCTCCATCATTGGTATCAGTGGGAGGAATAGTGCCCCATCATTGGTATCAGTGGGAGGAATAGTGCCCCATCATTGGTATCAGTGGGAGGAATAGTGTCCCATCATTGGTGTCAGTGGGAGGAATAGTGCTCCATCATTGGTATCAGTGGGAGGAATATTGTCCCATCATTGGTATCAGTGGGAGGAATAGTGTCCCATCATTGGTGTCAGTGGGAGGAATAGTGCTCCATCATTGGTATCAGTGGGAGGAATATTGTCCCATCATTGGTATCAGTGGGAGGAATAGTGCCCCATCATTGGTATCAGTGGGAGGAATAGTGTCCCATCATTGGTATCAGTGGGATGAATAGTGCCCCATCATTGGTATCAGTGGGAGGAATAGTGCCCTATCATTGGTATCAGTGTGAGAAATAGTGCCCCATCATTGGTATCAGTGGGAGGAATAGTGCCCATCAATGGTATCAGTGGGAAGAGTAGTGCCCCATTGTTGGTGTCAGTGGAAGGACTAGTGCCTCATTGTTGGTGTCAGTGGAAGGACTAGTGCCTCATTGTTGGTGTCAGTGGGAGGAATAGTGCCTCATTGTTGGTGTCAGTGGTAGGAATAGTGTTGCATATCAGTTGGAGGAATGTCACAAGGGCCGGATAAAGGCAAGCAAAGGGCATCATCTGACTCCCTGAAGACCACGGATCAAACCCATAATTTTATGCCTTTGGAGGCTTTGTTGATTGGATAAAAAAAATGGCCTTGAACAGTTGGTGGCCCCATATATGGCCAACTTCCCATCTGTTCTGCATTTCAACACTCGCCAATTGACATGGAAACTGAAAGTGATTGAGCAGGAGAAAACCCCGGAGCAGATGGAGGCAAGCGGCTGACATGGACATGAGTTTGCGGTTTTCCAGTCTTAGTTATGACAGTCAGGTCCTCCCTGCGGCTCTCTTACACAGAATAATCTCAGGAAACATATTTCAACAGAAGCTCTTCCAAACCAAACATGGAGAGGTGTGCACAGGTCTCTTATCAGCATCAGGAAGATAGAGCGAGCTAGACGAGGGCTCCGAGGGAAAGCTTTGAAATCTCAGTCACGCCATGGCTCCTGGAGGTGTTGTGCTGGTGATGGCCTACAAACAATTCCTGTTTTGCTAGCGTGCAGAACCGGCTTTATTTTACTTTGCAGAAATATTGGCGTCTTGCTGCCTCATCAACCTGGTGCATTCCAAACACGGGTAATTACTGCGTCTGAGTTTACCTGTTTCAAGAGTTTCCTCGTGACCCCCAGCCACAATATGCCCCCTCGCACCTATTAACCCTTTGTATGCTACAACCAGCAAAATGGCAACATTCAAACTGTGCCAGGGTTTATCTACCAGGGTTTCTCCTCCAGAGATCGCTAGAGGTTCCTTGAGCAATGTGCTATTTCTGCCTCTCAGATAAGTTCCCGCTGACACCATTGATCTGCTTAGCTACACTATATCATCAACAGTATTGGGACGCCTGCCTTTACACGCACATGAACTTTAATGACATCCCAATTTTAGTCCGTAGGGTCCAATATTGACTTGGCCCACCCTTTGCAGCTATAACAGCTTCAACTCTTCTGGGAAGGCTGTCCACAAGGTTTAGGAGTGTGTCTATGGGAATATGTTTGACCATTCTTCCAAAACCTCATTTGGACGAGAAGGCCTGGCTCGCGGTCTCCGCTCTAATTCATCTCAAAGGTGTTCTATCAGGTTGAGGTCAGGACTCTGTTCAGGCAAGTCAAGTTCCTCCACCCCAAACTCACTCATCCATGTCTTTATGGAGAAGGACCATTGTGGTAGCTGGGGTGGGATTTCACTGGTGTAAGACCAATTTGTATGTGCTGGGGATAGGATCTCACTGGGGAAAGAGCAATGTGCGCACTGGTGGTGGGATCATGCTGGAGAAAGACCAGTCTGTGAGTTGGTGGTGGGATCATGCTGGGGAAAGACCAATGTGTAAGCTGGAGGTGTGATCTCGTTGGGCAAACCCAAGTCTGTGAGTCGGTGGTGGGATCTCACTGGGAAAGACCAATCTGTTTGCTAGAGTTGGGATCTCACTGTGGAAGGGTCACTCTATTTGCTGGGGATGGGTTCTTACTGGAAAAAGCCAGTGTGTGTGCCAGTGCTGCAATCTCACTGGGAAAGACCAATTTGAATGCTGGTGGTGGGATTTCACAGGGAAAGACCCCCTCAAAGGACATAAAATTGATCTGTTCAGTAGAGGTGGGATCTCATTGGGGAAAGATCAAAATCAGTATGATGAAGGTGTGATGCTACTGCTAGATCTTGCTCTGTTTTGCGAAATTCAAGAATCCCCTAGTGACAGAGTATAAAGCATTAATCATATGATATAATATACAGAATCTCACAAAAGTAAGTACACCCCTCACATTTTTCGAAATATGTTATTATATCTTTTCATGTGACAACACTGAAGAAATGACACTTTGCTACAATGTAAAGTAGTGAGTGTACAGCTTGTATAACAGTGTAAATTTTCTGTCCCCTCAAAATAACTCAACACACAGCCATTAATGTCTAAACCGCTGGCAACAAAAGTGAGTACACCCCTAAGTGAAAATGTCCAAATTGGGCCCAAAGTGTCAATATTTTGTGTGGCCACCATTATTTTCCAGCACTGCCTTAACCCTCTTGGGCATGGAGTTCACCAGAGCTTCACAGGTTGCCACTGGAGTCCTCTTCCCCTCCTCCATGATGACATCACGGAGCTGGTGGATGTTAGAGACCTTCCACTCCTCCACCTCCAGCTCAATAGGGTTTAGGTCTGGAGACATGCTTGGCCAGTCCATCACCTTTACCCTCATCTTCTTTAGCAAGGCAGTGGTCATCTTGGAAGTGTGTTTGGGGTCGTTATCATGTTGGAATACTGCCCTGCGGCCCAGTCTCTGAAGGGAGGGATCATGCTCTGCTTCAGTATGTCACAGTACATGTTGGCATTCATGGTTCCCTCAATGATCTGTAGCTCCCCAGTGCCGGCAGCACTCATGTAGCCCCAGACCATGACACTCCCACCACCATGCTTGACTGTAGGCAAGACACACTTGTCTTTGTACTCCTCACCTGGTTGCCGCCACACACGCTTGTCACCATCTGAACCAAATAAGTCTATCTTGGTCTCATCAGACCACAGGACATGGTTCCTGTAATCCATGTCCTTAGTCTGCTTGTCTTCAACAAACTGTTTGCAGCCTTTCTTGTGCATCATCTTTAGAAGAGGCTTCCTTATAGAACGACAGCCATGCAGACCAATTTGATGCAGTGTGCGGCGTATGGTCTGGGCACTGACAGGCTGACCCCCCACCTCTTCAACCTCTGCAGCAATGCTGGCAGCACTCACACATCTATTTCCCAAAGACAACCTCTAGATATGACGCTGATCACGTGCATTCAACTTGTTTGGTCGACCATGGTGAGGCCTGTTCTGAGTGGAACCTGTCCTGTTAAGCTGCTGTATAATCTTGGCCACCGTGCTGCAGCTCAGTTTCAGGGTCTTGGCAATCTTCTTATAGCCTAGGCCATCTTTATGCAGAGCAACAATTCTTTTTTTCAGATCCTTAGAGAGTTCTTTGTCATGAGGTGCCATGTTGAACTTCCAGTGACCAGTATGAGAGAGTGAGAGCGATAACACCACATTTAACACACCTGCTCCCCATTCACACCTGAGACTTTGTAACCTTAACGAGTCACATGACACTGGGGGGGGGGGGGGATGGCCAATCGGGCCCCAATTTTCACTTAGGGGTGTACTCACTTTTGTTGCCAGCGGTTTAGACATTAATGGCTGTGTGTTGAGTTATTTTGAGGGGACAGCAAATTTACACTGTTATACAAGCTGTACACTCACTACTTTACATTGTAGCAAAGTGTCATTTCTTCAGTGTTCAAAATACAAAAACATATTTGGGGGGCACACCTTAAAATACGTTTAAATTCAAGATGTTGCTGCTATAAGACCAACAAACAGTACAAAACAGATTACGGCGCACACATTCAAGAATGACATTTATCCTGCAAAGCTAGTTAAAAATACCTGAACATATTCAAAAAAATACGGGGGTTTGGTCACACTATATGGTCATATAGTGCTAAGCCCACTTACTGCAACAAAGTACCCCGAATTAGTGGTCCTACCCTAGTAATAGAATGAAAGATCTTCTTCAGTGTTGTCACATGAAAAGATAGAATAAATTTGTGAGATACTGTGTATATATATATATAATATATATATATATATATATATATATATATATATATATATATATATATATATATATATATATACTGTATATAATGCTGAAGATACTATCAGCGGGTTGACTCACAGCACAGTGATAAGGTTCTTGTGTTCTTTTGTTTTATAAACATTGATCCTTCCACAGAAATATATATGTATGTTCTAACTTGCAGTGTTTACAGAGATCTTTCATGTACATCTCGGATATTTCTAAACACGGGGAAGTCAGAGATGAGAGTTTACATTTAAACAATGTAGCAGAATTGGAAGCATTTGAAAATAACTTCCAGGCACACCACACCGCTGTCCCTTCCAGTTGAGCAATCCAACTTTTTAACGTCCCGTTTGGAAAAGCCTCATTGACTGTAAACCTGAACTTTAATTCTTATGCCGCGTACACACGAGCGGACTTTACGGCGGACTTTGCCCGGCGGACTGGATTTCGTCGGACAATTCGATGTGTGTGGGCTCCAGCGGACTTTGTTTTCTCAAAAGTTGGACGGAATTAGATTTGAAACTTGTTTAAAATTTATCCGTTGAAATCGAGTCCGGTCAAAAAGTCCGCCGTCTGTATGCTAGTTCGACGGACTAAAAAGCCACGCTAGGGCAGCTATTGGCTACTGGCTATGAACTTCCTTGTTTTAGTCCGGTCGTACGTCATCACGTACGAATTCGACGGACTTTGGTGGATTGTGTGTAGGCAAGTCCGTTCATTCAGAAAGTCCGTCGGAAAGTACGTCGAAAAATCCGCCGGGCAAAGTCCGCCGTAAAGTCCGCTCGTGTGTACGCGGCATTAGACAACCAATCATATTTTAAGAGAGTTCACCCCCTGACTGCCCCTGATTGGGTGTTTGTAGACAGCAGCCAGGGATAGAGGTGTACTCCCCATTAAATGGAGAGGATCTGATTGATTACTGTAACTTTGGGCAGCAGCATTATGTTTCCTTTTAGATAAATCAGGATGGCGGGTCTACTTCCAAAAACATTTCAAAACAGTTAAACACTCAGAACAGGTAAAATTTAACTGGGGAGGGGGTATCCAGGGCCCCCTTATTATTAACCAGCCAGGGTTGTAGGATGGGGAAGAGGCCCTAGTCCATATCAATACCAGGACAGGGTGCCATGCCAGGCAGGAGTCCCCCTGGCAAGGCACTCCTAACCCTATTTTGAGGGTATGTGGCTTGGCACGGTTCGAGGGGGAAGGGGGCACATGCCTCTCCTCCTTCCCCTTTCCTGGCCAGCCAGGCTGCATGCTCTGATTAAGGGTCTTGTATTGATTTTTAGAGGGACCTCACACTCTTTCTTTCTTTCTTTCTTTCTTTCTTTCTTTCTTTCTTTCTTTCTTTCTTTCTTTCTTTCTTTCTTTCTTTCTTTCTTTCTTTCTTTCTTTCTTTCTTTCTTTCTTTCTTTCTTTCTTTCTTTCTTTTCTTTCTTTCTTTCTTTCTTTCTTTCTTTCCTTCCTTCCTTCCTTCCTTCCTTCCTTCCTTCCTTCCTTTCTTTCTTTTTTTCCTTCCTTCCTTCCTTCCTTCCTTCCTTCCTTCCTTCCTTCCTTCCTTCCTTCCTTCCTTCTCTTTCTTTTTTTTCCTTCCTTCCTTCCTTCCTTCCTTCCTTCCTTTCTTTCTTTTTTCCTTCCTTCCTTCCTTCCTTCCTTCCTTCCTTCCTTCCTTCCTTCCTTCCTTTCTCGAGATCTGCCTTGAAATCATTACTAGACCCAAAGAGTGAATTTTTTCATTATACAAGATACTGAATTTTGTTGGAAGGGATATAAAAAAAATGCCAAAATGGAAGGAAACGGTTGCCTTTCTAATTTAGACATTGCTAATTTAACACCTCATTGGTTGCCTGAAATAGTGCAGGCAATAAATAATCAGAAACCCTTTCTGTTTAATTTGAAGCTTCCCCGATTGTAAAAATCTTCACATCACATTGGCAGGCACGCCATGTACGAATCTACCTATCATTTGTGCCAGATCTGTAAACGATCAATTAAGGAGCTGATTACATATCATCATTCATATTTCTGTGTCAGGTTTGTCTTATAATTAAATCAATTTCCCCCGTGTGATTATGTTTTGGACAGGACCCAAATGAAAATAATTGAAGTAACGAACTATAATCTGCAACAAATCTGAAACAAACAAACATAAAAAAAACAATATGTGCTATGTATTGCAAATATGACATTATGTGCAGCTCACATAATTCATTCAGGAGGGTGTATTATATAACAAGTCACTAATGTTCTATAGAATACAAACCTCCTACTAATGTGAAAGTACTTCACTGTAAAATGTGACTTAGCTCGAAAAAGTTCCTCTATTGTACTCCCTCGCCCCCCCCCCCCCCCCCCATCTCTCTATTGTACCCCAATCCTCCCTTTGTCCTTCTATTGAATGCCATTTCCCGTTCTGTCCCTCTATTAGACCCCAATCCCCCCGTGCCCCTATATTGTGCCCCAGTCCCCATTATATCCAAATCCTCTATCTGTCCATTCATTCTACCCCAATCCCTCCCTCTGTCCCTCTGTTATACCACAATCCCCATGTGCCCCTATATTGTGCCCGTCCTCCCTCTGTCCCATCATTGTATCCAAATCCTCCCTCTGTCCATTCATTCGACCCCAATCCCTCCCTCTGTCCCTTTGTTACACCCAAATCCCCCCTCTGTCCCTCTATTGTACAGCAATCTCTCCTCTACCATTCTTTCGTACCCCCATTCCTTCCTTCATACCTCATTTGCACCCCAATCCTCCCTCTGTCCCTAAATTTTACTCCAATCCCCTTCTGTTCTTAACTCATACCCTAATATCTCCTCCTCTGTCACTATTCTATATCCTAATCCTCCTATGGCCCTCTAATGTACCCCAGTTCCTTCTCAGGTCCCTTAGTGTACTCCCATCTCACCTCTGTCCCTCTATTATACCCCCGTCTCCCCTCTGCCTCTCTATTGTTCCCCAATCTTCCCCTTGTCCTTCTATTGAGCTCCAATCCCAGCTCTGTCCCTCTACCGCACTCTAACCATCCATTTATTCTTCTACTGTACCCAATCAAACCTCTGTTCCTTCATTGTAACCCAGTCCTCCCTTTGTCCCTCAGCAGCACCCCATTCACCCCTCCATCTCTCTAACACACCCCAACTCCCCCTGTGTTCTTCTATTTTACCATAATCCACCCTCTATCTCTCTGGTAAACCTCAATGTTCCCTCTGTCTCTCCATTGTCAACGTCATCCAACATGGAAAAATTTATGATTTGGAGGATAAGTCCCATCCGGTATTAGGGGAGAGGTTCCAACATCAGAAGATAGACTCAGTGGTATATTGTGAACCGCACCCGAAGTAAAAGGGCATAAAAGACAGAAAACCACACATAGTGTGACGCTGTATGGTAGGTTTAATGTAGAAAAAGGTGTTTATACTTAGAGAAAAATGGATAAAAACACGCTAAAATCCTTCAGTAGCACAAACAGTATGCAGTGATTCCACGAGCGTTACCTGACGAGTTTCGTCCTATTGGACGTCATCTGGGGTGTCTCTCTGTTAATC